>OW679196.1:50866502-51204854 GCA_940337035.1 Agriotes lineatus
CTTGGATGACAGAGGAGATCCTGCTACTGATGGACAAAAGGAGAGCAGAGAAAACAAAAGACAAGCAAAAGTATAATGAAATACATAGGACAATCCGCAGAAAAATCAAGGAAGCCAAGGCAACATTTCTAGAGGAAGAATGCAATGAAATAGAAGAACTTCAGGCAAGACATGACACATTTAACCTGCATAGAAAAGTTAAAGAGGCTGCAGGTATCTACAGGAAAAGATACAATGGACTTCTTTATGATTCCACACGATATATATGCATGATCCTATTGAACAACTGAAGAGCTGGAAGAACTACGTAAGTGCACTTTATGATGACAATCGTATAGAAATTCCGCCAAATATTAATGCAACAGAAGGACCACCAATCTTAAGTTAAAAACACCAAAAATAGGAAATCAACAGGCCCAGATAAAATACCAGTGGAAATACTGAAACTTCTAAGAGGACACAAAGCCCTAGATATATTAACAGATCTCTTCAATATCATATATAACACGGGTATTATACCAGACGACTGGCTTAAATCCATTTTCATCCTCTTGCCAAAAAAGAATTCTCCCAAAACACATAACGATTATAGGACCATAGCATTGATGAGCCACGTTCTAAAAGTCTTATTCAAAATCCTCCATGCCAGAATTTACAAAAAATGTGAAGAACACCTTAGCGAGATGCAATTCGGCTTTCGCAGTGAACTCGGCACAAAAGAGACGCTTATATGACTACATGTTCTAGTGCAAAGATGCCGTGACATCTCAATCGACGTGTTCGCGTGCTTTATCGACTATGAGAAAGCATTTGACTGCATCAAACACAAACAACTTATAGACATTCTCAGAGAAATCGGACTAGATAGCAAGGATGTTCGAATTATCGCAAACTTATACTGGGGACAAACGGCATCTATCAGAGCAGGTAACAGACGCAGCGAAGAAATACAAATAAAAAAGGGTGTAAGACAGGGCTGTGTCCTGTCACCGGTTTTGTTTAACCTCTACTCAGAAAAAATATTTACAGCGGCTCTGGACAACAGACAGGAAGGAATTGTAATAAAAGGCGAGATAATAAACAACCTACGTTACGCTGACAATACTGTGCTTTTAGCAACTAGTGAAGATGAACTGCAGATTCTGGTAGAGAGCATAAACGAGAAAAGTATGGAAGCAGGGCTAAAGCTGAATGTTAATAAGACTAAGGTAATGGTAATCAGCAGAAATGAGGATCTAAGAGCAAGCATAACGGTCAACAGTAGACAACTAGAACAGGTTGTGAATTACAAATATCTGGGATGTTCTATTAATAGCAGCTGGAACAACTCTGCTGAAATCAGAACAAGAATCGAACAGGCCCGAAACACCTTTAAAAGAATGAAGAAGACACTGTGTTCTCGGGATTTAAGTCTGAACTGACAACTACGACTGCTTCGATGTTATGTATTCTCGGTCTTACTTTACGGAGTGGAAGCTTGGACCCTCACTGCCTGTACTACTAAAAAAATAGAAGCATTTCAGATGTGGTGTTATAGGCGTATTCTTAGAATACCTGGGACAGATAGGGTACGCAACATCATAGTACTAGAGTGATTACATAAAGACACCGAGATCTTGTCCGCAATAAAAGAGCGTAAATTAGCATACCTTGGCCACCATACCTTGGCCACATTATGAGGAATAGCAAGTACAGGATCCTGCAAAACATTTTACAATGCAAGATAGAAGGAAAGAGAGGTCCAGGCCGGAGAAGACACTCCTGGCTAAAAAACTTACGAGAGTGGTATGGAGTGAACACTGCTACATTATTCAGGAGAGCAGTCAATAAAGTTCAAATAGCTACGATGATAGCCAACGTTCGCGGAGAGCATGGCACGTAAAGAAGAAGATGGAAACAAGGAACAGAAGACTTAAACTACAAAAAAACAACACAGAGGGAGTAAAATTAATAGCAAATGAGAGATATGTTTTATCGGACTTTTTCCACTGTCTAGGGTGTCTCCCAAGTCCGATAAAACATATAATAAACCACTGCCAAAAAATGACATTCAGAGAACAAATGAGAAAATAGTAAAAAAGGTTAAGAAATGGGAACCCTTAAACCTTAGAATTAAAAGTATACAATTAAAATTCTCAAAGAATATAGCAATAGTACAAATATACATTTTGGTGGAAGGTACGAAAATAAAAGTAATGGAAAATTTCAACAAAGAATTACAGGAAGAACAGAATAAAATATTCATCATGGCCGATTGGAATGGAAGAGTAGGATCTCATACAAAAGCAGGACTAGGAATAATGGGAGTAAAAAAACAAACCAAAAACACAAATTACAGGCAAATTATTAATTTTTTCATATCAAATGACCTAATAATAGACAAGGGATTTTTCAAACATAAAATGGGAGAATAGATATACATACAAAGCAGTAGGAAAAGAGGAAAGTTTTCCAATCAGAAATCAACAGAGTTATCAAAACGGTAGAACAGCATGATTGAATTAGACATAGAAAATAAATGGAGAATATTGAAAAAAACACTAAAAAATAAAGCTGCGTTGATATGTGGCACTATGAAGACCAGTACAAACAAATGCAATACAAGATGGTGGATAGAAGAAGTAGAAAGAATGGGTAGAATGCAGGAGAAAAGTAATACTAGGAAATTTTGGGACACTATAATGTCAAGTATAATGGATGAAAAGGGCTTATTAATATAGGATTTTCAAGGGCTATTAAATTCTTTAAAAAGGGGAGAAAAGTTGAAAGAACAAAGAAAGGGAGGAGAAGATCAAGAAGATGAACCAATAACAGTAGAGGAGGTCCAAGAAGTAGTAGCAAAGTGGAAATTCCCGATGGAGTAACACCAGAAATTTTAAAAGCTGAGAATCTGTGATAAAGATTTATGAAATATGCAATAAAGCATGAAAAATAAATAACACTCCAAAAGAATGGGAAATAAAGATAATACTCCCAATACATAAAAAATGTGACTTTAAGGACCGCAAGCAATAATTATACAAAAATAACATTGTCACCAGTAATACTCACAAGATTTATAAAAAAATTATAGACACGGGACTACCATCCAAAGTAATATATAAAAAAGAAGACAAACAAGGAGCATATTGGAAAGCTAAACAAACCAGTGGCGTAGATACGGGCAGATTCCAGGAGGTCTGGACACCCCCCCAGGGCCAACATTCATTAGAGGTACAATATCACCCAAAGAAATAGGCGTGAGAGCATAAATTGCAACGCCGGTCCGCTGCCACAAATACGTGTATGTTTAGGCTACGATCTCTCCTCACTCTTGTTAACTAGTTCTTCATGTTTGTTAGTTTTACTGTTATGTTTGTGATTAGTGAAACTGTTCCAAGCTAAGAAAGTTAAAAATCTGGCTGATAAAGAACTGCGAAGTATAAACGCACATTAACCGCACTGTACGAAAAATAGTACGTAGTATTTATATTTATAGGCCATTCCCTTTGGATATTCTGCAATTTTATCAGATTACAAAATAACACCTAGACATTACCTATACTTCCTACAAAAGGGCTACAACAACTGTGGCAAAAGATTGGGCACAAATCTTGCTGCTAGATTTTTGAAAAAGTTATTGTATAAACGGTATAAGGGGTTACAGATTATGTATGTATGTATATTTTGAATTTTACATGCTGCCGTGTCAGTAAGTTGAAAATTACCATTATAAAATATACATTGATACCAACAAATGTCATGTTTGACAATTCATATCTAAAACCATGAAGCGAAAAATGCAAACTCTCGATCAGTTTTTCACCAAAAAAACATCCAATTCTTCGTTCGGTATACAAGCAGTACCTTAAAGTACCTCAGAACAATCACTGGGTATGCAGTAAGGCGCACAAATAATACCTAGAAAACAAGCTACGTTGCAAGAAACAGATGTATCCAGTGGCTCAACCTCCAGCTCTATTTTTTTTACGCCTGAAGTAGAAAACGCTACTCACTAACCGCAACCGTTTAAAAATGTTGATGTCATTAACGACATTAGTTTATTTGGTAACAAAGTGCACACCCACGAAGAAAACTACTGTTTTAACTAATATTTGGACCACAAATATTTCGTATTCATTTCCAGTCTCTAAATGTCGACCTAAAGTTTATAGTAATTTATTATACAAGACGATAAAGTTAAATTTTATCCATGAGTGAATCGTTTAACATCGAGACGTTAATGATTCAAGAGTGGATAGTAATAACTTAGGAGATAGGAGAATCGTACGACGAAGACTGTAAACAAGCAGTGGAGGAAAGAAATGAAGCCAGGTTGGAGATGTTAAGGGACAATACGGAGGAAAAGATAAATCAATTTACTATTAAAAGAAAAGCAGCAAAAAAGACTTGCAGAGCAAAAACGAGACTGTACGAGCAACAACTGGAAAAAATGGAAGAGTATGGACTAAGCAGAAATATAAGGCAATTTTGTAAGGAAGTAATTAATCAAAAGAGATGTTTTCAGCCAAGAACATTATGTAGAGATAAGGACGGATGTTTATTAGGCAGCAAAGAGGGGGTTATTCAAAGAGGAACTATTTCGTCGAGCTATTGGGTAGACAAGATAACAGCGAACAGAATGCAGGAGAAAGGGCGTCGGAGCAAGAAGAGGATACTGAAACAAAAGCACCAACATGAAGAACTAGAATAAACCATAATAAAAATGAAGATTATAAGGCACCAGGGCAGGACAGTATAACGATAGAGATGATAAAATACAGAGGCCCACTAATTAAAAGAGAAATATACGACATCATAAAAAGAATCTGGGAAGAAGAAATTCCAGAAGAATGGAAAGTTGCCACTGAAGTTAATTAACCTAGTGAAAATGTGCTTAGCAGATACTAAAGCAAAAGTTAGAATTCAGGACCAACTTTCAGAAGAATTCAAAATAGATGTGGGGTTGAGACCAGGAGACACTCTCTCAACAACCCTTTTTAATTTTGTGCTAGAAAGGGTTCTACGAAGCCTACCAATAAACCCTGGAGGCACCATCTTCAACAGGCATTGCATTGCCATTATTAAATAACATATTAAATAACGAACGTTTCGAGGGACAATCTGCCCTCGTTATCAACGATTAACAATTAAAAAGGAACAAGAAAACTTAGCTTATTTAATAATTTTAATTTGCAGAGTGGCGAAATACCCAAAAAAGAATATGAATTATAGATTCACGCCACAAATAAGTTTCAGAGATTATCATACGTAACGATAACAATAGGCGAAAAACATCGATGAGATGAACAGGCAGCCTCGCTGACTATATCAGTAGGGTTGGGGTGCGGCCAGCCGCCGCTCCCTGTAAAAGACCAGGCCCCGTAAACCGAGAGGGAGGCTATGGTCCTTTTAAGGACTTATGAAGCCAAGGCGTAAGTAAGATGTGCGCTACGATCCGATATTTTGAAGTAATTTTCAGCTTCTGCAAACCCAGAAATAAAAATCCCAACAAAATGATTTTGTTAAGACTAAATCATCCTGTTTAATCTGCATACGTATTACTCTTCGGGTTTCGACTAGTACAACAAAATCATAATTGACAAATTCTAAGAGGAATGACTACTTCATCCCAACAAATTTTATGATAATGATTAAATATCCAAAGAAAACTTCATTTTGCACCAGGGCAGCTTAAATATTTATAACAGCAACTTTTCACTAGCATATCGTAACGAAATTCGGGAAAAATTTAATACCCGAGTTTATAAAAGACGATTGCGTCACTCAGTCGCAGTCACCTTCTCGTCTTCGATGTTCGGTAAATTAGTTAAAAGTTCTTCTTTCAACCAGTTTTGTTTTCTTATTAAGTGAAATTGTTGTGCTTTTGCATTTTGACCGCGACCAATAAAGGGTTAACTGCAATAATTTTTTTTTTAAATTTAAGACAGATTGCTGCTATATATAATTATAGTGTTCACATTAAAAAAACATGCTACGTTTATAAAACTAAATTTTGTTGGAAAATGTCAATACGTTTCAGTTATTATTTTCATTTAAGTTAATATTGATTTTGAAATTATTTATTGTTGATTTCTTGTTTGTTACTCCCATTATTATTGCTAAAGTTATATTTGCTACACTATAATTCGAAGGTTGGTATAAGTAAACCTAGAACAATATCCCGGATCGAATGTGTAGCAGTATTTAATGTATCGGTACTTTTGTATACAATACTGCCCTAAACCAATACGATGGTACCGGTACTTTTCAATTTATGGAACATCTTTAATTGAGAGGTGGAAAATTAGCTCTAAATAAAATTTTAATTAAAAATAATTCAGTTATTCACAAAAATCCGGTAGTCCGTCGACTATTTATGAATAAGGCAGTAGTCATTTCAAGCTCACAAAACTAAACTTCTTTCACATTTAACCATTTCTCTACCTGCTATAGGTAGTTTCTGAGAATGCGCACAATTAATATAAATTTCATACAATAACGAAATTGTTATTGAATTAAAGAATACAACAGATGTTCACGATAATTAATTGAAAAGCATTAGACAGTGATCAATATAATTAAAATCATTAGAGCTGATATATTAATATTGTGCAATATGAAAAATATAAAAGGAAATTACAAATTTTGAACCATCGGTAAGTGTACGCTTTAAAACAGAAGTGTATATCAGGTACATACGTTTTAGGCTGTACAATGGTGATTGGGAAAATATAACGCATGAGTTGCTGCACCCGAATCTTTGTGAGCAGCTTCAGCTCAGCCAGCTGCGCTTCAATCTTTTTCTTCGATGTTTGCGTCTTATCATCTTTGCCACCGACATAGCAGCCGAGCTCGACCACCTTTTCCTCATACCGTGGCAGGCTTTTGGCCAGCTTCTCGTTTTTGTGCTGGAGCTCTGCTAGCTCATTTTGCGAACGATTTGTTTCTCCTGCGTCTCCTTAAGAGCGAGCTTGAGCACGGAGATCCGGTCCTTCGATTGTCTTATTTTTGAACACTGAAACCAAAACCACGGCAGTTGTAAACAAAAGACAGGGTGAACAAACCTTTGACAGCTAAAAAAAAACAAAAGGTACACACCAATTCGTCTACTTTTTGTTTCTTCACCAAGAGCTCCGTGCATCTGCCCTCGTAGAACCTTCTTGGCTGCTGTTAACTCCCGCAACCGGAGCTGTTTATCGACATACCTGGAAGGCGAAATAAAATTTTGAACTGACGTAATTTACGTCTTATTCAACTGCTTACCTCTCTGAATAGTGAGAACTTGAATTGCAAAAATCTCCGTTATGTAGGCATTCTTTGCAATAGAAATTTTTCTAAATTTGCTACACAGGGGACACTTCTGGCGACTGGGGCTGTTTCTGCTGCCACTGTCTAGAGATGAGGACAGGTGAAAATCTTTAGGAGCTGTGATACTTTCGTCTGAACTGCTAGTCGCCATAACAAAACTAATTCTCCCATCCACAGTAGCTTATGGTTTCGAACGTCTCGGGAGTGAGGTTAAGGGCACGTAATGATTTCCATTGAAATTAAACCAATCGAACTGCAATTGTTTTCTCACAAGAAGCAGCAAGAATTTGTTTAGTTTAATCTTCGATTGTTTGGCGTTAACCCTGTTAACCGCATTGCGTTTGCTGGCTAAGCACCGGTTAAGACAGGTGGAACGAAATACAAGCACGGCGCGTACTTTGAATTTTGTATGGTAACTGAATTTAAAAACTACTTGCGTTTATTTATATTTATGCATCCCTACCTAGCCACCCTTGCATTAATTTCCGGTAAAATTTAAATGCATTTGTTTGAAAAATACGTTAGGTTTGGAATTTTACAAGTGCGGTGCAAAACAATGGTTGTGGTTATCCAATCTATTCTAAAATCTATCATAAAATTGAAATGTCTTTGTTCAGTAGCATAAATGGTCCAGATCTGCGATAAATACGTAAACTTATTTTTGTGATAAGGTATTGATAAACGTAGTTGTGTGCTCTAAGCTTTAAATTAGGCGATCATAATAAAGAAGATGAGTGTTATAAATAACTACTGATTTCTTAAGATATATTTAGCTTCTAATGCAATGAACTTTTATTTCCGTAATAGTACCTATATTGTAATACCAAGTGTGGAAAGAATACCATTGGAAAACAGCACTCGTGTACCATTTGCATGTTTTCCAGCAGCCTTTTCACACGAATTATGTTTATTTAACGACAATTAGTGTCTTAAAAAGCATTTATTTATACTTAAAATGCTAAACACATTACAGACGTCGGGGCTTCGCTCCACACACTTAATTCATTGACAGGCTAACCTGAGTGTCAAAACAGAAGTGAAGTAACTGCAGAAACATTTTGCCGATAAAGTAATAGCTATTTATGCAACAAGTGCTAAAAGTTGACGTTTATGCACGAGACATGAAAATTATTAAACGAAGCCAAAGGCTGAGTTTCATAACATGTCGAGTGCAATCTGCAATAACACTTTTAGCACGCGTTGCATACAATATTTTATCTACTCCAGTGGGGATAAGTAACGCATTACGTCATTCATTTGACACTATTTCAGTTAGGTAATGAAGCTCATTACACCACTCAGTTATGTAATGGTTTCATTACGCAACTGAGTTGTGTAATGACTTCATTACGTAACTGAAATAGTGTCAAATGAATGACATAATGACATTTGCCTACTAAAATATTTTTGAAAATGACAGATCTGATATTTTCTCTTAATGCACTTTTCTCAATTTTAGGCAGTCGCAGATAAAATTTTGTACAATACATGTGTGATAATGCATCATTAAGATACTTGTGTGCTTACATAACTCGTGCTACGCACTCGTTTGTAACTTACACACACGTATATTAATGATGCTGTTATCCCACTTGTATAGTAAATAACTATTATCTACGACCTTAATTTTACTGTTATTATCCATAAATATCGATTTTTAACAAGGGGTGCATCTACGACACTTATAATTTATGTCATAAAAAACAGTAGGCCATGCCGCGCGGGCGAATGTTTACGAAGCCAGTACTGGCAGGGTCAGTTACGAAAGGTAATTATTAATACTACACATGTGACTGTATTCATTACATAACGCTTTTATTATTTCAAAAACACTATACTTGTCACGCAAGAAGTTACTGGAATAACTTTACAACTTCACTTCCAGTTCCAAATTGTAGTTTTATAACCTCACTTCACTTTTAGCACATGGGCTAAAAATAAACAGCTGATTTCTTTAACCACGCTAAACTATAAAACGTCACTTTTAGTGAAACAAGCTAGCGCTAAAAGGCATACTTTTAGTAGTGGTCGTAGATAATAGCTATTTATGCAACAAGTGTTAAAAGTCCCCGTTTATGCACGAGACATGAAAATTATGAAACTAAGCCGAAGGCTGAGTTTCATAACATGTCTCGTGCATAAACGACTTTTAGCACGCGTTACATACAATTTTTTATATACGACCTTAATTTTACTGTTATTAATCCATAAATATCGATTTAACAAAGGTTTGCATCTACGACACTTCTAATTTATGTCATAATAAACAGTAGGCCATGCCGCGCGGGTGAATGTTTGCGAAGCCAGTACTGTCAAGGTCAGTTACGAAATGTAATTATTAATACTCCACATCTGACTGTATTCATTACATAACGCTTTAATTATTTAAAAAACACTTTATCTGTAACGCAAGAAGCAAGTAGAATAACTTTACAACTTCGCTTCCAGTTCGAAATTGTAGTTTTATAATCTCACTTCACTTTTAACACATGGGTTAAAAGTAAACAGCTGATTTCTTTAACCACGCTAAACTATAAAACGTCACTTTTAGTGAAACAAGCTAGCGCTAAAAGGCCTACTCTTAGTAGTGGGCGTAAATAAAGTATTTTATCTACTCCAGTGGATAAGTACCTAACTCATTAGACACTATTTCCGTTAGGTAATGAAGCTCATTACACCACTCAGTTATGTAATGGTTTCATTACTTAACTGAAATAGTGTCAAATGAATGACATAATGACATTTTCCTACTAAAATATTTTTGAAAATTACGGATCTGACATTTCTCCTAATGCACTTTTGTCAATTTTAGGTAGTTGTAGATAAAATTGTGTACAATACATGTGTGATAATGCATCATTAATATACGTGTGTGTAAGTTACAAACGGGTGCGTAGCACGAACTATGTAAGCACTTGCATAGTAAATAACTACCGGGTGACCATAAATGGTTGTGATTTTTTTTTCTTACGTTGGCACTGTTTATGTAGGTGTGGCACTTACATTTATGGTCACCCGATATTATTTCACTAGGTGAAACCCGCTGCATATGCCGCATTTAAAATGTAGGACGAATTTAATAACTTTTGTTGCACTAAAGAAAGTTTTACTCGTAAAGGCACGCTAGAGATTGGCAGTAAGGAAAAGTTCCAAAAAATATATTTTCAAATGGAAAGCCTCTGGAAAGGAAGCGCTCGCCTCTGGAAGGCGTCCTAATTAATACGACGTTGTTGAAACGCAGTAAAAAAAAATCCGGAAAGAATTAATGCTTTTATGAGATTATATGTGAGAATTATTTGCGCCACCAAAATAATTTTCATCTGCCTGCAAACTGTGTTTCTTTTCAGGTTTAAGCCGTTGAGGCGTTGAGCGTCATAAAAATATAAATGTGGTAAATAACTCGATTAATTATTATTTCTTCGTCAATTTAAACTGGCACTATTATTATTATGTCTATAATAGCAACCAGAAGTAACTTTGTTTGTATGCTAGCGAGTTTATTTTCTTCTTAAATCGCTAGTGAATTAATAGTAGATTGTTCTATACGTTAAGAAAAGTGAGAGTTTTCCAGCGAATGTAAAAGTTTCACGTGAGCATGGTAGAATCACTTTTCCAATGTGTTGAACATGCAATTTTTCCGTGTAGTTGACAAAAATATCTTTTTAAATAATTTTGGTCAAAGTCTGGAAGCGCAATGTTTTTGTAACCATTATACATTTTCTGAATAAATTTACTAAATGTGTTTGAATTTAAATTGTTTTTAAATACATTTTGACCATAAAATGTTATTTCATGTTATCAAATCTATTTTTTTTTTCAATAGTTAAGTCATATTTATTTGCCATGTCAGTTAAATTTATTACTGTAGATTCTTTTGATGGATGACGGAAGGCAACATTATGACATGACATACGATAGTCGGAATGCATTATTTGATCGTTTAAAAATAGACCTGCGTTTTTCACATATCGCAGTGGTCGTACTTTTAAAAATACGATGTTTGTATTTACTTATTTTACAGTACTGCAATTAAAGTGATAAATAAATCGATTAAAACATTGATTTGCTTTTATTTTATATGCCAATACCAATATAATACAAAATACGATTACTTTCACTTATACTGCATAAAGGGCAATGCCATTCAGTATTAGGTACAGATTCTTCTCTGAATGTCATTTTTTGGCAGTGGTCTATTATGATATGTTTTTCGGACTTTTTCCACTGTCTAGGGTGTAAATCACACAACGTTTCGGGAGTTTTGTTCTACTCCCGTCTTCAGGTGTTCCTGGTTAGTCCTGAGAAGGACTTATATTCTACGTTTTTCTCCGTAAATTTGTGCCTCCCCCGGGGTTTGAACCCGGACCGCTGATCGCTAGTTAGAATGGGGCGAAACCACCAAATCCAAGATCGCAGAACACGTCTGGAACGAAGACCACCACATACAATGGGATAACGCATCAATTGTAGCTAAAGAGGAAAACAGATTCGTAGGAAGCTGAAAGAAGCTACATACATAGCGCTGGCAGTAGAACCAATTAGCCAGGCTAGCGCAGAACTAAAGCCCATTTGGATGCCACTACTGCGCAGAGAATTACAAAAATAGTCTACTGCGCATACAGCGGTAATATATATATAAGTTTACAACTAAAATATATAACCGCCCTGGTGGCCTAGTGGTTAGAGTGGCAGACTAGCGATCAGCGGTCCCCGGGTTCAAACCCCGGGGAGGCACAAATTTACGGAGAAAAACGTAGAATAATAAGTCCCTTCTCAGGACTAACCAGGAACACCTGAAGACGGGAGTAGAACAAAACTCCCGAAACGTTGTGTGATTTACACCCTAGACAGTGGAAAAAGTCCGAAAAACATATCTTAGGTACAGATGTTTAACCAACAGAAATCAGATGAAACCATTCCACGGAACAGTGTAAATTACAGCAAGCAATCACAGGCATTCCATTATCAGGACCCTTACACAAACAATATATACTGTTATCTTTAGTTTGCGTGGCTACGAGAGCAGTGGTTCTTGTTTCCGTATTAGACGTACTGCTTTTATTACAAAAATGTGTACCATTATATACATTTAATGACTCTTTCAATAAATTCCAATCGGTATTAGCTGCAGCATTCTTAACTGCTTTATTTGTGAAATATTTACCGAGAAGTTCTGACATAATCACATTGTATAAAACTTCATAGCAATAGCGCTTTCTTTTTTCCAAAATACCTCATTGAAATTTATTCTTTCACGGAAAAAATTTTTACTTACTCCATACCACAAAATCACAGTAATTAACTCCAGTATAGGGAGTTGCATTTGTATCTGGTAGTAGTAGCCATGGTTATGATCTAATTCTTCGTCCTTTTTTTTGTACATCTGCACGTTTTAGGACCATTTAGGTCATCTATGCCAATGTCCTTTGCGCAATAAGGGCACTTAATGCAGAACACTACAGGCCGTGTTTACACGATCAAAAGTACCATGGTTGCATTCGTAACGTTTCCATTTTCGGAGTTTTGTAAACAAACGTACCACCCACCAATAAAACAACAGTTATTTTGAGAGCCAGCTATCTACTTTGAAATGGTTTCGGTAAGTTATGATTCGAGTTTCCAGACTGATATCACATAACACATAACCTAAACTATTTCAGATTTGCAATGAATAATTATGCCTTTTACAAGCGAGCAAGACGCTTTTATTATTATTAAGAAGTGATTGAGGATATTCAAACTAAAATAAAAGAAGTACTAATAAATCCCCTGCGATTTTCGCTGCACAAACTGGTAGAAATATAAGCAGGTACCTAAATAGCAAATCTCAAACTTAAAATTGTTCTTTGTACAGGATTTCGTATTGAACTAGATGGATTTTGAACAACGGATTCAATATTGTCAATGGTTTATGATAATTACCTGTTAGACTGCACATTTGTGTTGAAACCAGCTTGCACCCGCTCGAAGTTGGAGTATGGGCAACTATGTCACAAAGGCGAATTATTGGCCCATTTTTTTTCGACGATACAATAAATGGAAAAAGATGTAATAATATTTGACAACTATTTCCAAAGTATTCAAACACATTTCTTAATTGGAAGTATTTACTTTGGTTCTTAATATTAAACATAATATGTTTTATTAACTATCGTTATTTTAAATAAATTGATCAATTTAATTCATTCTCGATTTTATTGCAATTTGTCATCTCAATCTTATCTCCTGCAGAGAACTATCACATCAATTAATAATTTGCAATGTTTTTCAAAATTTACAGAACAATTCTACTGATATTAAATTACCTACTTATTTTATTACAGGATAACACCCAAGTGAGAAAAGAGTAACAATAAAATGTACTTATTATTTTATTATTAATTATAAAAATAAATATTCTGCTGGATTTACCCTTACCTGTGTTGGTCCGACGCAGGGATTAGTCGGACCTGGCGCCCTCTCCTTTTTTTATTCTTTTCAGCGTAGCTGGAACCCCAACCCTTCTAGGCGAGTTAGCCCAATTAGGCCGATATTTACCAGCCGGCAAAATACCTACTATAACTTTCGCCACCAGGTAACGCCAAAACCTTTATCCTTCCTCACAAAGTTAGTCCATCTTTTAAACGGCCTCCCTACACTACGTCCCCCCTCTCGATGACGTGTCCCCTGGCTTTCTTGACTAAGCGATCTTGATGCATCCTTGAAATATGGTTGTTCCATTCCTGTCGCCGTCTTATAACCCAGTCTCCAATCTTTTGAATCTGACATTGTTCCCTTATGGTTCACTTCGTACCCGTCTAGTCTTGTGTTTTGTGTTATCTGGCGTAGAGTCTTAATTTCTAGTATTTTAGCATTTTACTAGCGCCGTTTTCAGGGTTCCTGATAATATTCTTCCATCCGGCATTATAAAATTTAACGAGGAAACTTTCAGAAGTAACTGGTATGTCTCGATTTGAAAAATCGAATTTAGTTAAATGTCGCACACAGCTATACTGTTAAAATAATGTTAAACCACAGCCACTCTTTCTGTAATAAAAAAATCGGACTACAGTTTTTGTAAGGAAATTTCAGTAGGTATCACATGATCTATGATGTCATAGTCGTACCACTATACCAACACGTAAATAGGTATTTTTGAAAAATATGGTTGCACTTCTGGTCTGGGTTGTCAAAATTAAAGTGGCTTGATGATATGTCAAACCTGTAGCAGAGGAGAGTGTGGACAAAATTTTTTAAATAAACAAAGACATAAATATAGTATTATTTTTCTAGCCTTGTAATAAGGATAGACTATTACCAAAGGTGTACATTTGTCATTATCTCAGAACCACACAACTAAGAGATAGTAATAAGTTCAACAAATCATTAAAACACACACCGTACACAACGGTTGCTGTGCAAGCTCAAAATGCGAGCTCCAACTCTGTAACCCGAATCCGGGCAAGTTGAGCATTGTACTGCCAGATGCTAGCACTTTTTTTACTACAGCGCCTGTATATCCAAAGTGTATTTATGAGGTTTGGTACAACTTTACCTGAGGAATATTTCATCCCATTTAACCAAATATCTATCTCTCATAATAACGGAGGTCTCCATATTGAGAATATTAGTGATTTCCAGTGCTACCGCTCAGTTATTTGGTAAAATCTTCAATTCAAATTTATTTAAGAAAAATAAATAATACACAGCAACAGCACAACACAACTAGAAAATAAAAGAACATAAATGAGCAAAACAAACTGTAAAAGTACAAAAAGAAAAGAGTAACAAAGAAGAAAAACAGTTGCGTGGTGGTTTCAGTCTAAGCAGAGCTTGTGTTCTGCCCACTTGAATTTAAGTGATTGCCTTCCAGTAATTCACACAACAGTGTAAGTAACAGATAAGTAAATTAACGATAATCTGATGATATTTCGCATATAGCCAAAAATAAGAACAGTGTATACCATTAGTAATATTGATATAAGTTAAGTGGGGTACCCCGTTCGATTCCTTGCTTAGATAAATAATTGTCCATATCAATGCATATAACATAGAATGTTGGCCAAAAACGAATAGTGTTAATAAATTTAGTTGAAGTGTTGCTTCTTTCATTTAAACTTTGAGGGTTCAAGGATTGTATCGTGAATATATAGTAAAGTTAATAAGTTTCTTTGCCTATATCAGTGTGCGTGAGATTAAACTTGTTGGCGCTCGAATTTGAACGTCTCATTAATAAAAAATACACGATGTCTTCACTGTAGCTAGAGACGGGCCTTAAGTACACTTTTATAGCGATCAATTTTTGAAAGTTAAAATATAGAACGCTGACCTAAAGGTAAGTGAAAAACTAACAAGGCTGGCGCCCCACGTTGGGCGTCACAAATATTATTCAAATATAAAATTCTAGGTTATTTGATTTCATTTAACGCGGCATTTTACTACGAAGCCACTAAAAAAGTGAAGTGAGGGTTTGTGGTGGGAGTGCTGTTCAACTGCCTATCCCACATAATAGAGTTTCAAAGAGCTACAAGGAGTTTGATTTCGTGTTTGCTGACTAGAATATATTCAGTTAGGAGTTGAGATAACACATTCAGGTACAAGGTAGACAATCAGAAGGTTAGTGCCCATTCCTTATGAAATATTAAGAAGTTATATAGCAAGTTTGGTGAGGCAAATCACTAAAATAATTGTAAATATACAGTGTGGTCTATTAAGTGTGCAACAAATGGGACATTTTTTTATTAGTTGTACAACCGAAATTTAAATACCGCCAAAAGTTAGTGCATGTTCGATAACCATATCAGGTGCCCTTAGAATGGCTTCAAGTCAAACAGCATACAGGGGCGGACAAAAAATATGAAATTGGTGAAAGAATCAAGTCTCTTTATTTAAAAAAAATATAGCAAAATTTTATTGAGAAAAGTTGTTTAGCATCAAAAGTTATGCTCAAATACAATGTCACGGCCTCCTATTCGAATTTTTATTCTTTTTTGGAAAATTTTGTATTACCCCCGTATGATACATATTTTTATTATTCTGATTTTATATGTATTTAAAGTAGCCAGAACCACATCACTTTTAAATAACTTTTTTCTATAGCACATGTTAAAGTGTGCTTTTATCAACTCAAAACAAAAGGTCAAGTTTTACTTTAACAGCAAGGGTAGATAAAGTAGCACTTTAACATCAAGGATAGATAAAGTAATTTAATTTTCTAACTTTTGTTTAAATTAAATATGACAGCTTCGTATTATCGTAGCAACCCAATCTAGCTACTGACATTTTGAAATGTGATTGACTGTCATTATTTTCTTTTGAAATTGTTAAAGTTCTTGCTATAGAAAAAAATATTGTATTATACACGACGATAAAGTTATTTCTATCCACTCTTGAATCATTAACGTCTCGACTTCGTCTCGACGTTAAACGATTCACTCGTGGATAAAATTTAACTTTATCGTCTTGTATAATAAATTACTATTAGCAACTTGAAGGGTATTTGTAAGATTTACTTGAATTTATATTTTTTTATCTACTCCAGTGGGATAAGTAACGCATTACGTCACTCATTTTACACTATTTTAGTTAGGTAATGAAGCTCATTACACCACTCACTTATGTAATGGTTTCATTACACAACTGAGTTGTGTAATGACTTCATTACGTAACTGAAATAGTGTTAAATGAATGACATAATGACATTTGCCTACTAAAATATTTTTGAAAATGACAGATCTGACATTTCTCTTAATGCACTTTTCTCAATTTTAGGCAGTCGTAGATAAAATTTTGTACAATACATGTGTGATAATGCATTATTAATATCCTTGTGTGCATACATAACTCGTGCTACGCACTCGTTTGTAACTTACACACACGTATATTAATGATGCTGTTATCCCACTTGTATAGTAAATAACTATTATGTAACCGTCCACTTCATGTTTGTTGCAACGATTAACAGACCTTTAGAATTTTGTAAATATTCTTTTTAACAAGGAAAATGCTTTAATAATATTAATTAGATATGAAAAAACCCTCAATAAAATCAGAATAATAAAACTATGTATCATACGGGCTACTACAAAATTTAAAAAAAAATAAAATAAAAATTCGAATAGGAGGCCCTGACTTTGTATTTGAGCATAACTTTTGATTCTAAACAACTCTTCTCAATAACATTTTGCAATTTTTTTTGAAATAAGAGGACTTTATTCTTTCACCAATTTCATATTTTTTGTCCTGCCCTGTATGATGTTTGACTTGGAGCCATTCTAAATGCATCTGATATGGTTATCGAACATGCACTAACTTGTGGCGGTATTTAAATTACGGTTATACAACTAATAAAAAAAATTCCCATTTGTTGCACACTGAATGGACCACACTGTATTTAGAAATTAATTTAGAAAAATTAATTTTCTAAATTTAATAGTGATTCGAATACTCGACCATACAGACAACAAAATTAAAACAACGCACAGTGGTTCAAAACCAAAAAAAGTCGATCGAAAGTCAAAATTTTTATTGTTTTATATGATGCTAAACATAACACATAATTGTTCTTCTAGTATCCGGCCAACTTCTGAAATATATAATTCCAAAATTAAATTGCGTGGAAAGACAATATTAGTCCCGAAATGTGCGATGAAACACATACATTTCGAACAAAAAAAATTTGTTTAAAATGCGGCCTCTTCTCTGAGCTGTACAGACGTCCTCTTGCAAAATGTTTAAGAAAAATGAATATATTGAGAACGCTTGGGCCTTTAGCTATCACCTGAGTGCATTATTTTTCTAAAAAAATTTACCCGTTTTTAAATTCGCTGGTACTTAATGGACCCTCCATATTCGAGTAAATTTCGCACTATTTATATTCTACGAAACAGAGGACAAGAGGACAAAATAATTCGTAGTTCACATTATTGTTTAGGATCTTAGGTAAACAAAAGCACCTCATTGGTTTGCCTCGGTTTGCCCCTGCAACCCCTTACGACATGTAATGGGGCGGTTGGTGCCGGTGTCCGTAGACTATTTTACCGCGGTGCAGCATTGCTGCTGTCTTAGCGTGCATCATTTTCACTTGCTGCTTGCATTTTTAGTGGCCTTTTTTGATGTGTTTTAATATTGTGTGTTCTTGTATAACCAAAGAGCATATAATTATGCTCTTTGGTATAACTTTACTTTGTGTGTTTTGTGTATATTCTAACAATGGCGGTTCGTCCAGTTGCACGTTTCTCATTACACGAAGAGTTTATAAAAAATATCGAATTATCCATTGAAGTTCGAAAAAATTGTGTTATAGAGTATCTAAAAGATGTTTTTCATACAAACGTAAATGAGGTTGCTACAAAGACACTTATAGTTTTCACTAGAACATATTCTTTCGCTCAGATATTAAAAATTGGAAGAATGTAAAACGAAATAATGAACGAATTATACAGAAATTTGGCAAGTGGCTTGACGAAGAAATAAAATTCCATGATATTGTTCTTCGTTGTGTACCTGCTCCTATAAATTATCCGAAGAGGCACAAAAAGCAAAAAATAAAGATTTGGGGCGTTATAGGGAACACCACACCAGGAATATTAGTGTCCTGAACATAAATGCAGATGTTTTCCACCAATTAATATTAAGTTCAGATCCCAAATCAAGTTCTTTTTTACAGGGCAAATAAAAACAGAAGATTACTGATGTTGATGTCCTCCAATTGATTAATATTTCTGAAGAAGACAAGTATGATTTCGCATTATATCGTATTCTACGCTATTAGGTATTATTATATCATATTACAATCTCAATATTTTAATTAATTTGTATTTCTGTAGCTTAATGTTTTTGTAATTAAATTTAAAAATTGTGCAATTGTTTTCATTTTTACATAATAATAAAATATTGCAAAATTGCGAAAAAAAAAATATTGTCATTTTATTATTATTATTCTTATCAATGCATTGATTTTGTTGTTTCTACATAATATTCATATAAACCCTTTAAAATATTTTTTTTTGCAAAATCGCAAAAAAAAAATTATTATTGTGATTATTATTTTTTTATTTTTTTAATATTATTATTATCAAAGCGGTAGTCTGAATTTGTAGTTTTACACCACAATATTTTAATTGAAAAATGCAATTCATTCACGAGATATGAATTTCGATCGACTTTTTTACTTCCTTTTACAATAAAGGAAGTATTGGATTCACCCCAAAAAATCGAAATTGAGTTTTCAACAGATCTTCACGTTTTAGAGTCCCCTGATCCCAAAAAACATATTTTTTTTCATTGGTCTGTGTGTCTGTCTGTGTGTCTGTCTGTCTGTAAACAGAATATCTCAAAAACTAAAAGAGGTATGGCGTTGAAACTTCATATATAAGTTTTGTGTACTATGTAGATGCGACAGCAAGCTTTTGAAGAAAATCGCATAACCGGAAGTAGGTGTTCACTCTTGTGATTTTTCAGTTTTTTTCGATTTTTTCAAAAACGGCTCTAACAATTTTTTTTAAACTTTACATTTTTATTACATTTTTAATGTGTATTGATGTGAGAAAGGTGATTTTCCAGTTGAATACTTCTAAAATGGGTTTTTTTTGTTTTTTTGTCTATTTTTTTTATTAACTCTTATTTTAAATAGAACATCCGGCATATTATTACATTTTTGAATTCAGCTTAAAATTCTAGAGAAAATTGGTCTCTTCAACTAACGCTCTATTTTGTACCGTTTTTGCAGAATTTGTAATTTTTGAAAATTTTTGACAAATGCTTAAAACATTTTAAATCAAATTTTTGGCTAATTATAAGATCACTGTAAAAGGAAGTTGTGTGCGTGTATCACACCAGATTTTTTGATTTTGAGCCACTGTGCAACGCCTCTCTAAAATTTAATTTAAAGATTGTGAAAAAAAATTTAACTAAAAAATTAAAAATTAATTTAAAAATGTGGGTTATTTACTATTTACTATATTTTACTATATTACTATTTTCGGAGCTATCAAAATTTTATTCGAGAGGGACTAAAAAATCAGTTATATTGCACTGTAACACATCTTTTACAAGATGTTTTCGAAACAGTCGCACCGGTTTTATTGAAAGAAGATTTCTGGGTAAAAACGTGGAGCTAAATAAGACGCGATTCTTGTTCCAATTGTCTTTCGGGCATTTATACTAGCTACACACTAATTTGTAACATTTCTTGTGACATAACCATGACAAATAAACTGTTTTGGTTTGTCGTGATATTTGCATATAGCTGCTATCGTATGTAATTGTCTGACCGTGCATACACGTGCTTCTAAATATAGTAAATTACTATCATATCGGGAAGGTTTGAACAGTATAATTTTCAATATAATATTTTGTACGGTAGCTAACTGTTTGAGAGTTGTATTGTACACCCCATCCCAGCCAATAAACATCCCGCAGTTTGTAGAAACGATTTTAGTTAACCAGACAAATTTTCTTATTTTTTAGTAAGTTCATTTATATGCAAATCCCATCTGAAAAAACTATCAATAGTTATTCCTACATATTTTACATTTGTAGTAACTTTTATATTTAGATCAGAATACTATACCGGGTGCTGACTTGCACGACGCACCATAGGAATTTGCATAGTAAATTCTTTATGTTCAATTATTTGCTCCCCTAATTATTTTAGAGCTAACGTCTAACGTGTAAATACATTTTCCGTCGACCTCTCTATAAAATGTGATTTTACGGACGCATTTGCGTACCAAAAATTTCACTTTTTTGGACACCATTAATTTTTCGTCCGCAAACACTTTTCGTCCGTAAATGCTTTTCGTCCGGGAATGCTTTTCGTCCGCAAACACTTTACGGCCGCACTTTACAGCCGCAAACGCTTTTCGTCCGTAAACACTTTTCGTCCGCAAACACTTTTCATCCGCAAACGCTTTTTGTCCGTAAACGTTTTTCGTCCTCAACAACTTTTATAATTCGGACTTCACTTTAATTTTTTTTTAAATTATGACGGTCGACGGAAAAATTTAATATGCACCTCGGACGAAAAATGCTTTTTATGGCCTTGCCTGATTGCTTGCCTCGGCTATCGCCTCGGCCAGCAATTGCAGGCATCGTCCATAAAAAGCCAATTTTTCGTCCTTGATGCATAAATAACTATTTTTCGAAAACTGTCATCAAATGTTGACATTTTCTTTAAATTCTCAGTAAGCAAAGTGATTCTTTTTTGTCACTTAACAGCGAAATACTTTTATGTTCTAGAAAGCAAAACTCTTTTGCGTTCTAGAACATAAAAGAAATGTCAAATATTTGCAATTTTTTAGGAACTTATTTGTGATTTTATTAATTAAGTAACCCACATTAGTTTTATATTAAGTAATTTAAAATTTAAATATATACTAATAACTATTATAAACTATTATAAACATGACTGATTTATGTTGTACTACATGTAAATTGAAGGTGCCGATATTGCAGTGAGTTAAATTTATACATCACTTTGACGTTTCTTAAACAATTCAGCAGGCCGTGGTTCAAAAATTAATTGTTTATGAAATATAAAATTGTCAATTAACGTTGACAGTTACCTTATTTATTTTTTTTATTCTCATACGACTTAGTTTTATTGCAGTTTTCGAAAAATCATTGTTTGCATCTCGAATGCGAAATGCTTTTGCGTTCTGGAATGGGTATTTTGCCTCGCTAAAGCTCGGCAAAATAACTTCCATTCTCGAACGCAAAAGTAGCATTTCGCATTCTAGATACAAAAATAGCCATTTTGTAGAGAAAAAAAATACTGCATCCATTCATCAAGTACATAATGTAGGACTTTATTGGGCGCATCTATGTTATGCAAAGCGAGCGTAGCGTAGCGCTAAGAGGGCGGTCAAATAAGGTCTGATTATGTAGGAGTTGCATGCAAAGCTTTACGTTCGACTGTACTGCAGACAATTTCCTTTTATCTACAATAACACTTATATTAGACACATTAGAAAAGTCAAGTTACTATTGAAACATTTGATAATTTCGAAGTGTGCTTTTTCTAGGTTAATTGCGTTATCAATATCAAGAATTACTACCTACTGCATAAGGTACATATTAAAGATGAATTTCTTTTTATTATTTGTAAAGTTTTCAGTTAATATAATCTTCTTTCCTGATCTGAATAAAATGAAATTTATTTTGATAATAACTGTATATTGGACATAGGCGGCGTTTTACTTTACTATATGGACTAAAGTGGCACTTTATGGACGCTAAATGATACTATAATAAAGTGTTTATGGAACCGTCGAACAAAAGCTTAGTTACGTTAAAACATTAACAAAATATTTGTTGTCCCCCCCCCCCCCCCTCCACCCCCCATAAATACTATAGTTCCTGCGCCACTGATGTACTATCTAGATGCGATACATTTTTAATGTGTATTGATGTGAGATAGGTGATTTTCCAGTTGAATATCTCTAAAATGGGTTTCATTTGTTTTTTTACTATTTTACTTCCTTTTACGATAAAGGAAGTATTAGATTCACCCCAAAAATTCAAAATTGAGTTTTCAACAGATCTTCACGTTTTAGAGTCCCCTGATCCCAAAAAACATATTTTTTTTCATTGGTCTGTGTGTCTGTCTGTGTGTCTGTGAACAAAATATCTCAAAAACGAAAAGAGGTATGGCATTGAAACTTCATATATAAGTTTTATGTACTATGTAGATGAGACAGCAAGCTTTTTAAGAAAATCGCATAACCGGAAATAGGTGTTTACTCTTGCGATTTTTCAATTTTTTTCGATTTTTTCAAAAACGGCTCTAACGATTTTTTTCAAACTTTATATTTTTATTACATTTTTAATGTGTATTGTGAGGGTCGCGTATTTACAGACACTTTATTTTAAATCTTATCTAGCTTATTTTAGGAAGGACGTTTGTTTATTTCAGGCGTTTTATTTCTAGGGCGTACATTTGTTTATTTCAGGCAATGTTATTCCTAGGGCGTACTTTTGTTTTATTTCAGGCGTTTTAGTTTAGTGCAATGATAATCTGTAGCTATAGATGTGGCTTGTGTATAAAATAAGTGGAAAATTATATCATATAACGGAAGCTTTCGTTTTGTTTGTTTTGCTTGCAAGCTGTAACCCAATACTGACACAGCTGTGGGTCGCCCCGGCTAATCGAAAAATTCCTATATTAGATTTATGAGCGACTATGACCCGAGGTCATTAGCTTATGAAATTTATTGGTCTAGGATTCCAAACACATGGCCCACGTGTCAAAAGGAGATCCTGAGAAAATATTTAAAAATGCGACGGAAAAGGAGTAAAACTCGCCGCGGGGTTTGGAGCTGAAACGGCCAATCGAAGTCAAGTCTCCATAGCAACGAAATTTAGATTTCGTTGGCATTGGCGGGCGTCCCACGGCACAGGAAGGAAGGGGACTGCGAAAGATTGCATAAAACACTCGGCACAGAAGGAAAAGGGTAGCAGAAGAAGCACGAAGCCTGGGGCCGATGCTAGTTCGACTAGTAACACAAAACAACATCACGACAACTCCGCACTTAATTGACACCTTACTCTATTTGGTGTAGCGCCACTGGTATTGCGAAGTCCAACTCGGACTTTCGTTAATCGGTGAACGTTAGACACCAACTCTTGCCTTTACTTTCCTCGTTAGCACGCAAACTGGCACAGCAAGGCCTCCTCTTTGGTCTTGTTTGTAAGTGAGCGTTGTGTAACCACTCTTTGTCTTTACTTCACTCGTTAGCACACCAACTGGCACAGCAAGGCCTCCCCTTTGGGTCTTGTTCGCAGGTGGGCGTTGCTTAACAACTCTTTGTCTTTACTTCTCTCGTTAGCACGCAAACTGGCACAGCAAGGCGCCCTCTTTGGCCTTGTTTGCAGGTCGGCGTTGCGTAACAACTCCTTGTCTCTCTACTATCTCACTAACACCACCAGGCCCTTCGTAACAAGTTTACGGCCGGCAAACGGCCCATTGGCGTTAGGCAAATAATTGTAAGAGCAGTGTACTGTTTACTTTGTCCTAATAAATAACCATCGCTTGACATGTTGTTGTTTTCTTTGGTGTAAAAGTTGGAGGTCGCCAGCCCCTATACGAACGGAGTGAAAACAGTAAATACGGAAGCCTAGTAACTGTAACTGTCGTCGAAGCACCCGCCGAAAACAGTAAAAAAATCACACAACGTAGGCCTATAAACAAGCAACAGGTAACCAGGGTGTGCACCGTTACAGTATTGATGTGAGATAGGTGATTTTCCAGTTGAATACTTCTAAAATAGGTTTCTTTTGTTTTTTTTTCTATTTTTTTATTAACTCCTATTTTAAATACAACAACCGGTATATTATTACATTTTTTAATTAAGCTCAAAATTCTAGAGAAAATTTGTCTCTTCACTTAACGCTCTATTTTGTACCGTTTTTGTAGAATTTTTAATTTTTGAAAATTTTTGACAAATGCTTAGAAATTTAAAATCAAATTTTTGCCTAATTATAAGATCACTGTAAAAGGAAGTTGTTTAAGTGTATCACATTAGATTTTTTTTATTAACTTCAATTTTAAATAGAACACCCGGTATATTATTGCATTATTGAATTCAGCTTAAAATTGTAGAGAAAATTTGTCTCTTGCACTAACGTTCTATTTTGTACGGTTTCTGTAATTTTTGATAAATGCTTATAAATAAAAAATCAAATTTTTGGCTAATTATAAGATCACTGTAAAAGGGTTGTGTGCGTATATCACACCAGATTTTTTCTAAAGTACATTAATTTGTTAAAATTTGTAGAAAAGATAGTATATGCAACTCGTGGCTGATAAAATTTCAATGTCTCGAGTGACTTTTTTCAACTAGCTTTGCTCGTTGAAAAAACCACTTTCAACGTTGAAATTTAATTTCAACCATATATTTAATAACTACTATATTGCTAGCGGCTATGAGTGGGGAGGTCACGTATTAAGTGAGACAGACAACCAACTCTTCAATGTACAGTCCATTTTTTTAAAATCAGCTGTCAGTGTCAAAACTTTATAATAAAAAACCAGACTGTGTTACCCTAAATTCTGTACTTACTGACCAACTGTATAACTGTTTCTCCCATGTCAAAATTGTGGTTATGTCTGTCTAACGTAATTGAAATGTCAAACGTACATGGTTAAACGTTTCAATGAAATGTAAGTTTTTAATACTATAGGTTTATGTAGGGTGTAGATACTTCGATATACAGAGTATTTTGTAGAGTATGTTCTTTCGTACATAATGGTAGACCAGTACGTATATAGACGTAGATCAGGTGAAAGAAGCTGTTATGCAAACAAAATTGAAGAAAGTTCCCGGACCAGGAGGTATCTACCCAGAACTAATAAGGTACGCACCAGAAAAATTAATTACCATGCTGAAAACCCTATATCAACGATGTATTAATGGGGAGAATATCCCACATGAATGGAAAACATCCTATATAACTCCCATACATAAGAAAGGACCTAAAGTTGACCTAACAAACTATCGAGGAATAGCAATCATAAATACATTGGGCAGAATATACTCACGAATATTAAAAAACCTCATTGAGAAAGAAATAGAAGCAAAGCAACCAGAAGAACAGGCGGGCTTTCGAGCAGGCCGATCCACAATAGATAACTTATTCTCCTTGAAGTTAGTACTGGAAAAAAGAGTACAAAGAAACAGAGAAACACACATAGCTTTAATAGACCTCGAAAGGCATATGATAGTGTAGAGATGAAGGAACTTGACATAGAACATACGCTTATACAAGCCACCAGGCAGCTATATGAAAGCAATTTAACAAGAATAGAAAACGGGAAAACGTTTACCGAGACAACCAATAAAATCACATTCATTGTTTGCATATTGATGGAGGTCATCAAGGCTGAAATGTTGTTTTTTTGCATGCAGGGCATGAATATGTCTACCTAATTCTTTTTTTATGTAATAATAGGCTGGGTCAGTTTTATAATTAACTTTGGACCGTCCTTTTTTTCGAGGTTGAACACATTTTGTCGTTTTAAAGTTATTATATATCTTGAGTGCACACGACCAATGTATCTAGTGTTACGTGCAGAATGCGCCGCCTGCCATAATTTCGAATTTGAACGCTATTTTCCCGTGCGTTGCGCATTGGCGTCCGGTCGTGTCTTCTGGCGATAGCTTTTATCTTGAAAAACCATTGGCAGGCCGGGACTCGCTGCCTTCTTCTTCGCCAGCTTTCGAAGCGAGCAGTTCGTGAGTGCTATTCACTAGTTCGGGGATGCTTATTTAGGGCAATTTGGTTGAGTTGGATACGTGAATTTAGGAATGCCCTCACGTTTCGTGGATTGAAGCCCCCCGAACATAATTAAGGACATTGGTTTCCTTCGCTAAGGCGGATCTATTCGGTGTTAGCATATTCGAGCTGTTCCTTTTCTGCGCCCAAAAAAAACCATCTGGGGTGAGTAGCTATTTTACGCTGGGAGGCCTGTCCGTGCGTGTTATATTAGAGCCCTGTTTTCCCTCTTACAGCAAGACGTACTAGGCAACATTTCGCCATCGGGCCGTACTTGACGCAAATTGCGTTTTCGCTCTGAAGTCGCTGGACCTTTTGGGCTGTCGAGCCTCCACGGGCCCGCTTCTCCTTGTCGCCAGGCGCACAGTTAGGGCACAAGAGGGTACCGTCTTTCGGAGGTAATTAGCCCCGAAGTTTGGCCTTTCGACCTGTGGGAGCGGCGCTGTTATTGCCGGCCATTTAAGCCACCGTCGACCGCAAAACGTTCTCAGCCAACGTCGAACTACGATCGCAACGACGCCCAGATCCAGAGCTTCAAGTCTGTCGCAGCGAACCGCTGGCGAGGTGGCTCATTTTTATCATGTTGTAACCTATATGTTTGTCAAAACTGTAAGTACATTTAGTTCATGTGTTACTGGCCATCATCCTTCATTTCATGCTAGATATAAGATTGTCAATGTAAAACTTATATAGCGTATTTATGCATGAAATTAAACTATTTCAAATTATCTTTATATGATTTGTGTTAGCTACGGTTCGGTTGTTTTATTGGAGCCATCTTTCAGGGAGTATTGTGTGCTAGGTACCGAGTTTACAATTTCTCCACAGTTCACCGGGGTGCAATTGTCGTACCTTCAAAAATTGTTGGCGTTCTGGGCTTTTTTAAACTTAATTAACTCTACCGATATCAATCCCGCGGCCCTACTACCGATTGAGCCGGCGGCCGGAAAATTGCACCCAAGTGTACCTTTTGTGTTGTTTGATGCTGCTTGGAAAGATTTCCCAGAATCTTACATCATAAAGGCCTAATAAGAAGGAGTTGGCGCCCAACGTGGGGCCTGTTTTTGTTAAGTGTGTTTTAGCGTTTCCAAATTTTTGCCATTTAATGTGATAAGCGTAGCTAGCGAACCATTTCTTTTGCATTCGAATTGTTAGGATGTTTTGCACCGATTTAAATATTTAGTGATAATATTGCATGCGTTGTACTAACAGTAATTTAAGCTATATTTATTCCATTAGTTATTAAGATTTGTGCATGAACCTAACCCATTATTTTAAATATTGCAAATTTATGTAATTGTACTCTGGTTCGGAGGTTATTGCTATTGGACCGCGTTCAATTTTTTTTCTGGATTATTTGATAAGTGCCTGGAGAACTTCTTGCGGTTGTACGCTGGTAGCCCGCGTTTGTTTTTCTAAATGTAGTCGTAAGACATTCTTTGATCGTGATTAGTTATCAAAGTTTTGCACGTTGCGTCCCTCGTGTGCCTTCGCGTCGCGCGCTTTTATTATTTATTATCTGTCGATTTTCTACTGGGTTTTCTGGTCATTCAGTATGGATATCGATCGGCTTCTTGTAGAGGAGTTATATTACGAACTGCGAATTAAGGGTGTCTGTTGTGACGGTAATTCTGGAGATAAGCGTAAGCTCTTGCGTGCACGGATTAGATTGGAAAAATCTGGGAATGCATTTTTTCCCGGAATTGAATTGAATATTGAGGAGGAACTAGATATTTGTTTCCGGAAACTGGGAATTTTAGTGGGGGAAATTTCGACCCTGGGACATCTTGTTCGTAATAGCAACGATTATAAGTGCCTTCAGACTAGGTTGTTGCATGTGTCGAATCGTCTGGAACACTTGAACCCTACGGGATCTTTGTGCGATAGGAGGAATGAATTGTATAATCGCTGCTTAACAGCTATGGATCTTCTGGAAGTGAAATTAGCGTAGTTAGCGAAACTATAGCACCTTCGGTTTCACGCGTGGCTAAGTTATTAAATTTGGACGACAATTATTCGCAGATCGATGAGCAAAGTCTCGATGATGCGCACGATCATCCTCAGAGTCAATCTAGAGCTCCTGTCGAGTTTCCTTCGCAAGTCCGATTTAGTTTGCCAGGCATTAGTAAATCTCGTTCATTCCAATCGCCTTTGGGCCTAAATAGCACCCAAGCGTTTGATCCCTCGTCTCGCTGTAACAATTACTTCCCGATTAATAAATGGAACCTTAGTTTTGATGGCCATTCGGGGTTGTCTAGTTTTCTGGAAAGAATAGAGGAATTACGTATCGCACGTGGCGTTTCGAAAGAGCAACTCTTCCGGTCCGCTGTTGAATTCTTTATTGATCACGCATTAATTTGGTACCGTTTGATTAGGGATACAGTATGTGATTGGGATGCTTTAGTTAGGGCATTGCGTGCTGCCTTTCTCCCTTGCGATTATGAGTCCGGGTTATGGGATGAGATTCGGAATCGCACTCAAGGTGCTGACGAGCCGGTTACTGTATTCGTGGCTGTCATAGAAAATTTATTCCGCCGTTTACCTTCGGTGCCCTCGACGTATACGCGGCTTAGCTTGACCCGACGAAACGTATTGCCGCATTTCCAAACACATTTGGCCCTGGAGACTATCCATACTATCGCAAATTTGATCCAGCCTTGTAAGGCAATTGAAGATGCACACGTACGTGCACAAGGGTTTCGTGGACCACCAACTAACGTTAGTCGCATGTTAGAACCTGGTGCTCCTCCACCGCGTTGTTGGAATTGCAATCAATTTAATCATCGTTCTATCGATTGTTTCTCGCCGAGGAGACGTCATTGTTTTCGCTGCGGGAAACCCGACGTTACGATTAGGACGTGCCCTTCGTGTTCGGGAAACGGAGTTCAGCGCGTTAGAAAAAATCCTCAGGTCACTAGTTCTGTTATGGAGGCCTCCTGTTCAAAAGCGGTTCTAGATTTTATTTTGAGTCATGCTGGCCCTGATGAGCGACCCTATCTACAGATCTCTATTTTTGGAAATAAGCTTCTTGGATTATTGGATTCTGGCGCTTCACGCACGATTCTAGGTAGAGAAGGTTGGGAATTGGTAAAAGGCCATTGTCGACTTGAGTCAAGTCAAGCTCCCGTGTGTCGTATCGCTAATGGCATGGAATGTCGAAGTTTAGGGACTGTCACGGCCCCGATAACTCTTCGCGACAAAGTTTGCTTTATGAACGTAATAGTTGTGCGTTCTATAACACATGCTTTAATTTTGGGTACTGACTTTTGGCGTCGCATGGGTATCGTGCCGGACCTTCGAAGTAATGAGTGGACGTTTTCTAAGGATGACTTAGTTCCTGTAGTGAACGCTATCCAAGCCTTCCAACATTTGACGCAGTCTCAGCGCGAGCAACTTGACGTATTCGTTAAGAACATTTTTGAGCAAATGGGAGATAAGCTCGGTTGAACGCATTTAGTTCAGCATGAAATTAAGACGGCTTCGCCCCCTATCAAACAGCGATACTATTCTATTTCCCCTGCTCTTCAGAAACAAGTGGATCTGGAGTTGAAAAAGATGTTGGAAGAGGGAATTGTGGAACCGTCCACTTCCGCTTGGTGATCACCTATCGTTATGATCAGGAAAAAGGGTGCTAGCTATCGCTTTTGCGTTGATTTTCGCCGCCTCAATAAAGTTAGTCAGCCTGATGCTTATCCTATTCCGTATGTATCGAGTACGCTGGATAAGCTCCGTGATGCGCACTACCTCACTACTCTCCATATTAAATCGGCGTATTAGCAAATTCCTGTTGCAGCCTCCTCGAGGCCTTTGACTGCGTTTACTGACCCCAATCGCGGGTTATATCAGTTTTGTCGCCTACCGTTCGGTTGGCATACGGCCCCGGCCACTTGGCAGCGGTTAATCGACCGTGTAGTTGGCGCCGATTTAGAGCCCTATGTGTTTACGTACCTTGACGATATTGTGATCTGTACGCCCACCTTCGATAAGCACCTGTCAGTTCTTTGGGAGGTGGTATCTCGTTTGTTGTCTGCTGGCCTTACCTTAAGTAAGGACAAATGTCACTTTTGTAAGCCCGAGCTTAAGTATCTTGGTTATTTGGTGAATTCCAAGGGTTTGTTGGTCGATCCGGAAAAAGTGGAGGCGATCACGCGTATCCATACTCCTGGTTCGGTTTCCGAGGTACGCCGTGTTATCGGTATGGCGTCATGGTATCGACGCTTCGTACCAAACTTCTCGTCACTTATAGGCCCGCTGACGACTCTTCTTCGGAAGAACGCTAAGTTTGTATGGGATGAGCGTTGTGAACATGCTTTTCGCACAATCAAGGAACACTTGATTTCGGCCCCGATTTTGGCATGCCCGGATTTTTCCGTGCCCTTTGTAATACAAACTGATGCCTCGGGTTATGGCATCGGCGCGGTCCTTACCCAACAACAGGCCGATGGTGAAAAGGTCATTTGTTACATTAGCCGTTCGCTGACTAAGAATGAACGCAACTTTAGCACGACTGAGCGTGAATGTCTGGCTGTCCTTTTCGCGATAGAGAAACTTAGACCGTATGTTGAGGGAACAAAATTTACCGTGGTGACAGACCATTATAGCCTGAAGTGGCTTAACGATATTAAGGACCCGGTTGGTCGCATTGCGCGTTGGGCTGTCCGTCTGCAGCAGTATGACTTCGACATTGTCCATCGTAAAGGCAAAGAGCATGTTGTGCCGGACACTCTATCTCGTGCCGTTCCGGTTATTGATACAGTTGATGTTCCACCCGAACCTATTCGCGACCCGTGGTATAGGCGTATGTGTCACCAGATTGGAACTAACCCTCGAAAATTTTCTCAGTGGCGACTTAATAACGGCCAGCTGTATAAGTATGATCGGTCTAACTACCCTGATCTAGCGGATGATGAAGAAGATCATTGGAAGCTCGTGGTCCATAAACCCCGGCGCCGCGAAGTTATTAGGCAAAATCACAACGACCCCACCGCTGGTCACACTGGCGTAAATAAAACTTTCCATCGTATCGCGCATAAGTACTATTGGCCGAGATTACGATACGACGTAGCCGCGTATGTCCGCCGTTGCGAAAGGTGTCAGCGCATTAAACCCGAACAAAGAGCCCCTGCTGGTTTTATGAGAGGTCATTCCCTTATCTCGAAGCCTTGGGAAGTCATTTGTGGTGACATTGTAGGCCCGTTGCCTCGATCATCGCGAAGATACGCGTATATTCTGGTTGTGGCCGATTGCTTCAGTAAATTCGCACTCACGTTCCCCTTGCGCTTCGCGTCTGCTAATTTGGTCTCACGTCATTTTGAGGAAGATGTTTTCTTGATGTTTGGCGCTCCAAGGCGCATTGTGTGTGATAATGGCGTCCAATTTCGTAGCCGCGAATTTCAGTCCCTAGCGAACCGATATGGGTGTAAGATTTCGTTTACAGCCAATTACCACCCTCAAGCCAACCCGACCGAACGCATAAATCGAGTGTTGAAGACCATGTTGACTGCGTATGTCGCCGATCATCATCACGATTGGGACAGATATCTCTCTCATGTCGCTTGCGCGATTCGCACTTCGGTTCATGAAGTTACGTTATTAATTTTGGTAGGGAGATCTCGCTTAAACACGAACCTCCTCCGGATAACGACAACCCTGAGCTTCAATTCGATCGTAGTAAAGACTTGAATGCCCGTGCCACGCTCATCAATAAGCTTTATGTAGAGGTAGAACGTCGGCTAGGTAAAACGTATGAGAAATATAAAGCGCGTTACGACCTTGGCCGCCGTCCCCTAGAGTATGTTCTTGGACAAGCCGTGTTGCGTAGGAACTACGTGTTGTCGGATGCCGCACGCCAATTTACGGCCAAGCTCGCCGCCAAGTTTGTGGGACCGTTCATTATTAATCGGAAATTCTCTTGGTGGGTGTATGAGCTTAAAGATCCGGATGGGAATGTAATGAAGGGTACTTGGCACGCCAAAGATCTGAAGCCATATGACGACTCGGATATGGACTAGTGTCCCTCTCGTATAGAGTCTAGGGTGGTTGGTTGGGCATTTGTAGGGTAGGTCACTATTAGGAAACGCTTTCATCTTGTTTTTCTCCTCTTATACCGCTAGGATGGTTGGTTGGGCATTTGTAGGGCATTTGGGGAGCGTTTTCAACTTGCTTTCCCTTCTACGAGGCATCTTCGGGTAGGTCGCCTTTAGGAACTTTGGCATCGTGTTTTCCCTTCTGTGAGGTTTACGGATGGGCCTCTTTAGGGTATGGCCCTATCGGTTTTTTTTATTGCGAATGTTACTTCGGCTAGTGCCGATTTTGCCTTCTGGAAGAACGTTTGATATGTCCCTGTGTTGTATAATATTGTGTTGGGGCCGGTGAGTCCTTCATCCTTCGCCTTCTGTTTAATGAGCTGTATCTGGCTTCTCGCCTTTCTCGTCTGGTGCGAATGTGAAGAATCTGGCTGTGCTTATAATTTACTTCTCTTTGAACTAGTGTGATTGTGGTTTTTGGTGCTGAATGGATCTTGGGTGTGAGTGGGGATTAAGACTTGTAGAGATTTCCTCCAGGCCGTTCGGGGCGCTGCAGGGTCTCTCGGTCAGTATGTGTGTCGAATGGCGTGTATGTTGGCTCTGCCTATCACTTCTCTGGTTTCTGTGGCCCTCTTTTCCCGGGGTTACCTTCTCCCCTTTAAAGTCAAAAGAAGAACCCTAACCGCCTTCGTTGTTTAGTGTTGTCCCATTTCGGTCTCACAGTATCTCAACTGTGAAGGTCTTGCTTCCGCCTCGGGGTTTGGTTTTGTAGGAAGTTGTCAGGGGGTGTACTTGGGGAGATACGGGGTGGTGTTAGGGGGTTCTTGGGGTTGGAGCTTCTTCGCGATGGGTCGTTACGGGACTGCTCACCGGCGCAGCATTTTCACCCAGCAGCGACGAGCAGTCTCGATCCCTGTCGTGGAGTTGATCTGGCCACAGGTTCCTCTTGGGGTCACTACCGCCTTCTCAAGTAGTTGCCTTATCGTGGGGTGGGTTTGGGTTTTCAAGTATGTGTGTTCGTAAGCGTATTAGCGGGGTGATGCCCTTCCTGGGTTTCTTTATTTTTTTTTGTTTTTGTCTGACTGAGCTGTCTGGCGTCGATTTCTTTTAATGTAGAAAAAATTTCTGCGAAATTTTTCTGTTCTGGTAAGGGGGGAGCTGTTACGTGCAGAATGTGCCGCCTGCCATAATTTCGAATTTGAACGCTATTTTCTCGCGCGTTGCGCATTGGGGTCCGGCCGTGTCTTCTGGCGATAGCTTTTATCTGGAAAAACCATTGGCAGGCCGGGACTCGCTGCCTTCTTCTTCGCCAGCTTTCAAAGCGAGCAGTTCGTGAGTGCTATTCACTAGTTCGGGGATGCTTATTTAGGGCTATTTGGTTGAGTTGGATACGTGAATTTAGGAATGCCCTCACGTTTCGTGGATTGAAGCCCCCCGAACATAATTAAGGACATTGGTTTCCTTCGCTAAGGCGGATCTATTCGGTGTTAGTATATTCAAGCTGTTTCTTTTCTGCGCCCAAAAACCATCTGGGGTGAGTAGCTATTTTACTCTGGGAGGCTTGTCCGTGCGTGTTCTATTAGAGCCCTGTTTTCCCTCTTACAGCAAGACGTGCTAGGCAACATTTCGCCATCGAGCCGTACTTGACGCAAATTGCGTTTTCGCTCTGAAGTCGCTGGACCTTTTGGGCCACGTGCAGCAACCTTTGGCGAAGCGATCTGTCGAGCCTCCACGAGCCCGCTTCTCCTTGTCGCCGGCGCACAGTTAGGGCACAAGAGGGTACCGTCTTTCGGAGGTAATTAGCCCCGAAGTTTGGCCTTTCGACCTGTGGGAGCGGCGCTGTTATTGCCGGCCATTTAGGCCACCGTCCACCGCGAAGCGTTCTCGGCCAACGTCGAACTACAATCGCAACGACGCCCAGATCCAGAACTTCAAGTCTGTCGCAGCGAGCCGCTGGCGAGGTGGCCCATTTTTAACATGTTGTAACCTATATGTTTGTCAAAACTGTAAGTACATTTAGTGCATGTGTTACTTAATTAGGGCAGCCCTCATCCTTCATTTCATGCTAGATATACGATTGTCAATGTAAAACTTATATAGCGTATTTATGCATGAAATTAAACTATTTCAAATTATCTTTATATGATTTGTGTTAGCTACGGTTCGGTTGTTTTATTGGAGCCATCTTTCAGGGAGTATTGTGTGCTAGGTACCGAGTTTACAATTTCTCCACAGTTCACCGGGGTGCAATTGTCGTACCTTCAAAAATTGTTGGCGCTCTGGGCTTTTAATTAACTCTACCGATATCAATCCCGCGGCCCTACTACCGATTGAGCCGGCAGCCGGAAAATTGCACCCAAGTGTACCTTTTGTGTTGTTTGATGCTGCTCGGAAAGATTGCCCAGAATCTTACATCATAAAGGCCTAATACTAGTAAGTATTTACGGAAATAAATGAGAATTTAGAAAATAGGTATTTAATACGATACATTGAATAATTATGTTCGAAGCCTTCTCACAAATCGCCTTCTTATAGTCAATTCAGGTTTGTCAACCTTCACCTCTTCGCAATACCGAATCAGGGCCATTTTTTCACGCTCTGTGAGGGGTTGCCCACTACCTTCTTTTCACAAAGGCATCAAATCAAATTTTGTGCGTTAATTTTTCAAAACAAAAGCAATGACAGTTATGCGCAATGACAGCGCCGATGACCTTGAACGGCTCGACGCTGCCAACCTACATTGTGAAATACACTATTTACTAGTTTCAACTCACACCAACTTGACAACACTTTTTGACAGCTGATTTAAAAAAAACTATATATGGTGAGCTGTGCCCAAGCGCGGCTGCGTCGTCCGCGCGGGGAGAAGTGGTCAAGTTTAAAATTCGCTTCTAAAGGCGGAGTTCGAATTCTCAGGCATGCGCACGAAGCGCGTAGTACTCAGAACTCAGAGTGAGACTATGTCGGCGCCTTAATGTTTGCGGCCGTTCCCAGGCCCTACTAACAATATACCGGGTGACTATAAATGATTGTGATTTATTTTCTTGGGTTGGCACTGTTTATGTTGGTGGCACTGTAAGTATATGTCAAATTCGAGGTTAGCAGGTTAGGTTTTGCATCAGTTTTGACACAGACTGACGTAAAACCTAACCTGCGAACATTGAATTTGACATAGACTTACAGTGCCACCAACATAAACAGTGCCAACCCAAGAAAAAAAATCACAATCATTTATAGTCACCTGGTAGTAAGTAATACATACAGATTGTCCGGATTGTATTCGGGACATGGGAAATTAATAAGTGCGACAGGAATAAACAGATCAAATGAGTAGGTATGACAGAGATAAAACATATCAAAATTTATCAATATACCAATGGACACTTTCAAAACTTTTCATGGATGCTCATATTTTAAATTAATTATACGCATCTGTCATTAGAAATTTCAAAATGCACTACACGGTAGCAGGAAAGGTTCAAATTATTAAATGGATTTATGCTGGGAACTTAATTAATTAAACTATAAATTTATTTATAACTGCGTTTGAAAATTGTCCCATTCCTTCACGTTCAGGCATATCCAGAATTGTTTGTAATTTTGTAACTTTTAATGACACTAATGACAGCTGAGCTTAATTTATTTTAAAAACTTGTATATCCATGAAAAGTTTTGAAAGTCTCCATTGGTATATTGATAAATTTGGATATGTTTCTTCTCTGTCATACCTACTCATTTTATTTGTTTCTCCCTGTTGCACTCATTAATTTCCCATGTCCCGAGTACAATCCGGACAATCTGTATATGATTTCAACGGCTTGTCCCATAATATACTATTATACTATAATCACGGATACTGACATTTCATTATCAATACTTATACATTTTATCAACAATAACATCCAAAGTGCAAATAAAATTCAGTTGGTGAAGCATCTTTAATAATTATGTTAAAATTATTCACAAGCGATTAAATTTTGACACATTTTTAACCGCAGTTATATTTTGACGTTTGAATTTTTGTCATTATTAAACTGACAGAAAACATGGTGATTACGCATTATTATAGATATGAAGGAAATAATTTAAACCTGGAGTTGGATTTACACTTCTCTAAGTTCACGTATCCAATTTCATAGACTCCGAGGGATGCCAACATTTTATGCAATTTTCAATAAAATGCACAATATTTGGCAACATTGCAAAAGAACCAAAATATAACCTTAAAATTTCTCAAATTTGAAAATAAGGTTAGACAATGCTTAATACAAGGCTAATAGTTAATAATACAAATTAGAATGCTCGTAATACTACGAAATTCGCTTCTCGGAAATATATGCAAAACACAATTTAGTCGTGCAAATGCTCAAGGATTCAAAACTTGCACATCTCTGGGTGCCTTCTGGGAACGAGATGAGAAAGGAGGCTACAAAGACCAAAGGGAACAGCCTTCCAAAACACGCATGGTACGGGAGGGTTTAAGGGAACTGAAGAATGAAATAGCACTGTGGTCGTTTGAAATGAAGGAGACGTTCGAATTTGACCCATACATGGTGTACAGGCCCGGCGAGACTGATATTGTGTGGAAATTTGGCACAAAGGAATCTCTAGAAAGCTGGGTTGTAACTAGCGATAAGGATCATAATGAAGGATACAGTACGTGTTCCTTAGTACTAAGCAAGCAAGCCAAGGGGCTGTTTTCTGGTGAACTAAATACGACAGTGCCTAAGGACGGTCGAATCAAGCGAGCTGGCTATTGCAACATTAAAACACTTAGAGCAAGGGTTAGTATGTGCCACAATAACTGTTGCTTTTTATTCATGTTTCTTGAGTTTTAGAAATCGTTTAAAAGGGAAACATTTCTGGATTGGAGTAATTATAATATGTTGGTAATGAAAGTGCGTGGGGATGGCCGGTCGTACATGTTAAATATTTCAACGAAAGGTTTTTTTGATTTGATGTGGAATGATACCTACCATTATGTCTTGTTTACGAGAGGTGGCCCATACTGGCAGATTTCAAAGGTAAACGTAGAGTAGAGTAAGGAATATTTTTCGTAATTTGAGTTTCAGATACCGTTTTCGAAATTCTTCTTCGCATCTAAAGGACGTGTGCAAGATAGGCAGTCTCCAATCGCACTGCATAAAATAACAAATTTTGGTATATCTGCAGGTGATAAAATAAATGGGCCATTTTCATTAGAAATCGATTATATAGGCTTAGAATACGATCCTAATCACACCGAAGAGTTTGCTTATGAAATGTATAAGACTCCTAAATATATAGTAGCAACGTAATATATTTCTGTGATATGTAAAAAGTGAAAAATAATGTATTTAAACATGTTGTGTTAATATGATTTAAGTGTGCCCAATTCATCATACAGAGCGTAGCTAAAAGGTATGTCAGAAACGTAACTGCAGATCTGGGTCATCAAATAGCAGCTATTGAGCAATTGCATATAATTATTATCACCAATTATCTTTTCATTTATGGTAAATAAGAAATAGCAAATTTGGTTGCAACCTCTTGGAAGTCAAAATACGGAACATGCTGCTGACTGTAGATTAGGATTGAGATGAGAAGACATCAGTAAGTGACGTCATATGCGCCGATGGCTATCATTAACTGTCAGTCATTGGCAGCCTTTATTTGTTTTAGAAAAGGGGTCACAACATGATGAAATCCATATATGTACGTACCTCTTTACAGAATACACACGCCACTCTTAATCGTACAAAGCTCACAAATAAAACTGAGAAAACAGTAAACGGCCAATGTTTCAATATTTGTCCACATTTTACGATCCAGGTAGAAAGCTTAATAGGTAAAAATTCAGTATACGGTCCGGTCATAATTTTTCTCTAAAAAAATTCATCAACACCTAACAACTAACCTAAACCGCTAACCTGAACCGCTGAGAGCGCAACAACATTGCTTTAAACATTACGAGACGATAGGGGCACCCACAACATTTTAAATACTCCGCTTTCAGCGCATGCGCAATAGACCAGACCGTATGCTGAATTTGACTCGCTGTTTTATAAATACCGAGAAATATATGTAGCTGATGCTACTGACTACTGTGTGTCACGCTAACTGTCAAAGCGAAGGTTACCCCTTTACCTACGTAATGGACCCGTTCGACACAAAATCAGCTATTGCGCATCAATGATGCTGGTGTCTTCTCATTTTAATCTTACTCTACTTACAGTGACTATAAGGACAATGTGGCCATTTCGAAGCGGCGGCCATTTTGAGTCATTTGTCTACAGCCTGCACAGGGAAATCTTACAATATTTCAGTTGACTTTAATAACGCAGGCAGTAATTGAGAATAAACAGGTATATTAAATGTAGAGTATAGTATTTCAAACAATTATTCTCTTTTCAAATGGTAACAGATCCCCTTTAGATGGTTAAAAGCAATTAAAACTGTAATGGGTGTTTATCTACAAATAACTGCAATTTCATCAAGAAACTTTTGAAACGATGACACTCATACTAAAAAAAATGGCTTTCATTGAAAATGTCTGACAGAGTACACGAGTCTCCCCACAAATACTAATATTACTAGGTACTACTGAAATATCATTACAAATATCTATGCAAACAGCAGGAATTGTATGTACCCCGTTCAATCAATTGGTTATATTGATTAGCAGGCTTTACATGTGCATTTTTTATAAGTGTGTAACATTTAGTAACAAACTATTACTAAAGTTTAAATTATTGCTTGGTTAATATTTAGTTTGCAGTTTTACTTACTTTAATTTTGTGTATAAAATAACACAAATGTACATCAAAAATGATATGATTTATTTTGGTACTTAAGCTGTGTTCAGTAACTGAATTACTTTAGATAAATTATCAAATAACCATGTCTTATTTTGACATTAGTAACTTTTTGTAATTAAATATGCGTACACTGCTAAAATGACTCAAAATGCAGATATCAAAACAAACAATCAAAAACAGGACCAAAATTGACCACACTGTCATTAACGCAGCCACTGTAATTGTACTCCTGTAGTGCTGCCAGTGACTGAATTTTTTTTACGAAATAATGAAAACGCAAGTTACTAAGTAAATATAAATATTAAAAGTCTGTAAAGGACTTCACTCAAAACTTCCTTCGCGAGTGGAAGATTTGAAATTAAAAATTTGAAAATATCAAAGGAAAAAGAAATTTTTTAAGGTGTTCGGCCTGTATATTTTGAGTCGAAAATATGCCCCTTTTTGTCAAGGGTAAAAATTTGAGCTGTGTGCAAAATATTACGTTTATTTAAGTAATAATTCCTGAGTAAAAGCAAAAATTGGTAAAATTTAATATTTTTAAGGTGATCACTGTCAATATATTTGTCCGAAATGTTCTCAGTTTTGAGGTAGGTAGTCATATAAATCCGAATGCAAAATATCATCTTTTTAAATTTATTTACAATTTTGTTAACAATGAAAACTTGAAATACATACGAAAATGGGACGGAGTATCAGAAAGAATTTTGAAAATAGATGAAGCAGTAAAAACCACAATTATAGTTGTATATGGGCCCAATGAGGATGAAAAGACCAGTATAAACGATGCGTTTTGGGATCAACTAACAGAAGTGACTGAAGAAAGTGTGGGAAGATTATTAATCCTGGGAGATTTAAACGGAAGAGTTGGAAGAAAAGACGATGAAACAGGAAGTACATTAGGTATATATGGAGAAGAGGGCAGAAATAATAATGGACGAAGATTAATAGACTTTTGTATTTTAAACAACTTAATAGTGACAAATACATTCTATAAACACAAAGATACACATAAATTTACAAGAGAAATAGTAAGTAGAAAAGAAAGATCATTAATAGATTACGTTATTGTTAATAAGAATTATAGAAGAGAAATAAAAGACACAAGAGTGAGAAGAGGATGTGAAATATACTCAGACCACTACTTGGTATTAGCAAAATCAGAAATAAAAAATAAGAAACAAAAAGAACATATTAAAATTAAGAATAAGAACATAGCAGTAAAAGAAGTAATCAGGACGTATAAGCTTAGAGAAGAAGAAACAGCCAAATTATATAAAGAGAAAATAGAGGCAGAAATGGATAAAATCAGGGAAAGTATAAATAACATGACAATAGAAGACATGTGGAGAACAATTAAAGATAAAATAATAGAAATAGCAAAAGAAACCTGCGGATGTATCAAAACAGACATAACCAAAAAACAAACAAGATGGTGGAACGAGAAAATTCAAAAAGAAGTAAAGCTGAAAAAACAAAAATGGAAAAAATATCTTAGCAAAAAAAATAACGTAAATTATAACAAGTATAAAGAACAAAGAGTAAAAGTCAAAGAAATGGTGAAGAAAGCGAAACAACAATCTTGGGAAGAATTTGGGGAAAAAATTCTATAGACTATTAAAAACAATACGAAAAGGGAAACAAAATAGAAATATGTTCATTAAATCCTTAAACGGAGAAATACTAGAAGAAAAGGAGCACATAATGAAAAGATGGAAGGATTATTCTGAAGAAATGCTAAATACAGAACAACTAATTACGCCAGAGGAAATAGAAGACAAGGAAGCCACAGAAAACGCCGAATACATAGAAAATGATATTAAACAGGAAGAAATAACAGAAGCCATTAAGAGGTTGAAAAGAGGTAAAGCGGCAGGACAGGACGGCATAACATCTGAAATGATAAAAAACATGGGTGAATAACGGGATAGAAAGTTTACAAAAATGATTTAATAAGATATGGAAGGAACAAAATATACCAAAAGACTGGGAAGTGGGAATAATTTTACCTGAATACAAAAAAGGAGATAACAGAGAGTGTGGGAATTATAGGGGAATTACCTTGCTGAGTACTATGTCAAAAGTATATGAGAGAATCCTGGAAAAAAGGTTACAAATGAAAATCGAACAGCAACTAGAAGAATCACAGAGTAGTTTTAGAAAAGGTAGAGGGGTGCAAGACCATATTTTTACAATGAAGCAACTCATTCAAAAGAATATGAACAATACTATATATGTAGCGTTCATAGATATCGAAAAAGCTTTTGATAGGTAGCATCCCAAGAAAAGAATTATGGAATAGTCTTAGAAAAAGACGAGTAAATGAACAACTGAGAAAAGCCATAGAAACTATATACAAGAAAACTAGAAATTACGTAAGAACAGGGAATATGAAATCAGAGGAGTTTCTGACCAAGGAAGGGTGTTAAGACAGGGAGGAATACTCAGTCCGATACTCTTCAACATAATACTTGACGATGTTTTAAAAGAAATAAAAACACAAACAAAGAAATTACACGTAGGGTATAGGAACATGCAGATGGTGGACATAGCTGAAAGTGCCTTCGCTGATGATGTAATAGTATATGCAAAGAATGAAAAAGACCTACAAGCAAACTTAAATATCTGGAATACAGCACTAAAAAAGAGAAACTTGAAAATAAACAAAGAAAAAACAAAAGTGATGACAATAGGAAGAAATGATACAAGAGTAAAAATTTAAATAGATGGACGAAACATAGAACAAATAGAGACATTCAAATATTTAGGAGTAAATATACACAAAGATGGAAAAGAAGACATGGAAATAAACAGTAGAATAGAAAATACAACAAAACTAGACTATGCAATGAACAGGACATTTATAAGAAAAAAGGAAATATCGAGAAAGACAAAAATAACCGTATATAACACAGTGTTCAAACCAATCTTAATATATGGAGCGGAAAGTTGGATTTTAAATAACAAAATGAAGAGCAGAATACAAGCCATACAAATGAAGTACCTGAGAGCAGTTAAAGGAGTTACCCGAAATGATAAAATAAGAAATGAGCAGATAAGGCAAGAACTAAATGTAGAACATATTCTGGAAAGTATCGCGAAGCAACAATTAAGATGGTTTGGACATCTGGTCGGCATGGAAGAAGAAAGACAGACAAAAAGGGTATGGTTAGCGAAAACAACACAGAAAATATTAAGAGGAAGACCACGAAAAACATGGGACGGGGTGATAGCGGAAAATTTAACAAAACAAGGAGTAACATGGAAAGAAGGAACAAGAATGGCAAAAAACAAAAAAGAATGGGCAAGATACTTATGTTTATAGGAAGTGATAGTAGTTAGTGTGCATAGTTATAACTGAATTGTGAATTTATAATTTATATTTTTCGAATTTTATTATTATTTGAATTGTAATACCTTAACACCGTACGGGTAGATAAGGTCACGGATTATATATATATATATATTATTATGATGTGGCTATATAAAGCTATACTTTTATTAATGTGATGCCCTTTCAAATTCAATAATAATTCTTTAATAAAAATAAATCAAGTTCTCTTATCTCAGGTGGTTCGCCAAATCAAGATCTCTATCTATTAATTGAACGTCAATATTACAGTTAATGATGTTTAGTTGTCAAACCGACTTCCAAATCTCAATAAACCAGGTATCGACAATTGTGTTTTTACATTAAATATTGCTTTGTATTATTGTATTTCACTGATTGATCTTTATTTAAAATGTTTTAATATTAATTTCTAACAAACCTTGTCACTTATTCAGCTTCACTCGTACAATTCCTTACACCAGTGCCTCCTACTTCCTAAAGGATCCCAACGTCGTCCTCGCCTGACACCTATCAACCAAATCCAATACCTCTGCTGATGCCGGCTGCAATCTCTCTGTCAAACTGCAGCTTCAACTTCAACAAAACCTGGTAAGTTTCAAGTTTCTAACTGCAACAGCTCTTATCTTGTTTCTTCTGTAGATATCCTTCAGCACTCTGCAGTCTGCTCCGTTGTTGTCCAACTCTGGTAGTACTACCTCAAATCCCGCTCTAGCTGAATCTCCTTACCTCGATGCAACCACAAATGTGAAACATAAACATGTAATTGTGCGACATGCCAGTCAATAAATCCAATTCCATCCAATTTTGTCGTTCTCTAGTTCCTTTAATGTAATTCGCAGCACTTAACAATCTCTTCACTGATTGTGAGTATTTTTTAATATTAATATTTAGACTCCTTCTTTAATACCTCGTAGATTTCTTAATAGCAACCCCATTTGTATATCAACCAAACAACTATACAAATTCTGCACTAATTTCCATTTTTATTTAATAAATATCACGTTTTAAAATATCTTATACATTTTTCTTTGAGTTTATTTATGTAACTACCCTTAAACAAAAACCTGTTTTTGTTGGATACTATTCTTACTGCACCCTTACATATTTTAAATTATCCATTATTTACAATTTAACAATTCACATTATCATTATAACACATTTGTCAATCGTTACCTTGGCTTGTATTTTATTAAAATTTTTTGTAACTATTAAATTAACATATTCAATCAATATCAAAATCTCTTCTCTCATTGTCTCAATTAAATTTATTAATACTGTTTGAAATTTAACACCCAGCAAGATTTAATTATATCATTCTTCCAAGCTTATTTGTTTCGAATATTTCTTTATTGAAATTAATTACACTGCCTCATGTATCATAACAATATATATATATATGCAATTTTGGCGAGCCAACAGATCTTCCTCCAACAAATAGTTTTTGAGCTATACCGCCAACAGACAGACAGGCAGACGACGGAATTGAAAAAATTGGTAAAGGGCTTTACTTCCCTCTCAATTGGAAGTTTTGAAACTAAAAATTTGGAAAACCAAAAAATGTAAGGTATTTGCCATGTATATGTTGGGTCCAACATATGGCCTATTTCGTCAAGGGTATAAACGTGAGCTATGTGCAAAATATTACTTTTATTTAAGTACTAGTTCTTGAGTTAAGTGAAAATACGCATAATTTTATTTTTTACGGTGCTCACTGCATATTTTGGATCGAAATTCTCTCGGGTTTGAGCCAGGTACATATAATCTGCTTGCAAAATATCATCTTCCTCTGTCAAATAGTTTTTGGGCAATGCCACCAACAGACAGACAGACGGATAGACATTCAGATGGCTATTTTTCGTCATCTAGGGACCCTGAAACGTGAAGATCTGAAGAAATCTCGGTATTCGATTTTTTACGATTACAATACTTCTTTTGTCTTTTAGACGAGGGGAGTAAAAATCTATATATTTTCAGAGAATGTGTTTATCATTGTTACTTCCTTCGTCTGAAAAATCACTCTCTGAGATTCAGATCTTCACGTTTCAGAGCCTCTAAATAACGAAAAATATGTTTTCTCAATTCAGTCTCTCTGTCTGTCTGTCTTGTTGGCAGTATAACTCAAAAACTATTTGTTGGAGACGGACAGTATTTTGCATGTGCATTACATGTCTACCTGGCTCGAAACCGAGACAAATTTGAACAAATATAATAATATATACATAGTAAACAGCTTAAAAAAATAAAATTCTGCCTATTTTTGCTTTAAATCAAGAAGTTATATAATAAATATACAGTAAATGAATTAAACATAAATGTTTAATTCATTTGGCGTATATATTTTGAACAAAAATAAACTATTCAAATCAAGATATAAATTTCCCCATTCATTGTCTATTTGATCTAAATTTTAGTAATTATATATTACACACTACGAAGAGAAAAAATAATTGAATGTAAATATTTGTAGAAATAATAAAAATATGTTATTCTTCATTGAAACTTTTTTAATTCACTAGTGAATTAAATCGCTAAGATTTCACTCGTTAATAATTGACTGCTTATGAAGGTTGTTAATGGAGTTAATAATGTCACTTTAAACTATCAAAATTAAAAAACAGTATATTATGTCATTAGGAGCAAAAGTTATACTTTATGTGGCATGGCTGAACGGTTTATCTGCCGAGCTTGCGAGACAGATAAGTACAGCCGAGCCACATAAAGATAATTATAAATTATCTGTATCTTAAATTTTTAATATTTTTAACTAAACACGTAACTTTTTCATAAACTAGATCTGAGTTTTTCTTGCGTAAAACCTGTTGGTTTCATTCAAGTTTTATTTTAATAAATTGTTTCATAAAAGGGAATACGGAATACTGTACTCCCGAACCTATACCGATTCAGCATCGTGCAAAGAATTGGTAGAGGATCGGCAAATCCTGCTGTCGGGTAGATTCGGATCGTCGGCACGCTGAATAAGGGCGGTAAAAATTCTACCCAGCAGGGTTGTTGTCACTACCCGGCTAAACCGGGTAGCCGGTCAAACTCATCGAGTAACGCTGGGTACCGGGTACAACCAGGTACTCGGTGAATCCCTAAAGTATATCCAGAGCGAGCACCTTAAAAAATAAAATTCTACCTATTTTTGCTTTAACTCGAGAAGTTAAATAAAAGTAATACTTTGCATATAGCTCAGGTTTTTACCCTTGACGAAAAAGGGCATATTTTGGACCCAACATGTATAGGACCAACCTTATAAAAATTTAGAAAAAAATGTGTTCAAAATTTTTGGTTTCAAAACTTCCACTTGTAAGGGAAGTTCTGAGTAAAACCCTCTACTTACTAATTTTTCTTTAAATTGAAATGTATCATGTGTTTAAAAAATCATTCTCAGCATGCCATGGTCAAATTGAAGTTTGCTATAACTTGATACATATTCACTGAAGCAAATGAACTACCATAAGTCAGAGAGAACTAAATTACATCTTGATCTTGAACTATTTTTATTGATTGTTATGATTAATATACTCGTTGTTTAAATGCCATCTTATTTTCCTTTTTGCTTGATACAAATTAAACTTACTGTAGTGTAAACTTTTGCCTGTCGCAGTGACAGATGTGCTCATAAACAAAATGTAATCTGACATTCACCTACAGACTTAAGTTATGACTTGACTAGAATTTTTATCTTTCTTTCCGAGGGCTGTCCTAAATGAGTTTGTTTTTGAAACACACGATTTATTTTGAATTTAATTTTGCCACTTTTATGATACGAATGCAGTACAATACAGGACAATAAGGCCTTTCTTCGGGACGCGGATCATTTTGCTTAAATACGAAACTATTTGTTGAAACGGGTGTTAAGGTATATGTAAAAATATTGTATTCCCTATATTTTAATGCCGCGGATAAAGTTATGCAACCCATTAATCCTTATATTAGCCAACTTGATACTCAAGTCTTTTTTCAACATGACTCAGAGCAAGTTTTTTTTTAAATTCATTTAGAAATCCACATTTATTTGCAAACTGTATAGATACATTCAGCAAATGGTGTATAGTACATTGAGCAGGTAGAAGTAAGCTCAGTAACATACTTCTGTAACAAATAGGCCACAATGCCTGTTTTGGCTTTAGGGAAATAACTTACAAGCTAAATCTTAAGAACTAAACTATACTACGTTTAAATAATCTCAAAATCTGGTTAGCAGATCTGTTGGCAAGTGTTTCTGTAGCCTCTTGTTGTTGGGAGGTTTATTCATAAGGTTTACTATTAAGTTATTTGGGTGAGCACTAAGACGATCACGGTAGTTGGAGCTGTATCAGCGGATTTCTTCTTTGACTGATGTCAGCTGAAGGTCCCTCAAGATAACCACGTTTGGCACGAACCAGGGAGCATTCATAATCAAACACAGCATTTTCGATTGTAAGCGTTCTAAAATTTCCAAGTTAGAGGTGCAAGCGGTGCCCCAGAACTGGATACCATAAGACCGTATTGGTTTTAATGGTTGATTGTTATTCAGGGTGATGTGATAGCAACCATAGCAGGCTCAAAATGGAAATGGCCAGGCCACATCGTCAGGCAAGAGGACGAAAGATGGACGAGACATGTATTAATGTGGAGGCCAAGACAACATCGACGAAGCGTAGGAAGACCGAAAAGGCGCTGGATAGATGACATAAAAGAGAAGGCGGGAAGTAGATGGTACCAAAAAGCTCAATGCAGATCGGAATGGAAGATACTAGGGACTAGGGGAGGCCTATGTGCAGGAGTGAACGGAAAAAGTCTGCTGAAGAGAGAGAGAGAGAGAGAGAGAGAGAGAGAGCGATCAGGGTGAGTTTAGAATTACAACCGAGTATCCAGAACATGTTGGTAAGGGTGGGTCCCAGTTGTTTCCTCTTCATGAAAATATGTTTGTGCCAAATAAGCCTTCTATCAAGGTGCAGTCCGAAATATTTGACTTTCTCCTTTTGCGGGAGTTGATTATTGTTCAAATAGACTGGAGGGCATGTTGCTCGTCGTGTCGTGAAAGTTATGTGGACAGATTTGGATTCGTTAACTTTTACTCGCCATTGTTGGATTGCTGTTACTTTGGCTTGTAGCTTCTGGGAAGCAACGGCAGCTTGCATGCCAAACTTTATCGCACGTCTGTGTGATGTCAAGGAAAGCTGCCTGTTTTCGAAGGTTTTATTGATTGTTTGTACAAGTCGATGGATCTGCTCTATAGTTGAGTGCATTCGTCAAAACCCGAACTGGTGATCAAGACTTAACTCATTCTCAAGAGTTGAGGAGAGTCTCTTACGCAACAGCTGTTCAAAAACTTTAGATACAGCGGATAAGAGACTTATTGATCTATAGAATTTTAGTTCGCTAGGTGGTTTTAAGATAAGGATAATCTGCGTGACTTTCCACTTGGACGGAAAGTATGCTATGTGCAAAACTGCATTGAATAATTGAGTAAGATATTTTATACCAATGAGAGGAAACTCTTTGAGAATTTTTCCCGTTATTAGGTCGTATCCGGGTGCTTTCCTGGAATTTAAGAAAGAAATTACTTCTTGAATATGGGCGATTTTGAAACGCTGGAGTGGTGGTTCTAGTTGGAAGGAGTCTTCAATATGCTAGTGAGGTTAGCTTCTTGCTGTGGTTGGTTTTCTGGCGGATGTAGTTGGAATACTTTGGTTAAGTGTTCAGCAAACACGCGCGTTGTTTCTTCATTGCTTCTTTCCCAAGAGCCTTGTAGTGTAAGCTGTAACTTCTAATATTTTTCACAGTGTACTAACCTAACCTTAAATATATGACTAACGTGACTCTTGACATCTAATTAAAGACTGGAAGTTATTACAAAATTTTGTAAAATATACCTCCAAAATGCCAATAAAGCTCACAGAAGAAACTAAGCAAGTGATTCATTGTTGCGTTTGTAAGTTCAATTACAAATTTTTGAAAATAGCGGAAATTTTAGTTCTAGGTTACCTTGCTAACTTAATTTGTAATCAACATCAAAACCTGATTTTTAATTAAATTTCTATCTATACTCTTACAAAAATATATGGTCATGGCCTACTCCGAATCTTGTTGAAAAAATATTTTCTTAAATTTATACCAGCGTAAAATAAATCAAACAAGTAGGGACAGTCATGCCAAATGTTGAAATCTGTCTAGAGTGCCTGGGACAGTGACTTAGTAGGTATTTCTAAGCTTGGCAACCAGATGGCAGAACAAAGTGTGAAAACTAGAGACCCTGTATATTAAATAAGATCTTAATATACAGGGTCTCTAGTTTTCACACTTTGTTCTGCCCCACGTTGGGCGCCAAAATCTTCTTGTCAGGGAAGATAGACGGTCGGCCTTACCTTTTGGCGAAAGTTATATTTGATGTTTTGCCGGCTGGTAACTATCGGCCTAATTGGGCTAGCTCGCCGCGAGGGTCGCAGGGTTCCAGCTATGCTGAAAAAGTATAATAAAAAAAAGGAGTGGGCGCCAGGTCCTAGACTCAGATCCAATTCCTCGTGCCGGACCTTACACAAGGTCGAGGATAAAAACCAGCAAGTCAAAAATAAACAAACCAACAACCAATGAATAGATCACAGCTTTATTTTAAATATATCGGTGCGTACTATAGTGCAAGGCTAACACAAGTATATATATAAATCACAGCAGGCAATATTTCTAGCAACACCAAAGAACACACAGTAGGCGACATGCAATAATAAATAGAAATACAAATTTAAATATAAGTATCGAGCAAATAGTAGCCCACGAGCAGCAATGACTATGACCTGAGAATGGGCTAACACACTAAAACATTGCGCGGTCAAAAACGGAGCGTAGCGAGTATTAAATTTAAAAAAAATAAATTGATCAAGCGCGAGTCGCGGAGCGAGTTTAAAATTTCGCGTATACCGGCTCGGAGCAATACAAGACCACCTTGGCTAACGTTTCAACCCCGAAGGTTAGCTAAATGACGCTATATCTATATTCAAAATTTTCTAAAGGGCGGAATCAGCGTGCGTTTGCGTGGCCACACATGAACGACGGTGTCCATATTAAAAATGCATTAAGTGTACGTATGTATATTTATATGCTAAAGAAAGCAAAGGCTTGGATTTGCCCCTTACTCGGTTAACGGAGATCTGCAATAATCACAATGCTCCCGTAGTGGGCTCACGAGACACTGCTACTGTAGTGTGCCTATCTTCACGCCGGACGTTTGACATGAAAATATTAATTACTGTTTTGTGATGAAAATCGCGAGGCTTTAAGGCGTCCGAACTGTGTTATGTAAGCGGGTGAGTAAAAGCGACGTCCAGAAAGGACACAAGTGGAGCTCAAAGCTACAAGTTCTACTCTATAAATTTTTCAGATAACACAGAGGTCAATAAGGTTAGGAGACCCGAAGGCACAAACGGAGCAATACACAGGTAAACCTTATGACCTCAATTTAGCCCATTTTTAGCTTTGATTTTAATCCTTTTCTCAGTTCAGCCACGCCTAAATTGAAAGTTCGGCGAGGGCTCAAAATTGTAGTCCATCCGATACTTTCTTCCACTTGTTGAAACACTAACGCTCTGCAGATTATTTTAGGACCTTCGATTCAATTCTCTATACGCTGGTTTTATAAAGTAGGCTTTGTTCTAGCACGCTGCCTGAATGTTGCAATCTATCTTATTGCATTCTAAGAATTTCGCCGTTGCCTGACGGTCCAAAACTTAGCCGAGGGCACAGGCATTTGCTTAGTCAGGATTTCATCAGCCTGTTGGAATTTACCCGCGAGGCTCTTGAGTGGAACAGAGAACGAATTTAAGTCACGCTTGCGTTGTCTTATTCCGTTCCCGCATCTTCTGCGAAAGCATCACTCTGTAACAGTCTGCATTGACTAATTATTGTTTGTTCTTTCAAAACCTGATAATTACCATTTTTAATAAGAATTTCACTACCGGGCAGCTCAGATGCCAAGGTACAATTTACGCTCTCAAGTATATAGAAAAGTACATATAACATAAAAGGGATTTATTTGGGTATAACTATTTACATTGTAACATAATAAAAATATTCCCTGTATTTGGTACAAAAAAACTGATCTTGAGGTATTCTGTGGACGGATCAACGCCTGGCAGGCAGACAACCCCTTTCGCTTCTCGGGCTGGACGGGTTGCAGATCACCAAGATCGTACACGTACCGGGATTGTGGCTGGCGCAAACGCCCTCTAGCGGCCAAGACTGTAAACGCAAGAATTCGAGGTTAATCTTATTTACAATTGCCAAACATAATAAATAAGGGTGTAATCTTGTTTATTTCGGGGGCTGTGACTATAAATTGACGTGGGCCGAAGGCCTGACTTGCCCCAACCTAGTCCGCAGCGCCGAATAAGCCTCCTTCAGCAAGTGATATGACAGTGTATCAAATTTCTCCAGAAACGGTGTTAACCTTCAAATTTGCTAATTAAACCATGGAGTTTTTATTTGTTAAATTAAAGCACTGCGGACAGGCTCAGGACGTCTATAATACAGGATTCCTCTAGGTGAGTAAAACTAAACTTTTACCATAAAATTACTCGGCGTATTTGCCGGTGTTGACCTTGACCTCAAGATAGGCTTACGTGGTTAATTTCGGGATTCGAAACTTTTACTTTGATACAAAACCACTCACAGGGGTTACATGAAGTTAGTTACCAACTTTCTGAGAGGCGAGTGAAGCTCCTTTAAGTTTTATGGATAAGTTTCGTGTTCTGGCTCAATAAGGATTTTGAGGCGTGCAATTTGTTGCTAGAATAAAGAGTGAAGCTCTTTTAAGTTTCATACGACTGATTTTAACCGACTCGGGGACCTTCTGCTACGTGCCCGGTCGGTTGTTTTAATTTTGCTAATAACGTTCTTATAGAGGATTTAAATTTTCTAAAGAAACTAAAAGCTTCCGTATTGGTTCTTGCGACTAGCGTGGGGAGCGTCTCCAGAGAGGCTTCGAAATAGGTTAGTCCTTAAGACCGACAGGTTTTTACTCAAAAGGCCACGTCGATCTTAAGGAAATAATGAATTCGCCAGGTTTACGGGGAAGAGACAGGTCTGTATTCTAGAAGCCACGTCTACGGGTTGAGAAAGATTTATAACAGGTCGTTTAGGTCGATAATCTCGGAGCCAAAAACGATTTTTACAATAGCGAGTTCAGGAAGGCTTAACAGGAATTTTTAATGGCAGGAATCAAGTCTCTCGGACCGGTTCAGGATTTAAGCCCCGGAGGACCTAGAGCAAGACGCTGGTCAGTGACGGCGGACGCAAGCTGCTCTAACAGCGTGCGTTTTCTAATTATACAATACCAATACTGCTTATCTGTTCTGGGGTTTTGGGAGGGGTGCGCTGAAAGACGTCCGCTTGATGTCGGCGCAGAACGATGGTTACGCCGTGTTATCATCCTCCTCGCGCTTTGACGATGTTTCCAGCTGATTGGGACGATATTTTAGCGGGACCAAATTCTAACGCATTCCAATGCGTAAAAGCACGGATTTCGGCCGGAGCTAACGTCACAACTCAGCTGCCGGGCGCTCACATCGTCAAGAGGTGTTGATGGTTGAGTACGCAACGTCGGCTTCGATTAGCCGAGCATCGCGTAAGTCGAATTGTTGTAAGTTGTGAAACTACATTGTTGCTGTTGTCGAGCCAGTGCGTAGTGATGGTCATTTGGTGGACGTTTAGCCGAGTTGTCCGTACCGTTGGAGCCAAACATCTCCGTTAACACTGTTATAGTGAATTTTAGTTAGAATTCTCAACTGTGTGCTAAACCTGCCAGTGTAACGAAGACCCGATACTGTACCGCCGTCTGCTTGTTTGCCCTGGGTTCGTTCAAGTTAACCCTCATCTTGGGGATGTAATGCCGCTCACATTCGCTCGAATGCCGCCCCTCTGCGGTTTCCTGTCGTTCCTTTTGTAAGGCAATTAGCTGAGGTACGAGCGACCTGCAGCTGGAATTGGACATCAATATGGAACGTCTGGATTCCTCCAACTTAAGGTATTTGTTAGTTCATAGCTTTACAGTGAAGTGATTTTTAAAGTGTGGTCGAGGCAAATTGTGCCATTGCGCATTGGTTGATTTAAATTGTGAGATGTTGAACAATACCGTCAAGTTTTATATATGTTGTTTAGTTTAAACGTCGTCATTTAACATGACTAACCCCTTTCGCATATATTTTAACTGTAACGAGTAAAAATTTACATATTTTATTATTTCAATACAGTTTATTGTTAATTACTTACGTTTTTCATTGGTGTTTGTATGCATATTTGTGTTTTGTTAAGATGTACAGGAATTCAAATGATTGTAAGCAAGTGTAACCAAAGATAGGTTCAATTCAGTTGTTGCAGTCGTCGCCTCAAGCTATGCCAAGCCAGAAGTAGAAAGCTGGACCCACTTCCTTCCACTTTTAAAGTGGGCCTACCTGTGTTGCAAATTTTCCCGATTTAGCCCTAAAGTGGTAGCGTCTCGATTATTTAACATCTTTTACCTCGATTACCGGAGTGCCGCCCTAATCTTAAGGTTGTAAAGAACTTGCCCCTTCTCGCTGAGCATTCCTAAAGCCGGACCCTTGTGTTACAGCCCATCGTAACGGGGATTAGGGCTGCGAATTTGGTTAGTTTTACCGATTGTGTCGTTAAGAGTATTTAAGTTGGAACCAATTGTTGTTTTTATGGTGTAGAACCATCTTGTAGCTGTAACAAGCTGGTAGCCCAACGTGGTGTATTGTTTTTGTTGCTAGAGACCATTTTGACTGTAACAAAAGTTCTACCAATTAAGGTCACTAGATTAATACACTAAGTGTAAGGTACCGCCATTCCATTCCTTGCGTGAGAATGTGAAATAATTGTGAAATAAAGATAACAAATACAAATTTCCCAAGTGCAATAGGGAAGACACTAGTTTTTGGGATTTTCTTTTTGGTGTAATGGCACTGCTGTAAAGTCAGGAATGTATGCTGAAGACTGGGCTAGCCTGGAAAATAAAGTAACCGAGGACTTAAAATACATTAAATTATGGTTGGTTAGTAATTTATTAACAATAAATATCAAAAAAAGCAAATTTATTGCTTTTGCATCATACAAAAACTCGCTTCAAAATACAATAAAATAGTTATACATAACCTAGACTGTGATCTTAAACAATGTAACTGCTCAGTTTATATAGCAAGATCAGAAGAAATTAAATATTTAGGAATCACTATTGATTCTAATTTAAAGTGGGATGCACATATATCATTACTAGTTAAAAAAATACGTGGTTTTTGTTATGTTTTTAAACAGTTAAGAGAATTTCTGCCAGTTGTTATACTTAAAAGAATTTATAAAGCTTTAATTGAAACGCATCTAACGTATGGTGTTATAGGTTGGGGGGGTGTATATAAGTCCACACTTTATAATTTAGAAGTTGCACAAAAACTTATTTTAAAAATAATACTGCGAAAAGAATGGAGAGTTAATTCAGATGAACTCTTCACGCAAGCAGAAGTCATGGATATTAGACAGTTATTTTCTAAAATAGTTTTACAAAAATTATTTTTCAAACCAAACTTGGCTAATAGTCAAACTGAGGAAACCATATATGTTACCAGAAATAAAACCAATAAAATTCTCAATATTCCATCTGTCAAGAAAGAACATGGTAAGAGAAGTTATAAATTTTTATACATAAAAATTTTTAATACATTACCTTTACATATAAAAAATGAAACAACATATAAAAAGTATATAAATAAAATTAAACTATGGCTATTAAACTATCCAAGACAAGAATTACATAAAATATTTTATTAAAGTCGCACTCTGTTTAGCTTTCCGGTTTTGCCCATCGGCCTTAGCATATATATATATAGGTGCATGTACATATTTTGGGTGCTCGGGAGTGTTGTGTATATATTATAGTTTTTAAATCTCACGCACAAGTTTCTTTATGGAACTTAAGTGAGGGAAATTGTTCATTTGTTTATTTAGTTATTGTACTTATTTGTTGATCAAATTTTGTAAATACAAAATAAATAAATATTATTAAAAAATAAATATTATTAGGTTATGTCACTTATTATCAATCAACAATGTCTGACAAACGTCAAATTGTCAAACAATTCAGCAAGCCGTAATTTTTAGATTGCGTTTTTATCCCCAGTTGAAGACAATTGTGCGACAAGTATAGATATAAAAAATCTGGTGTGATACACTCACACAACTTCCTTTTACAGTGATCTTATAATTAGTCAAAAATTTAATTTTTAATTTTTAAGCATTTGTCAAAAATTTTCAAAAATTACGAATTCTACAAAAACGGTACAAAATAGAGCGTTAGTTGAAGAGACAAATTTTCTCTAAAATCTTAAGCAGAATTCAAAAATGTAATAATATACCGGGTGTTCCATTTAAAATAGGAGTTAATAAAAAAAATTAAAAAAAACAAAAGAAACCCACTTTAGAAGTTTTCAACTGGAAAATCACCCTTCTCACGTCAATGCACATTAAAAATGTAATAAAAATGTAAAGTTTGAAAAAAATCGTTAGAGCCGTTTTTGAAAAAATCGAAAAAAACTGAAAAATCACAAGAGTAAACACCTACTTCCGGTTATGCGATTTTTTTCAAAAGCTTGCTGTCTCATCTACATAGTACACAAAACTTATATATGAAGTTTCAACGCCATACCTCTTTTCGTTTTTGAGATATTCTGTTCACAGACAGACAGACACACAGACAGACAGACAGACACACAGACCAATGAAAAAAAATATGTTTTTTGGGATCAGGGGACCCTAAAACGTGAAGATCTGTTGAAAACTCAATTTCGAATTTTTGGGTGAATCCAATACTTCCTTTATCGTAAAAGGAAGTAAAAATTACTAATGGCGGTAACTTACACTTTAGCGTTTTGATCTAGTGACCCCACTACCAATTAGAGACCATGTATACATATAGTTAGGTAAGAGTCGGGCAAACGCGGGTCATTAATTAGGGGTTTTCTGGCCTTGAGATTGTTCAGTTAGCTAAAATTAACACACTCTAAAAAAATCTCATTGAAATCTTACTTAGTTTCCGAAAAATAGCACTTTTTGGATTTTGGTAATTTCGAAAAACTCCATTTTCTATATAAGTAAAAATCACTCGTTATATATGATAGGGGCTAAATAGGTTTCTAGACAAGACCAAATTATTGACGTAAAACGTTTTTTTGAAAAATCAAAATATTTTTTTTTCATATGCCAACTTTTTGGCGGACACTGTATATTTGTGTTATTTTATACCTACACAAAAATAAAGTAAGCAAAGTAAATTTTAACGAAGTAATAATTTTGACTTGAGTAACTTTTTGTACAAAATGTTGTTTACACCGTTAAAAAAATCTGGTGTGATACACTCACACAACTTCCTTTTACAGTGATCCTATAATTAGTCAAAAATTTCATTTTTAATTTTTAGCCATTTGTCAAAAATTACAAATACTACAAAAACGGTACAAAATAGAGCGTTAGTTGAAGAGACAAATTTTCTCTAGAATTTTAAGGTGAATTCAAAAATGTAATAATATACCGGGTGTTTTATTTAAAATAGGAGTTAATAAAAAAAAATAGAAAAAAAAACAAAAGAAACCCACTTTACAAGTATTCAACTGGAAAATCACCTATTTCACATCAATACACATTAAAAATGTAGTAAAAATGTAAAGTTTAAAAAAATCGTTAGAGCCGTTTTTGAAAAAATCGAAAAAAACTGAAAAATCACAAGAGTAAACACCTACTTCCGGTTATGCGATTTTCTTCAAAAGCTTGCTGTCTCATCTACATAGTACACAAAACTTATATATGAAGTTTCAACGCCATACCTCTTTTCGTTTTTGAGATATTCTGTTCACAGATAGACAGACACACACACGGACAGACACACAGACAGACAGACCAATGAAAAAAAAATGTTTTTTGGGATCAGGGGACTCTTAAACGTGAAGATCTGTTGAAAACTCAATTTCGAATTTTTGGGGTGAATCCAATACTTCCTTTATAGTAAAAGGAAGTAAAAATCTGGTGTGATACACGCACACAACTTCCTTTTACAGTGATCCTATAATTAGCCAAAAATTTGATTTTATAAGGATATATATATATATATTTCGTATGAGTACATCGGGAGTATTATTAATAGAAATGCTATAAACTACAAGTATAAATAAATAAATAAACAATATTTAACATAAACAATATACAAACAAAACCACTAGTAAAGCCGACAATGGGCTGACAACTACAGTGACAGGCCGCGTTGCAGCCACTCTATTATTTATAATAATCAAAATATACAGTAGGTTATCGTAAAATATAATGAAACAAATAACAAAATAAAACACAAAATGTCTAGGTTAATGCAATTCGCGTCACAAAGTATTGTTCTGTGTTTACGACCCCAAGCGAACTTTTTGGCTTGGCTTTGGTTTCCGGCTACGCATGCTCTGCCCAGTTCTTGCTGCGCACGAAAACCATCCCCTGTAAGGTGGCGTCCTCGTACAATTTAAAATTTTTAAGAATTTGTCAAGAATTTAAAAAAATTACAAATTCTACACAAACGGTACAAAATAGAGCGTTAGGTGAAGAGACAAATTTTCTCTAGAATTTTAAGCTAAATTCAAAAATGTAATAATATACCGGGTGTTCTATTTAAAATAGAAAAAAACAAAAGAAGCCCATTTTAGAAGTATTCAACTGGAAAATCACCTATCTCACATCAATACACATTCAAAATGTGAAGTTTGAAAAAATCGTTAGAGCCGTTTTTCTAAAAAAAACTGAAAAATCACAAGAGTAAACACCTACTTCCGGTTATGCGATTTTCTTCAAAAGCTTGCTGTCGCATCTATATAGTACACAAAACTTATATATGAAGTTTCAAAGTCATACCTCTTTTCGTTTTTGAGATATTCTGTTCACAGACACACACACAGACAGACAAATGAAAAAAATCTGGTGTGATCAGTGATTTTGAAGGATATAGATACAAACACAAGGTTCATCTAATGTGCCAACATAACCAAGACATACTTTTTTGCTATCATCTCTTTCTCAAGCAAAAGAATGTGTATGTATTTATCTTTGTTGCAGTTGCTTTACCAACCCTGAAGCAAAAGCACCAAAATTGAAATTGTCAAGATGTTATAGTTGTGACAGATATGTTAAACAGGCTCCAATGAGTCATGTATTTTTCAATTAATTTCAAAATAATGAGCACCCCATATGTACTGCAGAAAGTTTCTATGCGAATAGATAGAAAATCGTACGACACTCATTAACGACCAATAGAAAAATTAGTTCACGAGCCGTAACCAAGACAATACAAAAATTTCTTGGAAATTTTTTGTAGGTAGACCAACCTAACTGTGAGGGTCTGTGGCGTTACGATTTTCTTACCGAATCTGCATTCGAGCATTAATTCATATCCGGAAATTATTTTCGTGCATCCCAACAACGTCCTAATTTGCCCTCGCGTCCCGCTCGGGCAAATTAATACGACGTTGTTGGACCGCACTCAAAAAAATTTCCGGAAAGAATTAATGCTCTTATGAGATTATATGTGAAAATTTTACATGACAGAGAGAGGGCAACATTATAGCTACAATTATTCGTAGTGAGGTTATGGGCACTGTTATTGGTTATATCAAGGCGGTCTATATTGTTCCAGGCCATGACACTGGGCCTATGAAGTGACCTTTGGAATGGCCTACCACAATCTGGCAACATGGCTTTGCCAACCTTTAACAAAAAATTACTAGTTTTAGTCACTAAATGAGCAATCTGTCAGTGCACTATCCCTCTCATTGTGATGCATGCCAGTTAAAAAAAATCTATAAAATCACTACTATTTACATCGCAGTGTGTCACTTTACCGTAATATTTAATTTAAAAACAATTTCTAATGGGTAGGTACCTATTATCCATTCACAAAACTCGTGAACTGTCAATGTCAAATTTTTAAAATATTTGCTGAGTGTACCTGGAAATTACAGGTTTTTTGGGAATGTAGTTTGGATCTAGTGATTTCTAGTAATATTTAAAGTTAAGGTTATGTTACATGTGTCAAAAGTCACACCTATTTTCTTCTAGTTTTTCCTTGTAATAATCAACTTCAGCCTTTTTTCCTTTTTAATAATAAAACCCTCTTTCGTTTCTGTTCCATTGCAATAATTGAAGCGTATGCACAAAAATTAAAGAATTTGGGAGGTTACTTTTTTACAAGAAAGTATGACATAAGTCAAGTTTTTAAATTTCTAACATTTCAGTGCTGCCAAAATCAGCAAGTAGAAGTTCCAAAACAAAATTTAAACAAGGTACCAACTTGACAGCGTTTTGACAGTTCACGAGTTTTGTGAATGGATAGTATCTTTCCAGTGGAAGTAAATCGTTACTAATTTTGACTTCATCTAAAACAGTAATTTTTTCAAAATAACTTGCCTGGAGGCTCTTATTACCTTTTATATCTGCTCTTTTAAAGTGCTTTTCACACACAACACTAGCCTTTCCAATCCGCCAGTTCTCTAAATGCAAAATGTCTTTTCATTTTGTGCCACCGTTCCATTAGATGGAAACTTGAACACGCTAACATATGGAACAACTGATGAAGCGTAAGTTGACTTGCAGCTTGGTATGTAGTAACACTTCAAAGGCATGTTTGGAACTTTCATGAACTGCCTTGTCAAAATAGTTTTTAATGTCAAATATATTTCAAACAAACAAAACTTAGTGTGTCTTGGAATGGCCTAGCACACAATCTGGCAACAGAGCCAGTGTCATGGCCTGGAACAATATAGACATATATCTAATACTTACTATATTGCTAGCGGCTATGAGTGGGAAACTCACCAAGGAAGTGAGACAGACAACCAACTCTTCAATGTATAACGGTGAGCGGTGCGCAAGGGCTGCGGCGTCGTCCATCCAATGGTGAAGTGATCAAGTTTAAAATTCGCTTCTAAAGGCTGAGTTCGAATTCCCACGCATGCGCACGAGACGCGTTATACTCTAAGTGAGACTATGTCGGCGCCGTAATGTTTTCTAGCGTTCCGAGGCCCTACTAGCAATATATGTGTATTATATACAGGGTGCCCGGATTTCGTAGGGACAACATGGGTAACTTTTGTATTTGAAGAGATAGAGAGATGGTTAAATTAGCAAAAAGGTGCAGGTTTGAGAGCTCATTAAGAATCCATCTTCAAATTTTACTTGTCATGGCCCACTTGTCTAAAATTAAAAAAAAAACAAAATCTCCTAATTTCTTTTATATGCCGTAACTTTTTTGTTACTTAAGATATTGAGGTGCGATTTGAACTAATTTGCATGGTAATTTAAATACTTTTATTGGCACTTGATAAAACCAATTTTATTTGTGTTAATTTTTAGTAATCTAACCTAACCTCAAAATTTTAAATTGGTACCCTGCAATTTTTTTGGCCCTTTTAAGAGAGGATTTTTTTCTGAATGCAGTGATGTATTACATGATGTGAAAACTTCTTCAAAATTTTGAAAAACAGTTTATTTTTTTTACAGGCAGAAATCACTAGTGCTATGATCACAATAACTTTGTTTTTTGTTTATCACGTTATCTGTGAAATTATGTTTCGAAACAAAAAGCAGGTTTATCATCATACGTGCCTGTCAGTGTGAGTGTTATTACTTCAACTTATAACGGAAAATTTTGAAAATATGATGTATTTTGTGCGTATGTCAAGTGCTACAAGAACGTAGAACTTATACGTCAAACATACGGAACACACTGACAGTACTGGAAGGCACGTATGATGATAAGAATGCTTTTTGTTTCTAAACATAATTTTACAGATAACGTAATAAATAAAAAACAAAATTATTGTGATCATGGCACTAGTGATTTCTGCCTGTAAAAAGAATAAACTCAGTTTTTCAAAATTTTGAAGAAGTTTCCATATCATGTAATACATCACTGCATTCAGAAAAAAATCCTCTCTTAAAAGGGCCAAAAAAATTGCAGGGTACCAATTTAAAATTTTGAGGTTAGGTTGGATTACTAAAAATTAACACAAATAAAATTGGTTTTATCAAGTATCAATAAAAGTATTTAAATTACCATTCAAATTAGTTCAAATCGCATCTCAATATCTTAAGTAACAAAAAAGTTACGGCATATAAAAGAAATTAGGAGATTTTGTTTTTTTTTTTAAATTTTAGACAAGTGGGCCATGACAAGTAAAATTTGAAGATGGATTCTTAACGAGCTCTCAAACCTGCACCTTTTTGCTAATTTAACCATCTCTCTATCTCTTCAAATACAAAAGTTACCCATGTTGTCCCTACGAAATCCGGGCACCCTGTATATGAATATAGACCGCCTTGGTATAGCTCACGGTCTAAGATATTCTTACACCGTGGTATAGCTCAAAAATGTTACCCCACTGGAATTGGAGCAAATGGAAACTGTATGTAATGGCAATCTGCACGTTTAACCAATGGGTTAGTAGATGTCATTCACCTTAAATTGTTTGACGTATGTCAACGGCATGTCTTTTAAATGTTGAAACGTAATAGAAATATGTTGTGTGCTACTAAAAGCAGCCCTAAAAATTTTAAAGCGAACAATAATTGAAATTGCTACATTATAACATTAAAAACACACTTTAAAATAGTTTTGTAAGGTTAGTTTACTATTCTCATCAAGCTCAAGGGAACAACAAGGAATGAACAACTGGAAAATATGTGCTCGTATCGGTCGTATCGCTTACCAGCACGAAGTGCGGGCTTCGGTGGTCGTACAAGCAGGACCTCGACTACTTCACTACGACGGACGTATTTATAGGAAACAATATTACAGAGATTTTAATTGTTACAACTTGCAAAATTCGAGAATTTTCAAAAATTTGAAGTATAGGTTTCACTATTTCTGTACTACTTCGGATAAGAAAGAAGTTTGCCTGGCTAGTCACAAAGATGCCGTGAAGAAAGAGTTTCAGAGCTACATCGAACAAAAAAAGAAGAAGCTACGCGTTACTGAACAAAAAATCAAAGAACGAGGAAATGTGATTTTAAAAGATATCGAAAAAACAAAAAACAGGGTTAAGGAGAAAGTGGAAGGAATAATAGAGGTAAAACTTTACGCACCTAATGATTGTATCACTGTAGGTGTGTTTTTCTAGAAAGAAAATGTATATACGATACCCAATTTTTTATGCGTTTCGAGAATATTGATTTCACCATATCTAGGAATGCTTATTGTGCAAGCCGAATTTCAGTTTGCTCTGGCAGTTCTAGGAGTGGCTGCAATCACTGATTTGGTGAGTTGTGGTTAAAAGTATTTCTCTTTGAAGTACTGAGAACCAGTTTATAGTTGGACGGCTGGATTGCAAGAACATGGGAGAGTCAGTCTTCGAAAATGGGTAGTTTTTTAGATCCTATGGCTGATAAAGTACTAATAGCCACGCTGTTTCTGACACTGACTTATGCAGATTTAATACCAATTGCTCTCACAGGCCTGATCATAGTCAGGGACGTTATTCTAGTAACCGCGGGATTTGTAATAAGATACCGCTCCTTGCCACCACCTGTAAGTTTAGATCCATTTAGAATAGGATCTGGAAATATGCCGACATTATATTTTAGCGAACTCTAAGCCGATATTTTGATGTAACCCATGCCACGGCTCAATTAGCCCCAACATTTGTAAGCAAAGTAAACACGGGAGTGCAATTGCTACTAGTAGGATCGACTCTTGCAGCTCCCGTCTTTCAGTACGTCGGACATCCTCTACTACAGTCTTTGTGGTATGTTTTATAGTAACAATCCATTTTATGTGGAATTTGCTACCTCTAATTGTGTTTAAATGATTTTGCTGTAGGTACATTACTGGGGCTACAACAATAGCGGCTGGTTTAAGCTACGTTATTTCAAAGAACACATACCGGTTCTTAAACAAGCCTAAGTAGTGCTACAAGTTGCAACTGCAGTAGCTAAGTTTGAATATCATTATGATACTTATAAGGCTAAACGAAGTGCTGTTATTTTATACTGAAGTGCTGAAGTTACTGAAATAAAGTTGTGTACATATGCAAAATGTCGCATTTATTGTTCTGTTTAGTTTGTTATTCTTAAAGAATATTAAAGGTGTGATACTGATATCTGTTATTTAATTTTACTTCACAAATTAAAGTGTAACTAATTTTGTAAAAAGTAAACTGGAATATGCCTTGCTTATATGGAGTCTCATGTATGCTCAAGGTATAAATGCAATAGAAAGAGTGCAGAAACAATTTCTTAAATACTTGTAATTCAAAGAAACAGGGTACTACCCCTTATATTCGCATTAATCAGAATCATTAAAGAAATATTCAGACATTATAACCTTAGAGAAACGGTTTTATTTGGCAGCACTTGTATTTTTACACAAGGTGTTTAACAACGAAACTGATATTAATCCAATATTATACAAATTACGTTTGCTTGTACCCAGACAAGTTTCCCACTGCAATTAAATATTTTATCTTCCACCCTCGCAAACAAATTCATTAATAAATTCACCAATTTATAGAATATGTAAATATGCAAATATTGTAACTGGATATGTAGATTTTTTAATCTCAAAATAAAGATATTGTTAAATATGTGTAAATATCGGAGAAGGTAAAGAGTCAGGAAGGAGTGTTTGGGCTTATGCTATGAACATAAACGTGCGACGGAAGTCGCCATTTTGGACAATCACATTATTCGGCTGAGGTCGTGTAACTCGTGCTGTGCTATGGAAAACCACTTTACAGCCATAGTTTATATATTTTTTATCGTACACTATCATAAAGCTAAATATGTTCAACATAAACGTAGTTTTATTTAATAAGTAATATAAATACATAAATATACAGGGTGAGGCACATAAAGTGTTACAGAGCAATAGCACTCAAACTATTGATCACATCCAAAAATGTTTCAGACAAAAGTTTCAGTGTTTGAAAAGGCCGTCATACTGGACCACCCTATTTTTTTTTTGGTGGAGGCGCTGAAACTACGTCAAGGTCAACTCCACTTTTTTAAATGGAACCATGTATTTTTTTTTCGATGATATTATTACTGATTTAAAGACAAATTCAGCGACCTGAAACACAATGTCATTCTAGTCACGCAAAGTATGAAAATAGTCGAAAAATCGAAAAACGCAACAGTGCAACAAACACGAGTCAACACGACGGTGCACCACCCCATTATGCTCTGTGTTTAAGACAAGTGATGAATGAGATTTTTGGCGAAAAGTGGATACGACGAGACGGTCCTGTAGCTTGGCCACCTCGATCGCCAGATCTAACATCAGCAGATTACTTTTTATGGGGTTTTGTTAAAGATCGCGTAATGGCGGTAGCACCTACCACGCCTGACGACATGAAAGGCAGAATACGACGAGCATGTACCGAAATTACACCACAAATGTTAGCTGAAGTTGGACGGTCTTTTCATCAGCGAATTAACAAGTGCTTACAAGTCGAGGGTCATCACTTCGAGCATCTTCTGTAGGTAGAACCAAACCAAGGTTAGTGGATCCTTTGAAAGTGATTATTCCGATATATTTCGATTTTTTGACTATCTTCATACTTTGCTAACTAGAATGACCTTGTGTTGCAAGTAGCTGAATTTGTCTTAAAATCGGTAATAATGTCATCGAAAAAAAATACATACTTCCATTTAAAAATCGGGAGTTGACCTTGACGTAGCTTCAGCGCCTCCACCGATAAAAAAATAGAGTAGTCCAGTATGACGGCCTTCTCAAACACTGAAACTTTTGTCTGAAACATTTTTGGATATGATCAATAGTTTGAGTGCTATTGATCTGTAACACTTTATGTGCCTCACCCTGTATAAAGGGTGGCTGTGGAAATTAAACGTATGAATAATGTGTTGGTGGCACTGTAAGTCTATCAAATTCGAGGTTATCAGGTTAGGTTTTCCTCAGGGCCCCCGCAAGTGTTATTGTCGCCCGCGTGCTGGAAATATTCTGGCGCCCTTTGAATATACAAGGTGTTATGGAAATGAGTGCAAATATTTTAACCTGTAATAGAACTCGCTAAACTGGACAACTTCTCCATTTATCACTTTTTCGAAAACGCCCTCAACACTGAGTTAAAATTCAAAACAGTTTTACTCTAAAAATGCATACCCGCCTATGGAACTGTTGTAATTGTGAAGATTTTGAGGGTAGCCACTGGGAATGTAGTATAAAAGTTAAAACTCGTCTCAAATTTCATAGTTGCACTTTATTGCTGCTCTGCTGATTGCTCACACATTTTACAAAATTTGACACTTCATACATTATTCCGTTTTTACCGACCAAGACAAAAGTATATTGTACTACGCCACCTGGCATCAAAATAACAAAACATTATATATGAACAGATGAGACATGTAAAATTAACAATTTTCCAACAAACTCCCCCTGTCTCAGCTGTCATTTAAAACCAAAATATCATCGTAACATAATTTTAACTTAACTGAATTAAGAGGTTTCGTAAACATGTCTGCGATATTATTTCTTCCAGACACATTTTTCAAATCAAAATACCCTTCAGATAACCACTCGCGTATAAAATGATATTTTACATCTATATGTTTACTGCGAGCATTTTCGATTTGACTTTGGACAAAACATACAGCCGATGTACTATCGGAATACACTAAAGGACGAGGAATTTCATGCTTTCCATTATTAAACAAATCAATAGATAATAATTTGTTAAGCCAAACTATTTCTTTAGCGCAATCCACGATTCCCATGAATTCAGACTCCATGGTTGACAAGGCAACTACCTTTTGCTTCGCACATGTCCAGTGTATTGGTACGTTTGCATACATAATAACAAATCCTGAGAAGCTCTTACGGCTATCTCGATCTGATGCATAGCTCGCGTCCGTGTATGCGTACAAATAATGTGCATTGTTAACACTCGATAAATCGATGCATAAATTCCTCGTCGATTTAACATATTTTAACAATTGTTTTAACAGATTCACATGAAAACCAGTATGTTCTTCGCTATACTGTGACAAAAGAATAACACTAAATAATATGTCAGGTCGTGTTTTCATAGCTAAATACAATAATGAACCAATTACAGATCGATAGGGATACACAGTATCTAACTGCTCCCCCTGTCTTGGTTTTTCAACAACTACACCAACAGGAAAAGGAACTTTGATCTTCAATTCGTCATTCACATTGTATTCACTACAAATTTTATTAATGTAACGTCTCTGACTTAATAAAATTTTACCATTTTCACGAATAAATTCAATTCCAAGTAAATTTGTAACACGACCTAACGATGCGATATCAAAACACTTTGAAATAGCTTTGATAACTTCACTTTGTATATACTCATTCTTTGTAAATAATACAATATCATCTACGTATACTACTAAAATAGCTTTACAACCTAAATGATAAACACAATTGATTCCTTTCACCGACTTGAAACCAATTGTTAACAAAGTTGAATCTAGTTTTTGAAACCACATTCGGCCAGATTGTTGTAAACCGTAAAGTGCTTTTCTTAATTTCCACACCATCGATCGATTTTCATTTGTAACAAATCCTTTTGGAATTTGCATGAAAATTTGTTCTTTCAATTCTCCGTATAAATAAGCACACTTGACGTCAAGATGAACGTCAAGCCACCCAAAAAGAACAACTAAAATACAAAACAAAAGTCGTATTATCGAAAAATTGACTACTGGGCTAAATATTTCGTTATAATCATGACCAAAACGTTGATTATAACCTTTCGCAACTAACCTGGCTCGAAAACACTTTACCTGACCATGTTGATCAGTTTTAACTTTATAGATCCATTTATTACCAAGTGGTTTACATTTAGGGGGCAACGGTACTACCTCATAAACGTTACGAGTTTTCAGGGTTTCAATCTCGTCTTGCATTGCATTTTCCCATTCGTAATGTTGAGGTCCAGTTGTAGCTTGCTCGAAGGTTTTCGGTTCCAGGATCGTTACATTGCATTCCGGTCGATCATCCGATGCTGCTCCGGGTCGAAAAGAAAAGAGATCATCTTCGTATTCGTATCCATATTCTTCACACCATGCCCGTAATTCTGGTCTGCTTCTGCAGATTTGTCCCGACGGTGAAATAAAATACACATCGACTCGACCTTCGGTTTTCGTCCCTTTTCCTCGTGCGTGTTCCCTTCGCACCCACAACGTAATGTCCAAACGTTTCTTCTTTGGGAGTGGTTTGGGTGATGGCGGGACAACTTTCGATCGAATTCTGCTTGAGATAGGCGCTTCTCCTCCAATCGCTTGCGGGATTTCATCATCGTAATTGCTATCTTCTTTTCCATTAGATTCTTCTCCCTCTGGAATGGCAGACAATTTCTTCTTGCGCCTCGTGAAATCTTCATCTGATTCAGAATCATCATTATGGAGGTGAATTGGAGCTGATGTGCGGACTTCTTCATAGGTTTCGCACGTAGGGACAAATTTTCCTTCTGAACACCAAGTCCATTCCTCGTCAATCGTGGTGTGCTGCGACTCCGTAATTCGATTGTTTCGAGGATTCCATAATCTGTAACCTTTAGTAGTCGTAGCGTACCCAATTAGAATGTATTCACCACCTCGAGGAACTAACTTATCCCTATCAGGGCCCAATTCTAGTTTATATGCTTTCGAGCCAAGCGAGCGCAAATAATTTACGTATACATTTCTTTCATACCAAACACAATAAGGCACATCATTATTTAATTTCGAGTGCGGAAAACGGTTTTTTAAATAAATGAATGAAATTGCTAATTCAGCCCATAATCTCTTGGGCAGACCCGTTTGTGCACGTAAGGTACAAACCCCTTCAAAAACTGTTCTATTCATCCTTTCCGCAACTCCATTCATTGCAGGCGAATAAGGATTTGTAAACTCTTGTACGAATCCACATTCGCGTGCTAACTCACCAAAACGACGATTTTTAAATTCTAAGCCATTATCACAACGAACTCGTTTTAATTTGAGCCCCGTTTCTCGCTCAACACGTTTTAACCAATCTATAAATGTGTAGAAAACTTGATCTTTAGATTTAAGCGGGAAAATCCAAGTAAAACGACTAAAGTCATCAATTATCAAAAATGCGAAACGTGCTCCGCCAAGTGATGCTGTTCTACTTGGTCCCCAGAGATCCACATGGACCAGATCAAGTCTTTCTCTGGAGTTCAAATAACTAAGAGCTTTTCCTCTTTCACGAGTTACCTTAGCGATTTTGCATGAATCACACGCACCTACTCTGCGCTTGTTGTTCATCTTTAATCCGTGAACTTTTCTATTTTTCTTTAACTTTAAAATCCCATCCTCATATTGATGGGCAAACCGTTTGTGCCAACGGTGTAAAGAAACTGACTTTTTACTTCCAATCAAGCAGCATTTCAGCAATCGATTCTTGCTTTTCGCTTTACAATGTTTTGTATTCGTGTGTGAATTAACAGACTTTTTATAATCTTTCAACATTTTATTACTCTTGGCAACCTCAGACTTTGTGAATGCACTTATAATAGGTTTTTCATCAGTTTTGCGAACACATGGTTTGCCATAAGTAATATACAAACCGTCAACTAATTTCGCTCGTAATATAACTTGACCATTTTTATCAGTTATTTCTTTAATTCCGTTACAACCAACAGTTTTACATCCTTGAATGTCAAGTCTGCTTTCGCTAATCAAGTTACGTTCAAAATTAGGAACATAACACGCATTTGTTAACCTGATTATGAAGCTGGAATCACCTACTTGTGATTTAAAGAGGATTGTACCTCTCCCGGCTATACGACTTGTACCTTCACCCATCGTAACTACATCGTTCACAGGAGTGAAAGTCTCAAAACACTGTCGATCTTTGCAACAGTGATGTGTGCATGCACAATCTATGGCAAATTGGGATTTAAATTTATCAGATTGTGCATCTGTTATACAAGCGAATTTAGTATCGGTTACAAAATTTACACTATTAAAATTAGTATAATATGCGAAATCAGCTTCCAACTCGTCTTCGGAATAGTAGGCATAGTTGGCTTCTTTCTTAGGATCGGCTGCTTTCCTTTTGTAGTCCTTCCTAGGCTTTGACTTCGTCTGCTTTTCTGGAGTTTTCTGTCCGGATTCGGCTGACGGACAAACATTCGCAGCGTGCCCTTTTCCCCCGCAGGTCCAACACGTAAAATCACGTCGAAACGTCCTGGCTTCGTGGGCGTTTTCGCTTTGTCCTCCCCCGGGCGACAGCCGACTAGGAGTCGCACTGTCTGGACTGGAATTGGGCCGACTTGAAGTCGCATTCCCTCGTTTTCCATGTCCCCGAGTTGATCTGGAGCCACCTCGTCCACGTAACTGCGATGTGTAGTAACCCCTGGCTCCTCTTCCACCAGTGTTTCCAATCAGTTGGTCAGCTACAAGTCGATTGTGTTCAGCAAGTAGAGAATCTGCAACTTGTTTAACAGTAAAATTTGCATCATCGAGATGATATAATTGTTGGCGAATAGTAGAGTATACATCTGGTAATCTTTGCAAATATTTAAATGCGTGTTGCTCTGGATCTATATCGATGTTGACAGCTTTTAGTTCCTTAAGCTTACAGTCTACCCGTCCGATGAAAATTGACATTTCTTCACCCTCTTCGATGGCTAATTCTTCGAATTCTGTTCGAAGTCTCGCCTTACGAACTCTCGACGGTGGTTGGTAGGTTGCTAAAAGGTCGTCCCAGATTTCTTTCGCCGTCATTTCATCTTTGAGTACTTGAATTTTACAGTCTTGTAAATGTAAACAAATAGTTGACCTTGCTTTTTGGCATCTCACTTTCCACTTCTGTTTCTGCTCTGCATCTGCAGGTTCCTTGTCTGTTGCATCAAGAATTCCCCACAGTCCACGATCTTCCAGAAGTAATCTGATTTTCTTTGCCCAGATTTCATAGTTGTGCTCATTAAGCAAATCGACTCTCATTTATTGTAAACCTCCTTCTCGAGATTCTACCATTTTCGTGATAAACTTCGCAAAAACACAAAATAAACAGTTAGTCAAAATTATTCTAAACAAAAATCGTAGTTTTTGTTGTCTTCGAACGGCTGCAAACTCGTAAATTCAATCGAATAAGCACACACTGTTCGATTTTTCCATAAGTGACAACACCACAGTTTTTGTTCCTAAATACGCACTTTTTAACTCGGAAAAATTCTCTTAATACTTCGAACATACCTTACAGTGTCCACACGTGTCGTATAAATCGATAAGTGATTCTTCCTACTCCGTTGAAAACTCTCTTGATCGGATTGCTGCTGGTTTTCTTTTCACCACTGCACTTGGGAACGCCCCAAAATTCACGATCTGTTTTCGGTAAATAAATGCGTATTAATTTTCAAATTTGACTTCACTCTTCGTCTTTACTGCCTCGCACAAAACAGTAACTGCCTCGAATGTGTAGATTCACATCAAAATTAGCATTATAAAATAGTTCAAATTCTTCGGGTGGCCACTCGAACCGGCAACTTTTCAAATGCGTCAGCACTTCCGCGTTCGACAAATGGACCAATCCTGTGCGTCCTAACAATCGACGTTTGCGTTAGCTCCTAACCTCGTCGTTTTTCAGCTCAAAATAGACCCGATAACTTTTAATAATGATGCAAAAACACTCAATCCGGCAAAATAAAAACCTCGTTGCTATTAACTTCAACGTTTGAGACGAAATAATATACCGTTTCCTCTTCTTACCCTCGTGTATTACCAACACGTGTCCGGCATATTATCAAAACGAACAACTGCTCCGTTCTTCTGATAACCATGCTCTGCTACCATTTGTTGGAATTGTGAAGATTTTTGAGGGTAGCCACTGGGAATGTAGTATAAAATTTAAACTCGTCTCAAATTTTTATAGTTGCACTTTATTGCTGCTCTGCTGCTTGCTCACACATTTTTACAAAATTGTCACTTCATACGTTTTCCGTTTTTACCGACCAAGACAAAAATATATTGTACTACGCTACCTGGCATCAAAATAACAAAACATTATTTATGAACAGATGAGACATGTAAAATTAACAATTTTCCAACAATATCTAAAAGAACATTTATAATTAGAGTCGCCTGTGATTCGTTTTATACGTTTGGTCGTATTGAAGTGTATTGTCAGCTTATATCAAATTCAAGGTTAATAGGTTAGGTTTTCTTTGTTATTTGACACAGACTGATGCAAAACTTAACTAGCAAATCTCGAATTTGACATAGCTTCACAGTGCTACCAACAATACAGTAGTGAGTGATTTGTTTTTTATCTCACTAGTGGGTTATGGTTTACCGCACTAGTGGGTTGGCGTCTTAACATGTAAACGGCACTTTCATACACAGTTAACGTCCACCGTAACTACGATTTTACAGTTAGCCTTTATTTTTAGTCATCCTAGTGTGGTAAAATGACCAGAATATTTCATGAACAAAAAAGTTGCTTTGTAGTAATCAAGGGTAATTGCAGAAACGCTAGTTATGTTTCTGTAAAACGTAACCTACCGCACTCGTAATGTAAATTGCTACCTATTTTGTAGTCCCATATCGTAAATGTCAAATTATGCACTAATTTTGATGTCGTAATGACAGTTCTTACTCATAAGTTCTTTAATATTTTTTGTCGTTGACTAGCGTCATAATGCTATCTTTATTGTCGAGAAAATTATGCATAAACACAGGAGAGCTGGTGACATTTTTTAGTGAACATTTAGTTAAGGCCTAATTTTTGAGAGAATGGTGCTGGAGGCGTGTATAAGTGTCATCTGTAAGGATTCTCCTTGATACCGGTATCGGAGGGAGGCAGAACACCCCCAATTTTCACTGTAAGTATATGTCAAATTCCAGGTTAGCAGGTTAGCTTTTGCGTCAGTCTGTGTCAAAAATGACGGAAAACCTAACCTGCTAATCTCGAATTTGACATAACTTACACTAAAAAAGTCCATAAGGGGCGGCTGTGGAAATTGAAACGTATGAATAATATGTTTGTGGCACTGTAAGTCTATGGCAAATTCGAGGTTAGCAGGTTAGTTTTTCTGTCATTTTTGACACAGACTGACACAAAAGCTAACCTGATCACCTCGAATTTGACATAGACGTACAGTTTCACCAACATACTATTCATAACGAAACTCCGGCGAGTCGCTGGCGAACGACTATGCATACGGGTGTAACTGTTTTCATGACTGTTGTCACGCCAGTCTCATCAAGATTGTATATTCTTTCTGCAGGGATGGAATGCATTTTATTTCAGTTTCCTCTCCTATTTGAGTTAAATGTTGCTTCTATTTAATGGTTGTTGTAATTATGCTACAGCCTTTAGTTAGTAATGTCGTTTCCGAATTTGAGAATTCTTAGGTTGTTATATTAAAGTTGTACATTTCCTCTAATATAATTTTGTATGAAGAAGTATTGAAAGAATATACCTATATTTTTTAAATTGCTTACTTTCATATGAAGTTGATATTTTTAGAATTAATTTCATGTAGGTATTAGAAAACTTATTTGTTTTTATGTTTAAATTCAATTGCTATTTGGTTGATTGCTTGATTAATGTTCAGTTATTTAGTCTTTCTTTTTCTCCTAATTTGTTTAAATTTGTAATGAAACACATCATTCCGTAGTATAAATGGTATTAAGTTTTATTTAGATGATTCTTTGCTTGGTTTTAGTGAATTAAATTCAAGATGAAGTGCGTTTTTGTTCCTCGCCGTTTCATTTCTTGGATGAATGTATGTTACACATATTATGTGGTATCTATAAATGCGCTTTGAATATTTGGAATTTGTGCTTACTGGTTTACTAGTTTTTTTTATAAAACTTTAAATATAAAATTAATAATTAGATATTCACGTCACACAAAGGGCAACTTTTCTCTCGTAGATTATTTGTAATGTAACACACTTGTATCATAAATAACTATTAGGTACTCCACTGATTAACAAACTAGGAAAAAATAGTCTTATAGCTGCCATATTTTCTAAACCAACCCGAAAAAGAAAAGGTACTAAAGGAAAATAAATCATTTTTAGTTGTTTGCTATATACAAAGTATATGTACATCACTAGCCGCCTCGTAACTTAGTTAATAATAGGGATAAAAAACCAGTACACAGCCTGCAAGTTGTCATAAGTTAATTTAAATCATTATCTATTGTTGCATAGTAACATACCACTTTGGTTTTTAAACAGAACACTCTGCATAGTTTTAGGTATTTGAAATCAACGCTAAAACTGCTTTACGGTACCTAACATGCTTAAACTAAAATTGTGGAACTTATTCTTTTTAACTAAAAATATTTATCTACCAGAGGTATGCTATGAATTTTGCAATATCACTAAAAATCAATCAAGAAATGCAACACAAAATAATGTAGTTATCAATTGAAAACTACTGTAAAAAAACTTTCCAGCAATGTACAATACTCGCCATTTCGTTTAAAAGCATCTTTTAAAACTTGAAAATACATAAAAAATAATTCACTAATAATTGTTATTCAATGAGCACATTCAAAAAACACCTGACCGGTTCAGTTGTTATTTTGACTTCCACTTTGGGTCGGTTCAGGAATTCGTGAATAGTGATTTTCTTCATTGCGATGACTAATCTGTCGTCGACGTATAGTGGCACGTTCAGCTTATTTGAGAAAAGATAGAACTAGCGCAGATCCACTACGCTCTCTTAGAATCTGAAGGAAATCAAAACGTCCTGGAGACATTTATACAGTACCTACCGTGGATACTAGACAAAAATTATTCTGCACTCCCTGTACATCTTCCGTCGTGCCACTACCCTCCACATTTGTCAAGTGTACACCCCAGGAAAAAGGATTTTGGACATTAATCCTACGTCCTGATTCATTTTTACTCATTCATTGAGAATTTCTCATTGGAAACCTATTTCATATTGAAAAGCTATTTGGTTGCTTCTGTGAAGTTGGTAAGATTTGTCAGCTTCAAATACGCCATTGATGACGTGCGTTACCTGATCTGCCCCTCGTATTATTTCAATTTGCCTCAAAATGGAAGATGGGCGGCACTTAATTTACATTTTCGCCACTATCTCTATCAAGTAACTTGTAATTTAATTTAATGACCATACTTATAAATCACGTTTTATTTATGATACACATTAGACAAAGCATAATAACAAACGATTTTGGAATGATGTAGTCTGCTGTGCGGGACTAAACGCTGATTGTTCTGCAACTTCGATTATTAGGATGTCGGTGCAGCAGTGCAAAAAACTACTTTTTCTCGAACCTTCACATACACTTCGTCGACACCCTGCAGAAGAGATCACAAGACTGTAGAAAACTGGTATGCTGGAGTAAATCTTTGCTCCCATTCATTTCAGTGTTGATTATTACTCATTAATCAGTGGGCCTGTTGGTGTAAATGTTGAGGTAGCGCATCGAAATAAAATGTTGCTTTAAAGATGTAATGATATATTGTAGTATCGTCATAGGCAGCCAATTCCTTCGAGGTGAAAATCTTTTCGGCCGTCTTGAATGTCGAGAATGGGCTTCATAGTCGAGGAGTACAGGCTGCAGATTCTTCAACAGTCAAGGTAGGACTGACCTGCACCTGTAAATTATGTTACATAAATTTCACACAGTAGCCAGAATTTCCCCAAACTTTCATTAGCCACGTGTTCAATCAGTTGCTGACTCATAAATTACTCACACAGACAGGCGCACAGGTGTGCAACCCAGCTGCCTTGATAAGTCCAGCTACAGTGCATTAAGTCCCCAAACGACCAGCTGCTGCCTCACAATTCAGTCAAAACGTTTGTTAGGGTATTTAAAAGGCAGTAAACGTCACTTCAATATTAATATATGAGACAGAACACACACGTTGAGCAGATAATTTTGAGATGTCAATCAAAACACCCGTTAGCCCATTAAAAAGTCGTAGAAGTCATTTCAAGATTGATATATATATGAGCAATAAAACTAACAAGTGTTCAGCAGTAAATTCCTTTTAACAAAAAACAGTCACGCTATCTCTCTTAAAGGGCCTCAGTCGATGAAATCGCCTAATTAAACGCCTAACCCACTTTCAACCAATGGTTGCAAACATCTCATTATTCCCCGCCACAATCGGCTTCCAGATCTTTTAAAAAGGGCGCGCATAGTTTTCTACGGAGGATTCCTTCAGTTGCCGCATGCAAGCAAGTTGTGTACTTGGTGCCGAGTATCTTTACGTGTTTTTACCACGACGGTTCTAGTTTCCGAAGATATCTTTTCAATCCGCTGTGCGGGATTTAATTTAAGGAACCGATCGATTTAACTCGCTTAATAAGAGTGCGTACCGGAGTTTCGTATATCTAACGGCAATCCCGGATTTTCCTGCACAAGGGACCAGACACGTAGTTCAAGTTCTCGCACTGTAGGATCGCTTGCCATTCCCTGCTGTCGATATTTCTTCCGGTTCCTGCAGCACTGCAGCGATACGTCTAAGCGCGATTCCGGAAGGAACATCAAGCAACACAAGCCGCAGCGAGGATCTTAAAAAGGTACTGTGTAAAATTTATATTAATGTAGACGCCCATTATTTTCGATAAGCGAAATAGTGCCGCGGAAGCAAATTAAAGCGACGCAGATTTGAAAGACCTCTTATAGCGTTCATATAACGGCAAAATAGTCATTATCATTTCACGAATTCAGAATCCTGTAAATAGTGAAATTAAGATTACTGAATGTAATATTTAGCAGTTTGTAAAACACCATGACGTCGTGTAGGACTAGGATTCAGTAATTAAGTCGGCTGTGATCATTGTACATAGTAATTTTGGGGTTTTGACCTCAATACATTGAATTTTAATTATTCTGTTTTCTTTGAATTTGATGGTTGTTGCATGCGTTCACAGTAGTTCTTCCATGTAAGTAATATTTCATTTATATTTGTGACCTTTTCTCCTGATTCGTTTTGAATAACCCATGCTCGCGGTGTATACTGCTCATTAATTTTGCGTACGAGTCTGTAGAGATCCTTAGTGTTGTTTTGATCTGCATGGCTCTGTGCCTCTGTACATATTTGTTGGAGGTATTTATTTTTGTCTCTGCGACAAGCTCTTTGTATTTGTTGGTTAAGGTGCCTATATCGATCTTGTTTTTCTTTAGTGTTACCACCTAAATATTTAAGTTGACGTCTTTCCTCTACCAATTTCAATGTTTCATTTGTCATCCAGTGTTGTCTTGGGGTAACGGTTGCTTTCTTCGGTTGTTCCATCATCAACTTTGATAGAATGGATTTAGTTTCTTCCCATACTTGGTTTGCTGAGAGTGTTTGCTGTTGCTGGCTAGGGGCGCTGAGAAGTATCTTTTGTGTGGTCGTTTTCCTTAGGGGTACCTTTAATTTAAGTTTTAGCCGAGCTGCCAGAAGTCGGTGGTCACTTCCACATTCAGCCCCTGAATAAGTTTTACAGATATTTATTGCAGTTCTCCAGCGGGTATTAATCAGGATATATTTGATTCCTATATCTTCCATCTGGAGATACCCAGGTGTATAATCTGCGAGGGTGCTGCTGAAAGGTCGTATTTACCATGGTCAAACTGTTCTCTGTGCAGAAATTTATCAGCTTTTCTAGTACATTTCTCTCGCCAAGGCCATATTTTCCTACTACGTTTCTAATATGGTCGTCATCCAAAGTATTACGAACCTTGGCATTAAAATCCCCCAACACTAATGTTATCTCTCTATTTGGAATACATTGCAGGGTTTCTTCCAGTTCCCCATAGAACTGACCTATCTCTTCATCGCTAGCGTCAGATGTTGGAGCGTAGACTTGCACTATATTGATATTCATGGGTGTAGAGTGTAGTTTGGCTGTTATAATTCTATCGTTTACGGTGTTGTACGATAGCAGATACTGGCTCAAAACTGCTGTTGGTATTATAGCCACACTATTTTTACTTTGTGTATCATTGCTCGAGAAGAGGACCGTGTTGCCATTCACTTCCTTTCCAGTGCGTTTTAGATATTCCCGTAATGGCAATGCTGTAGCGTTCAAGTTCTTTTTCTAATAGATGCAGCTTTCCCACTTGCAGAAGGCCGCGGACATTCCATGTGCCAATAATGTTAGATTTTCCTCTCAAAGTCATCCCCCCGGAGATCCGATTGGAGGATGTATTTTACTTCCGGTATTTTTAACTTTAAGTGAAATCATGTGATTCTCTTGGGAAAAAAATGGGATATTTGAGGTAGGTTCCCGTTACTTTCCTCAAAGTGGTAGATATAGGGATAATATAGGTTTGATGAAGGATTGGGATTAGGACACGCTTCTCTGCCGGTATTTGGAGTTGAAGAGAGTCGTGGCTCGCGCATGGGCAGGGTCGCGTCCCTGAAATGGACTTACCTTGTGTCGAGGTCACACAAGGGTGTCCACCCACTACCCACTTGTTATAATACGACGATTGAAACTTCGAATTCTCCTTCTCTATCCTTAACCCTTAAAGGGCGTAGTGACACTATGAAGTATATTACTCTATTTGATTATAAGTTGTTTCCAACGTTCTCTATTCTGGACATGTTTTACTGCATCGGATAAGCGTATATGAATTAGACGCCTAGTCTGATCTACCCATCGCACTGAGGACCTTTCTCTGGACGGGTAACCTTCCATTCTTCCATAAACTATCAGGTTCTCCATTTTACCTTGTTTTCGGAAGCGGTCGACGTATGTAAGATCCTGTTGTCTCATTTGGGTGAGAATCCGTTTCGTTATACGAAGCTCTTCTAGTATAGGGCCATTTGTTCGGTGTGCTGTCCAGTGTCCAAGTTAATTGCAATATCCTCTTGCACCACATTTCAAAGGCGTTTATTTTTATTACTGTCTGCTTTCTTGATAGTCGAGGTTATAACGCTTCGTAATTTTAGCAATTTGAACCGTCTAGGTCCGGGTGGAGAATAGGCCTAGGGTATCCTCCGCCTGTCGTAAGAGGCGACTAAGAGAGGCATCTGTCCGATGACCCATTACCTTAAATCCCATTCTTACTTACTGCCCCTAAATGTTAATCCTATTACCTATTATTTCCCTGTGTAATCCTTATAATGAGCCAATGGTTCCAATGGCGGAAGAGATCAAAATTAGATCCAACGACAGAGGAGGCAGATGAGCTAACATAATAAAAGGGAAGATGGATCTCTTAGTTGCGTATCAACAATCCGTCTAGGGGATGTTCACCCCAAAATCAAAGATCCTGGTCCTCCAGGTTGGAGGTTGGGAATGGGCCAGTCCCCCATCACTCGTAAAAAGTAAATTTTCACTAAAAAGCCTAAAAAAGGCCTCGGAACAATGGATTGTCCTAATGGTAAACCACAAAAAGTGCGGAAAAGGATTGTGAATTGTGGAACGTGGAATGTACAAAGTAGCCGTGGAAAGTTGCAAGAAATAGTATTAGAAATAGACAAAATAAATATGGACGTCGCTTTAACAGAGACGAAAAAGAAAGGTAAAGGAATAGAAACAGTGGGCGATTACATACATCTGTTTAGTGGAGTACAGAAGGATCAGCGCGCAAAGAGAGGAGTTTCACTATTACTGAAAAAGAAGTATAAAAATAAAATAACTAATTGGGAAGCAATAAATGAAAATATGATAAAAGTCAACGTAAATATTCTAGGGAAACGATTAACAATATTTGCAGTATACGCACTGTCAGATGACGAACACGTAGCAGTCAAAGATCAATTTTTTGAAGAGTTAAATGCAGCTATACTAGATGTTGGGTTATCTAGAGAAATCCTAATATTGGGAGATTTTAACGGTCGCACAGGTGCAAAAATTAATAATCCAGTAGTAGGTCCATTTGGAGAACCAATCGTTAATGACAACGGAGAAAGATTAATTAATCTCTGTGAATGTAACAAATTAAAAATATCAAATGGATTTTACAAACACAAGATGATTCACAAGTATACCTGGGAACAACGTACACGCCAGTTAAAATCAATCATTGACTACATAATAGTGAAACAGGATACAAAACTGAAAATACAGGATATTTGAGTACAACGAGGTGTCACCTGTGGATCGGATCATTATATAGTAAAATCTAAGATATTTATACCATGGTGTCAGAATATAGATCAAATAAACGAAACAAAAAATGATAAGCTTAATAGTGATGAATATGCCGATTATCCTAAGTACAAGCTTGACAGCCTATATCATGAGAGTACTAAAACTTTATACCAACAAAGATTAGATCATAACTTAAACGATTCTAATAACTTGTCTCTGATAGAATCATACCAAAATGTAATTCACAGTATTCATCAGGCAGCAAACGAAGCTTTGGGACAGAGAAGTACAAAAATAAGCAAAAAAATCTGGTGGACTGAAGAAATTGAAAACCTAGTAAAAAGAAAGAAAGCTCTGTATATAAGATCGCTAAATACTAATAGTCAAGAAGACAAAGAGGCTTATAGAGAGATTAAACGAATTACAAGAAGAACAATAATAGCGGAGAAAAACAAACTATGGGATAGGAAGTGTCAAGAAATCAGTACGTACATAGGTGGAAGGAGATGCACGGAAGTGTGGAAATTTATAAGGAATGTAAAAACAACAGAAAAGAGAACTATAATTATAAATACAATTTCAGAGAAAACTTGGATAAAGCACTATCAAGAGCTATTAACAGAGACAAGGCCGCAATTCTTAAACGACAATGATATAAGAACTACAGTTAACATTGAAGGCGAAAGAATAGAAATTGGAGAGGACACTGTGATACGAGCAATAACCAGATTAAAGAATGGAAGATCTTGCGGTCCCGAGGGAATTTATGCTGAGTTACTAAAAAATGGCACTCAAAAACTATTTAGAATCCTAACACACATATTTGAAGAATGTATAAATGGACAGGAGGTACCAGAAACATGGAAAGTGGCATATATATCTTCAATACACAATATCTTCAAAAAAGGAAACAAACAAGATTGTGGCAATTATAGAGGGATATCAGTAACTAGCACGATGAGCCGACTATATGGCCGAATTGTGCGAGATTTAATAGAAAATGAATACCATGACGAAGAAGAACAGAGTGGATTTAGAGCTGGTAGATCTTGTTCGGATAACGTATTTACTATGAAGCAGATAATAGAGAAAAGAACCGCTACCAACCAGGATACACACTTGTTATTTGTGGACTTAACAAAAGCATATGATTCCATCCCTACCAACATACTATGGGAGGTTCTGAGACAATCAAATATTAACCATACGTTAATTAAAGCTGTTCAAAATTTGTACCAGAACACGATATCTAGGATAAAAATGGGAAACAAAATATCTAAACCATTTGCTGTTAATAAAGGACTCCGACAAGGCTGCTGCATATCTCCCACTCTTTTCAAAATATATATAAAAAGAGCTTTGAAACAATGGAAACGAAAATGCTCAGGTATGGGTATAGAGCTAGAACATACAACCGTCTATACATTGCAATTCGCTGACGACCAGGCGGTTATCGCTGGAGATAAAGAAGACCTGGAATATATGGCCAGAAAGTTAAAAGAAACATATGAAGAGTGGGGCCTCGACATAAATCTGCAAAAAACAAAATATTTGTGTGTGGGTATAAATCAAAGTAACTTAATGCTTGAAGGATCAGATGAAATAGAATGCTGTAGCGAATACAAATATCTAGAAATACTATTTGACAAAAGTGGTACAGACGATAAAGAAATTCAATCGAGGATAGTACAAGCAAGAAAAACAATAGCATGTCTAAATGGAATCCTATGGAATAATAACATAACAAAACACAGAAAATATAACATCTACAACACAATGATAAAGAGCAGTTTGTTATACGGGGCCGAAACGTGGAGAATTACAGAAAAGAACAAGAAAAAGATAGAAGCAACAGAGATGGATGCTTTAAGACGATCTGCAGGAATTTCACGTAGAGATAGAGTGAGAAATGAAGTGGTGCGACAACAAATGGGTGTACAAGATACAATTATGAAAGACATTGAAAGATTGCAACTTATATGGTATGGTCATGTACAACGGATGACGGAAGAAAGGCTACCTAAACAAGTTATAAAATGGATACCTCACCAACGCCGTAAAAGGGTAAGACCAAAAAGAAACTGGAATGAGGGAATAAGAAAAGCGATGAGCGACCGCAATTTACAGGATGGACAATGGGAAGACAAAAAAAGATGGAAACTAGGCATCGGACAACGTCGACAGACGTTCTGAAACCGATATATATATATAATTTTAGCAATTTTACTTTTATGCTCAAGATTAAATTCTGATTACGTTTTTTATCTTCGCGGGTAGCTCTGGTCCAAGGTTTTCAACTGCAGAAGTAAGAGAGATTGGAGTCAAGTTTATACAGGTTTTTTTATTTTGTTTAACTAAATTTACAAATGAATATGTTTTAAAATTATTTAAAAAAAATAAAGTAAAATGTTCCTGGATCCGCTGCGGTACGGCCGGAGCATAGGGTTGAAGGGCGAGGTTCTGCAGTGGCGGATAGGGAATATCCCTCCGTCCTGTGATCCGAAAAGCTATAAACAGACTAAAATTAAATAATTTCGCTTTCGCTCGTCGGTCGGTCCCGGGCTTTTCCAGATTTTGGGCTTGATTAGACAAAAGCTAACATGATTCTGAGGCAGTTATCAGCAACTTCAGGCCGAGCAAACGAGGACGCTCGTCATGCTAGCTAAATGAATTCAGAAATTTCAGAGCCGGAGGATGGCATTGCTGGACTAGCGCTTATTAAACGAACGCCAGCAAAATTTGAGCGGCTGCGGTAGGTGCTCGATTTACAATTCAAATATGAAGCAAGCTCACCCTTTGCGAATTAAGCTGAATTTAGGCCGCTTTGAATCTCGGGCTGGTGGATCTTGGCGTCGAACTGTCGGTAGAAATTATTTGTTAGCAGGGTGGTTTTACCGGCCACTGGACAGGTACGAGTATCTTGGTCAAGTCTAAGCAGCAAGATATTCCATTACGCTGGAGTATTAACAGGATAGGGTGGTTAATTCTAAGCGGCAAGATCTTCCATTGCGCTGGAGGATTAACAGGACAGGGTAGGTTATGAACAGGATTACTTCAGCAGTTTTACTAATCGGGGCAAGGGAGATTTCTGGTCAGGTAGGGGTGGCTCAGGCAGTTCAAATTCTCAGTTAGGAGCTAGGAATCGAACTTGCACGGACTGGAAAGGTCAGGTAGTTCTGGGACAGCAGCCTGGTCTTAACGGGCAGATATCTCAACTGGTGAAGCCCCTTGGGACTGGGGTTCGGATTCTGGTCTGAATTCTGAAAGGAACGGGTTAGATCTGCTCTTTTATATGATGCGGAATCACCTTTCACGTCGTTTTACTAGGCAGCTCTTAAGAAGGGTTAAATGGAAAGTCTGCTTTACACCTGGACTCTTATCGGACTATCAGCAGCATCTCTCTTCAAGTTTTTCTTACCCTCCGCGTGACTCCAAATGTTCGCGCGTCACGCATTCTTGTGACAGTGGTAGCGCCTACAAATTGATAACGGCAATTAAAACGTTCTAAAACAATTTGACGCGAAAATTATATGTCCCATTCATGGCACCTTTCCCCTATTAGTTTTCGTGAAAGACCAACACGAACATGATCTACGACTGCAAAAAATATTGCAACGCTTACAGGAATGCCATGTGTCTTTGAACAGATCAAAATGTATTTTCAGTAGATACAGGTACAGGCAGTGTAGAATTCCTTGGACATATAATTGACTAGCATAGAGTTTGTTCCTATTCACAAGAAGTTCAAGCAATTTGATCACTATCAACTTCAAAGGAAATAGGAGAAGTCAGGCGATTCTTGGAAATGTTTAACTATGTAGCGAAATACGTACCCAAGGCAGTCGAGATATCATACCAATTTGTGAACTATTATGTTCTGACACTGAGCTCGTTTGGGGAGATCAGCAAGAAGAAGCTTATTGTCGCGTTCAGCACTCTAAAACTACCCGTTGTAAAGTGGTAGACGGCTCGAATTAGAAATCAAGCACACACACACACTATTTTGATGCATTTAATTTCTTACGCGGGTACAATAAACAATTGTACACACATACAAAAACAAGAACAAAACTTCAGCATAGAACAGCTTGCGTCACATTTTGTGACAAACGACCTACAACCAAGTATTCTGTCACGCAACAGGGATAATGACAGACACGAGTTGATATACCATAAAGGACTTGTACTAAAAAAACATCGCATATTAATACAGCCAACTTTACCATATGAAATGTAACAGAAATTACATTCCGGTCATTTAGGCTTTACAGACTGCAAAAGGTTGGCTACAAAAACAGTTTACTGACCTGATATGGACAAGAACATTGAAAACTACTGTTATGAGTGGGCGGACAACCATGTAAAGCGTCATGAGCCGTTAATGACAAACCCATTATTTAAATTATTTTGGTCAATGATAACAGCAGACATTTGTGAATATTAAAATAAACAATATCTTGTAATGCAGAATTACTTACCAAAGTACACTGAAGCAGAACAACTACTAGGACTAGACGCTAAATAGGTCATTACAAAGATGCAAATAATCTTCGCACACCATGGCAATCCACTTGCAGTGAGATCAGACAACAGTCCACAGTTTGCGAATGCAGTCTACATGAACTTTGCAGAAGAATGTGGATTCAAAACTACCGAGAGTAGTCTACATTTTCCACAAGCCAATGGACAAGCAGAACGAAGTGTTCAAGTTTTCAAACAAATTTTAAGCAAATGTGAAGATGTCAACCTAGGGCTTCTATCATACTGAATTACACATTTGGGATATCGATTCTCTCCAGCTGAACTGGTCTAAGGGCGAGATGTTTACAATACTAACGTAGGTATTTGTTGTTATAGTTAATAGTGTGATACAGTTTTTGATATTAGACACCGTAACCGTGATTTGTCTATCATTTACTATCAGCTAGTAAGTTGAATTATCGATTAGGTTAAATAATTTCAGAAGGTTGGTGGGGTTGATCATCTAATATCCACTCTAAGGAAGAATGCGGATGTCCTTGTTTACTATCTAGCTTGGTTAGCCACAAACTTACATACTTACGGACTGATTGCGTATTTGTTAGATGCAGTACAATTATCAAACCTCTGTGATGCCTACGAATCACTTGTATTCTACCGTTATAGTATTTGTAAATGTCAAATAATATTTCAGTAAGTAAATGACTGGCAACTATTTGTAATATGGATATTCTCTTCTTTCAGAAACGTGAGGGAACTTCAAGCGATGGAATAGCGACGAGGTGTCTTGCGTGATTCTGCAATTTTTACACCTGCATGAGGTAAAGTACATTTTTCTACTCATGACATTGAAATCAGTCATTTTGACATGGATACCGGTGGTTGAAATTGCATTTCAACCACTAGAGATTGAAGTGTTCGGACTACTGGGATTTCAAACTGTTTGACATTCAATTATTGACAAGAGAAATGTCACTTTATGTTTAAGTTTTTCTAAAGTGCATTAATTTGCTAAAATTTGTGAAAATTTGTAGAAAAAATAGTATATGCAACTCGTGGCTGATAAAATTTCAACGTCTCGAGTTACTTCTTTCAACTCGCTTCGCTCGTTGAAAAAACCACTCTCAACGTTGAAATTTTATTTCAACCACTTGTTCCATAATATACTATTTTTTTCTATAATAATTTTCAAGGTCAACTTTCTAGGGGATAAGTTACATTCCTGCAGGGTCCCTAGTTTTAATAATGTTGATACATAGATTTTTAGGTCTTTTTTTCCACTAAAAAGATTATTGTCATTTTGACAGATATGTCATAATAGTGGGTAAAACGAACAGCATAGTAAAATATTGCAAATTTATTAATTTATAACTTACAATATTTGAAAATAACATAATGAATGTTTGCAAAATTAAAGATAATTGTAATTAAACGACAAATTGAAAGAATGATCAATTTTGACACGAATGTGTGATTATGGTGTTTAAACCAACTATATGACCTCTTTTAATACCAATTTATATAACTGTACTTTGATTTTGGAGTTAATACTTTACCTCTATAAAAAAAAATAGGTAATAATAGAAATGTAGCCTTATAATATGAAAAATTTATTTATATCAAAAATATACTAGCATGAAATAAAGGGTGTTTTTTTTTAGAGGGATACAACTTTAAATTAAAATAAAACACAGAAAGATGTTTTTAATGTCCATGAAATTGGCTTTATTTGAAAGATAATTTTATGACAATTATGTTTGAATATGATTTCGGACATGTGACGGCCGCGGCTGGCGTGTACATGACGTAATGTGAAGGTCCAATTTTCACACACTCTTCGCAGTAAATCAGGCTGTATTTCATTTCAGCAATAATAACGCGTCAAATTTTGGCTTTCAAGTGCTCAATTATTTCCGGTTTATCGGCATAGACATGCGACTTTACATATCCTCCAAGACAATAATGTAATGGCGTCAAATCGCACAAACGAGGTGGCCAGTTAACAGATCCACGAAATGGATTTTTAACTGGCCACCTCTTTTGTGCGATTTGATGCCATTACATTATTTTCTTGGAGGATATGTAAAGTCGCATGTCTACGTCGATAAACCGGAAACAATTGAGCACTTCGAAGCCAACATTCAACGCGTTATTGCTGAAATGAAATACAGCCTGATTTACTGCGAAGAGTGTGTGAAAATTGGACCTTCACATTACGTCATGTACACGCCAGCCGCGGCCGTCACATGTCCGAAATCATATTCAAACATAATTGTCATAAAATTATCTTTCAAATAAAGCCAATTTCATGGATATTAAAAACATCTTTCTGTGTTTTATTTCAATTTAAAGTTGTATCCCTCTAAAAAAAAAACACCCTTTACTTAACAAGAAAATGTTTGTACTTAAAAAATATGTTAAGCAGAAGATCACTTTATAGAATTTAATTATCTTCTTCCTCATCGGAACTTTCTTCACCCCCCTTTTTAAAAATCGGAAGATTTTTATAAAAAATATGAAATTGTTCAGGAACCCATTGTAAACTTTTTATTAAAAAACTACTGCGCAGGCTAGATAATTCTTTGGGCAAAGGTATTGGATTTCTAACAGATCTCATAACGTTTAAAGTTTTAAATCCTTCGTCATTGAAACTTAACTTGTAAAATACTGTATTGTAAAATACTGTATTGGGATGATCAGCTTGGACTTGGAAATCGACAATGTTTGATATTAAAAAATCTTCTTTTTGAGTATTCTTTTTTAAATTTGGGCAAATTTTTAATAGCCCTAGATAACTGAACATCATATTAATGTTGCGGTTCTGGCTGGGACAGTTATCTGACCATATTATCAGATGTTCTATAGTAGTATCTGCAATAACATTTTCAGCCCATTTAATTAATGCAGATGCAATTTCGTTGTCTCCTCTTCCAGCTTCTGATTCATCCCATACCAAACAATGGGATACATTGTTTGTTGAATCATAAATGGTTAGATTTAAAGTCCACAACTTAAGAAAATAAAAGCTTTGGTTATTTGAGAGGTATGAGGTGGGAAGGCATTTTTGTAAATCTAGCATTACAACCTTAACTCTGTCCTTTAAATTCTTGCTCTGTTCTTTATCGTGTTTCTTAAATTTGTATCTTACATCTGCTTCCTTTAAATGATCTTTATATTCTTGTTGGATAACTGAATTTTCGCTACCTTGGGAGTTTTTAAGTTGTAAATCAAACGTGTCACATTTATCACATGTATCAGTTGAGGGTGTTTTAAACGCTAAATTAAATTCTGTGTTAAAACAATGTCTATATGCCCAAATCTTGGCCATTTGCTGTTTGGGAACGCCTTCTTGTTCACATTTGGCTAAATACAAGTTATACATTTTTTTTATATTTAATTCAGGGTCTAGATATTGCTTTTTACTTTTTTCACGGGTGTAGTGGCTTTATAACATGGAAAAGATTTAATATGTTCTCTAACTCCATTAAGAACTTCTTTAGGTAGTTTATTGGTTGCTACATGTCGTCCTCTCATGTCCCTTGAAACAAAGCCACCAGCAGTCTGTTTTTTAAGGCATTTCGCACAACAGTCTCGGAAATTCCCAAAGTATTTAAAAAATAAGTTTTACATACGTTGACTTTTTTGATAGAATCTTCAAACTGTATATCAAAAACGTACTTGATGGTCTGTTTTTAGCCACTTCTGCTGTTGTCTTTGGGCCTACTACGTTCTGTGGCTTTTGACTCAACATGTGAACGAATAAATTGCCTTTTCACATCCCAGTTTTCTTCCTCGCTCCAGTATTCATTAAAAATCTGTTTTCTAATACAATCAGGAATAATTTCAGTACATTTTTTTTGCATGTTGCACAACCTGATTTAACTGCCTTTGCTTTGATTTTTTTACCCAATTTTGTCGTATGTTCTGCTCCTCTTAAAGTTGCCTTGGATCTTTTTGTACTTTGCCAGTTTTCTATGTGTTTAGTACGTTTTCTTGACTTCTGTTTTGCCAATTTTTTTTCCTCGCGTGTAACTTGTACTTTTTGTGTTTTTTCACCCTGTGCAACCTGTGCTTCCTCTTGTTCTTTTGCTTGTAGCTCATTAGAATCTTCGTTTGTAAAATCTTCACCTTCACCAGACTCGCTATTTGGAGAGTAGTGTGGGTCCCTGTAACTATCATCACTATCCTTAATACAAGCAGGACACCTCAAACTAGTCTACTGAACTAAAACACAAAGGCTTATCAAATTATACGCACTTTAACCAAAAAAAAATGTCTTACTATTTTCTGGAATATTGTCTAACAATGTTTCTTCTATAAAAGACTTTCTTGGAATTTGATCTGAAGCGGATGTCCGATTTAAATCAAAAAAGATATTTTTCGACACTTCCAGTCAAAACCCACAAAAGATCGTAGGCCCACAATTGCAAAAAATCATACGAATAACTATTATACTTTATTGAAATACAGTCCCAAGGTTATATTAAAAAATTTAGAATTTGTTTATCTTACCCTGTTCCTGAATATTATCAAAGGTTTCTTCGGTAATAGATATTTTTGGAATTTGAACTAATGTGGACAGCTGACCTAGGACATAAACAGATTATAAGATTGTATTAAAAACCATGTCCTACAATATTCGGGAATATTATGTAACTTTCTTTATCAATGCGTTTTTTAGTATTTATTTTTCCATTTAACATTCTTTACCTACATTAACCGAAATTAAATCTAATTTGTACGGGGTAAAAGATAGCAATTTTGAATACCTAAAGTACATTTTTTTTCTATAATAATTTTCAAGGTCAACTTTCTAGGGGATAAGTTGCATTCCTGCAAGGTCCCTAGTTTTAATAATGTTGGTGCATAGATTTTTAGTTCTTTTTTTCCACTAAAAAAAATGATTGTCATTTTGAAAGATATGTCATAATTTAATATCGCTTGCTTCATTTCTGCATTTAAAATATTTCTTGGTTTTCTTTTTTTATCCGATTTTATTGATGATGATGATGATGATTCCATGTTAAAAAAAGAAATTTCTCAAGAGTTCATATTAAGAAACTTTGACATTCAAAATTAACACAACCATAATTTTGAAAAAGTTCTACCAACACGAGGTATAAAAATTTACTAGCGTTTTAATCACGAATCTACCAACATTGTAACACTTTGACAGTTATTATAGAAAAAAAAGTACTTTACATAAATACGTTGAGCCTAATCTAGCCACCTACCAAATACTATGTTTTTATTTAGAATAAAAGTCGATATTATTTGAATATTACTAGAAATTTTAAAACATAACCTCACATTAACAATAATTCTTTGTATTACTTACCTTCGCTGTTATTCTCCATTTCCTCCTGCTTCAATATCAAACATGATCGTATACTAACAATTTTTCTTAAAACACAACGACTTTTATCACTTTCCATAGTCTTAAACTGGTAAGATAAAAGTCAACAAAGCTAAACGTGTGTTTACGTGGACTTACTACTGTTTACCTCTTCGCAACATTTTTGATGAAGTACGCATACGTGGAGTTACGTTTCTTTACCTCGCTTATAAATGGAGATACTACATTTTCAAAAGTAAAAATCTAGGCAACCAATAATACAGGACTCACGATTTTTTACCACAATAACAAGTTAAAGGGGGCAGTTCAAAAATGATACTAACTCCATATTCGGTAAAATTGGAGTTACGACTGTTTACCTCTCACCTACAGATATATAGGTAAGTAATGTATATAATAAATTAATTGCAGATGTTACTCGATGCAAAATAAACTCTTAATTGATTGATAAAACTATAATAGTTATTTAAATTAACAATAGAGTCTGGTAATTGGTTAAACGTTTTTATGGCACTAGCGGAGCTAATCAAGAATTACTATACAACTTTAGAAGAGGCGATTATGACTTGCTCACGAAATTAATGAGAAATGCTGATTGGTCTCCTAAGTTCTGTTAATCAGGCCGTCGATAAATTTTATGATATCATATATTCTGTTTTTGATGATTCCATACCCAAATTCATTAAAAGAAACAGTAGGTATCCTCGATGGTTCAATAAATCAATAATAAAAAACTTAAAACTCAAAGAAAAGTATAGACGTCTTTTCAAATCTACAGGTTCTCAAACACATTACAATAATATTAAAAAAATACGTGCGGATACCAAAAAACTTATAAGTGAGAGCTATCGAGAATACCTATCCGATATAGAAAATAATATTAATGATGACCCTAAGAACTTCTTGGCTTTTGTGAAAAGTAAAGACAAATGTGCAAACGTTCCTAGAACATTGATTGATCATAATGGCTTTACAGTTGATGGTGGGTTGGAGGTTGTAAATGCTTTCGCTGATTATTTCAGTAGCTGCTATGTTAATGGCAATAGTAACAACTTAAATAATAATTTGTTAAACAACTCCAACACTCCTTCAAAGTTGAATATTAGTGTCTAATTTTACACTTCCGGAGGTTCTTGGTATTATTAAAAAGCTAAAAAATACTCTCTCTTTAGGGCCTGATAAAATTCCCACTTACATCGTTAAAGGATGTGCCGATTTTCTGGCAAGTCCTTTATGCTTTATTTTCTGTGTATAACTAATACTTTTTTTCCAAATAAATGGAAATACTCCAAAGTAATCCCTATTATTAAAAAAGGCTCTAAAAACGTTACAAATTACCAATCCATATCTCTTCTTTGCGTCTTCGGTAAAATGTTCGAATCTCTAATAAATAATAGTATTCGACAACAAATTTCTCCATTATTATCCATAGACCAACATGGTTTCATAAATATACGTTCGACGGTCACTAATTTGGCAATTTTTACTCAGTTTATTTCAGATGCACTTAACAACGGAATACAGGTTGACGTCATTTATACCGACTTTGCTAAGGCATTCGATTCTGTTAATCATTCGATTTCTCTTATTCAAACTTGACATTTTTGGCTTTTCTATGAACTTAATTAAATTATTTGATTCTTATTTAGCGGATAAAAAACAACAAGTTTATCTTAACGGTTATTTATCTTAAAATTTACTGCATACTCTGGAGTTCCCCAGGGAAGCATTCTGGGACCGTTACTGTTTATTATATTTATAAACGATATAACTCATGTTGTTAACTACGCCTCTACATTACTATATGCAGATGATTTAAAACTATTTTATACTATTAATGACATTTCTGATTGCGAACGACTGCAAGATGATCTTATTAAAATCTGGGAATGGTCAGTATCTAATCAGTGAAGTTTTAATATAAATAAATGCCAATGTATGACCTACTCTCGTAAATCCAATTCGATTTTGTTTCAGTACACCATGAATAATGTTAATTTAGAGCGTGTTACATGTTCATAATTCATATTCTTATTTGGGTATTTCGCCACTCTGCAAATGAAAAATATTGTCCCTCGAAACGTTCGTTATTAATATTTTCGTTATTTAATATTTTTAATTTGCAGAGTGGCGAAATACCCAAATAAGAATATGAATTATGAATTCACGCCACAAAGAAGTTTCAGAGATTGTGTTACATGTTTTCATGACCTTGGCGTTACCTTCGATCCATCCTTAAACCATTTAATCAACATATTGAAATTTTATTAAATTCTGCATCCAAACAATTAGGCTTTTTAATTCGTAATTCGAGGAAGGGGTGTCAGTTGAGGTGAGCGCACGCGTAAATTGCGATCCGTGTTTAGTGTAGACAAACAGGTGAAACAGAAGCAAAATTTGTGCAAGAAACTGCGAAACAGGTGAAAGAAAGGAAGGAGAACAACCTACCACAAGCAGATCTGAGGTAGGATTAGGATTAAGGCGTAAATTAAGACATTTTAGAACAAAGGCACCGATAAGGAGCTGACCTGCGACGGGTCGACCGGGGTCAACTGCTTTGCGCGGTGCAAAGATACGAAACAACCAGCGCGGTCCGAATATAAACATCGAAAGGGCCGGATGAAGGGAAATTACATCTACAGGAAAGTGAAGTAAAGTTTACACACATCTCGCGGAAATATTTATAAATAATACGGAACACTACATAAAACGGTACGGTGCGGCGCCGGCGCCCACAGAAAGTGGATGAAATTAAGAAAATGTTTCAACACATCAATGAAAAATTAACCGGCTTGGACGAAAAAATGGACAGGTCAATGCAAGAAATAAAAGAAGTGAAAGAGGAAAACGATAAAATGAAAATAATAATTCAACTACAGGACCAACAAATAGAAAGACTAGAAAAAGAAATGAAAGGAAAAAACATAGTATGCTGTGGAATAAAAGAAGAGGACCACGAAACTCGGGAAATGTTGGAAAGGAAAATCGTAACGATGTTGGAAAAAATGGAAATAGAAATCAATACAAAATTCGAAATAGACTACAGAAGAAGAATAGGAGAATACTGGAAGAGCTACGACAGACCTATATTGCTGGCACTAACATCGCGGAATAAGAAAATGGATGTTCTAAAAAACTCTAACAAGCTAAAAGGAACACAATATTGGATTAGTGAAGACTACACAAAGAAAACTCAAGAAGAAAGGAAAAAACTAATAAGCCACCTAAAGATAGCAAGATCGAAAGGTTATAATGCAGGATTGAAGTACAACAAACTGATAATAAACGGAGTAGAATACGATCTAGAGGACCTAGAAGATCCAAAAAGGAACGAAAGAGAAAGAGCAGAGATGGACGAGATACAGAGTGCGGAAATACGAGAAAAATCCAAAAATTATGGAAAGCGAAACAGGTCGTTAGAAGAGGAAGCAGTAGCCAAGGACATGGCAATGGAAACAAATACAGCAAAGGGAGCAATAGCGAAGAAAAACAAAACCATATGGTCCCAAACAATACTAACCCCAGATATTACAAATAAAAAAGAAAACAACACCCGGAAAAATCAACCAACAACCGGAAAATAGCAACAACAGAGACACAGGCAAAACAAGATGACGACCCAAGCGACGACACCGGAACAAGAATCAATAAACAAAATAAGTAAACAAAATTTTAAAGTAACACTCCCTAGCAGGCCGGTCACCAGGGGAGCAAGAGACCAACAATCCCCCCAGCAGTCAAACGAAAAACACTCACACAGAAAACAACCAATAAGTAAACACTTAAAAACAAAACCCTTGAAGAAAACAAACAATACGAATTTAAAAATAAGTACATTAAATGTAAGAACTCTCAAATCAGAAGATAAAATAATAGAAATGGAAAATGCCATGGAAAAGATTGAAGGGGATATTATAGGAATGGCAGAAGTAGGAAGAGAAGGCGACACAAATATTCAAAGAAGATCAGGACACATATTATATTTTAAAGGAGAAAAAGGAGGCCAAGTAGGTGTCGGCTGCTGGATTAATAAGAAACACAAAGACCTAGTGGAAGAATTCCATGAGCAATCGGAAAGAATAGCAACAATAAGGCTAAGAAGAAGAAATGGATAAATTCTACGGGGACCTAGAAGATAGTATGGATAGGGAGAAAAAGAAAACGACATACATACTGGTGATAAGGGATTACAACAGTAAAATAGGTCAAAGAGAAAGAGGTGACGGAATGATAACAGGTCAACACGGGTATGGAACCAGAAACGAGCGAGGAAGGAACCTAATCGGTTTTGCTATTAAACATAGGCTCTTTATAACAAACACCTTCTGTAAAAACCGTAATAACAGAAAATGGACGTGGATATCCCCAACCGGAGTTTACAAAAATGAAATTGACTATATACTCACAGTATAAACATCAATCAGTAGGGACAGCTAGTTTAATTTTGATGTCAGATTTCTAGTACGCATGTCAGTGGTTTGGCGGTCCTTCACAAATTTACCGACCGCGGTGCGGCACTCGCTTTCCGTAAGCGCCGGTGCGGAAATCAGCTGTAGCCATAATATTCAATTCAGAATTTTAAACCATCCTAGTGAAAATTTTCTCCACATTTATTTAGTGAAACTGTATAGTAGAATGAGAGTATTTTATTCCCTTAAATTTATCAATGCCCATTTCAAATTTACTAATAGCAAAGGTGAAAGAACACATTTGGCAACATGCATAGATTAGTTTTCGTCCGATTCTGATACCAATTTTTAGTTTCATTTCTTACTTTGGAATTTTGAATAAATATATGTACCTAGTGTTATGTTAAAAGTCAACACGTTTATTTAATTTATTTTAAAGAGTAATGTTTGGAGTACAGGGGGCAAATTGTTATTTTATTGTAAATTATTTTTAGTATTTTAATATTGGGTTGTAATAGGTTAGCCAGAGGGTTATAAGTTTGTTTTATTTATCCAGTTCTTCGATCATTTCTGGTGTGAAACATCTAGTTACAGTTATGTATGTATATTAAATAATTGATTTAAGATAATTAAAAACAGTAATAGTAGTAAGCTTAATATCATCTTTGTATTTTTTTACATTTTATATTTTTAGTTTTATTGAGGAATTTATACACTTTACTTTTGTTTAGTTCCTATTTGTACTACAAAAAGAAAAATGCACCCTAAATATAATTTAAAAAATTTGTGTACTGTTTATGTATTTCAGTTTTTATCCATCAGTTGTGCAGATAAGTAACAAACAACTGTCATGTGTTTATATCTTTGTATTTTTTAACGTTTCATATTTTTAGTTTTATCGAAGAATTTATACTCTTTACTTTTGTCTAGTTCCTATTTGTACTACAAAATGAAAAATATACCTTATATACAGTATGAAAAAATTTTAATACCTGACCGTCATGATTTTGCATTGCTTAAAACAAAAAATTACAAGTGGTTAGTATGAAGCTGAAGTTTTGTATTTAAACTTTCATTACAGACAACTTTTTCTTATAACATTTTCCTCTAATATCAAAATTAAAGATACTTCTCTCTTTTCCTATTTTCACATTTCATAATTTATAAACACCCCGTATATCAAATTTCAAATTTCTCTATGGCACTATGGTTTTTATAAGATGCTAAAACTTTTATAAAGAATGACTTCTGCGAAAAATTAAAAATAAAAAAGTTTTCCTCTTGTAAACTCAATCCGAAGACATACTGTCTTAATGTGTCATTTATACAAATATTTAAAGGTAGAAAACGGCATATTATTTATTTTTCTCGTAGTTACTAACGTCAGAATCGCCAGGATACTCTTTGCTAATTTGAAGCATGTGGTCGATTTTCAAATTTTAGCGCTTTTTCTACTAGCGCTATCTAGTGACAAGTTAATTAGTGAAGGACCGCCAACATAGCCATGTTGGTTTTAAAACTTGACATAAGAACATCAAAGGGGCCGACGCTAGCTGTCCCTACTGATTGATGCTTATACTGTGATATAGTTAGCAGCAACAGAGAAATAATCACGAACACAGACGTTATAAATCAATTTGAATTTGAAACGGACCACAGAATGATACGCTCTACAATAATTATAAATAAAGATGAACACAGGAAACAAAAATACGGGAAAAGACTAAAAACCTTTCAAAAAGCAAAAGAATCGACCCTGACAATCCAAAAAAACGTATAGATAATCTGAAGAAGGAAGATATACAAACAAGGCGAGGAAAGGGAGTGCAAGAAATATATAACTTCATAGAGTATATCATGAAAGAAGCGAGAAATAACGCACAGGACCAACAAGAGACTTACAAAGAACAAAAACTATCAGGCACAACAAGAGACTTAATAAAGAAACGTGAGGAACTAAAGCGGCAACCGGGAATGATAAAAAGGATTGAATACTGCGAACTAAACAAGCTGACAAAAAGGGAAATACGGAAAGATATTAGAAAATGGGAAGAGCAAAAAATACAAAATATAATAACAGGATCTACCAGAAAAATGAAAAAAGAGCTAACAAACGGTCAACAATGGATGACCTACCTAAAAAATGGCAACAACAAACTCGAAAGGGAAAGGAAAAATATATTAACACTGGCAACAGAATATTACGAAAAGTTGTACACCAGAAACCCAGGAATTGAACTAAAAAATAGAATGGAGGATAGAGAAGAAAATGAAGATGAGGGAATTAACGAGGTGTTGGAAATTCAAGGGGATGAATTGGAGCAAGTTATAAACAAATTAAAGAACGACAAAGCGCCAGGAAGCGATGGGATAACTAACGAACAGATTAAAAATATGACACCACAGATGCATCAATTGATAAGATTACTTTTCAACGAAATCCTAAAAACAGAAACAATACCCTCGCAATGGAGAAAGTCAACAATAATACTTCTATTTAAGAAGGGGAAGCAAGAACTATTACAGAACTATAGGCCAATCAGTCTAACCCCCATGCATGGATAAACTATGTATTTACGACTATAATCAAAAACCGAATTAAAAATACTCTGGATCAAAACCAACCTGTTGAACAAGCCGGATTTAGAAGTGGCTACTCCACAATGGATCATCTACAAACAGTAACTCAACGTATGAAAAAACACAAAGAATTTAACAAACCAATACACCTAGCATTAATAGATTACAGCAAGGCATTTGATAGTATAGAACATCAACCAATGCTCTGTTCGCTCAAACAACAAGGGGTTCCGAGAAAGTATAGGAATATAATCAAAGAACTGTACAAAGACAATACAGCAAAGATAAAGCTGGAAAAGGAAGGTAGGAGCTTTGCACTGGAGCGAGGCGTAAGACAAGGGGATCCCCTCTCCCCAAATCTGTTCATAGCTACACTCGAAGAAATCTTTAAAAGGCTAAAATGGGAAAATGAAGGAATACGAATAGGAAATAAGAGATTAACGGATTAAGATTTGCGAACGATGTGATCCTACTAGCCGAAAGCAGAACATCACTAAAGAAAATGATAGATGAACTTAACCTTGAAAGTAAGAAAGTCGGGCTACTGATCAACTATGACAAAACAAATCTAATGTCCAACACATCGGAGATAACAACAGATAACGCTACAATCAAGTACGTAAACGAACTAATATACTTAGGACAACTTATATCATTTGAGAACCGGACAGCGAAGGAGGTACAGAGAAGAATCAACCTGGGGTGGAAGAGCTTCTGGTCACTAAAACAAGTGTTTAAAGGTGGAATTCGTGTGAGTTTAAAGAAAAAAGTGTTCAACATGTGTATAATACCAGTGATAAGCTATGGAGCTCAAACCTGGATGTTAAACAAGAAGCTCTCCGTGAAAAACTGAGAGTGACACAAACAAGAATGGAGAGATCGTTAATAAACATCAAAATAAAGCATAAGGTGCGAGTAACGGAGATAAGAAGAAGAACTGGAGTGGAAGACTTGGTAACAAGATGCAGATCAATGAAATGGAACTGGGCTGGCCACATCGGACGACTAGCCAGGAATAGATGGACAAGCATCGTTACAAAATGGATACCACAAGATGGAGAAAGAAAGCCAGGAAGGCCAACAACAGGATGGTCAACAGAATTAGAAGATCAAGCAGGAATACGATGATGGTCAGATACTGTCAACAAGAGAGAATGGAGACTAAAGGGGGAGGCCTTTGCCCAGCATTGGGATTGAACGGGCTGCTTATTATTATTATTAATAATTCGTAATTCACATTCATTCAATTGTATTAACACGTTAATAACTCTTTTCAACTCACTTGTACGTACTAAATTGGAATATGCGCACATAATTTGGAATCCATGCTATACTTATTACACAATTGGAATCGAAAGAATACAGAAAAAGTTTTTAAAGTATTGTCTTTATAGGTCCGGTGTTAATGACGTCATCAATGATTATAATTCTCTGTGCCTTCATTTTAATATGACTGAACTATCAAATCGTAGAACGTTACATTTGTAAATTTTTCTATTTAATTTAATTAATTATCCGCCTTGGTGATTGGAATCGGGCTTGGTGAGACCATTCACAGTTGGGCACCAAATTAACTGTGCTCTACTCAGAACCACAGACCTAAGAGATAGAGTAACAAGGTCAACACATCACCAATACACACACTTCATACAATGGTTGCTGCGCAAGCACCAAAGGCGCAATCCAACTCTGTATCTCGAATCCAGGGCAAGTGGATCATTGTACCGCCAGATGCCAGCGCATAAAGCACCAGCCTCGACACCGCAAGGTAAATGAGGTTACAGATAATAGATACATACATCATGTTGACGCCCCTACACTTTATCACAATTACAATTCCGACTGCCTGATTTAAGGACCAGATCTCAATTTTCATTTTCATACCCGCTTTCTAGAACTAACGTGCATTTCAAATCGCCTATTCTAGCAATGTTAAATGCCTTCAGTAAATTGGACGTAAATATTGATATATTTTCGCTCACAAGTGGTCAGTTTCGTGCTGCAATTTCCGACTGAAGTAATTTTGTACTCTGGGAGATTTTTGATTATTGTATTATAATATGTGGATTTAGGCGGTGAATTTCATTTTATTATTATACTGTTTCACTGTTGTGGTGGTGGTATGTCATAGTTTAGTTTAGGAGATAATCGGTCATTTTGTTTGTTTCATTTAAGTCTTGGCGACACTAAGTCAGCTATTAATTTAATTTATTTATGTTTCCTGTAATTGGAAATTTACTTCCCATTGGAAATAAATCTATTTATTATTTATTATTATTATAACATGTCGTAAAATATAAATATAATAAAGATATGTCATTACATTAAAAACCTGTTGCGTATAGCAAATTTTAAGTCAATTTCTGTGCATGCATATTCTGTTATAGAACATTGCCATTTGAAGCCTATTTCCGTGCACAATCTATTTAGGGAAGAAACTGAATGTGAAAAATCTCTTCCAAATTCTTGAACCAAGCGGTTTTTAGGTTTTCTATGGTTACAAATTCTTTAGCTACATACATTTTATATATACTGTCCCTGGTGGAGTTCTTGACTGCTTCGCCGACTTCCGTTTTTGCATTCTTCACTTTCTGGCTCATGTTTTCGGTAAATTGTGCTTTCCAAGACATTTAACGCAAGGGAAGCACGGCGAACAGCGTTGGAGGGTGAAACTCTTAATTTGCTATTATTAATATTGTACTCTTCATAAAAAAATGCATAATATTCAAATTAATTGTTGTGACTGCTCGTTATACCGCATGTCCGATGGTTTCTTTTAATTTCCAGTTTTCGGCTCAACAATTATAGGTTTTATTACCCTTATCTCAGGGTCTCAGGATATATATATTTAAATTTTACACATGTTTTAATCACTTATTATATTCTGCTGTATCATTAAATTTTTAATGGCGATCTACTTTTGTTGTAGGATGAAGATCTCCCACTTCCTTTGGCTCACATATCATTAAAAGAAATTCAAGCAAACATAATGAGCATTAAACAAGAAGCTGTAGAGAGTAATTCCACAGGAACTGCATCTTGCACATCACAAAAAATGGATAACAATGAAATTTTTGATGGGTTGCATATAAAACAAGAAATCATCAAAAGTATTGATGAAATCGGTATTCATACCGAAATGAATATTGAAGAAGACTTCTCATTAAAAAATGAAAACTATGAGAACAAAACATTTAACAAAAATAACATAAACATCCCTATGGTAGCTTGTATAGAAGACAAGTCTTACAGTTGTTCTGCTTGTGAATATAAAACTAGAAGCAAAATTAATTTAGTTACACATGTGAGGACTCATACAGAAGAAAAGCCATACAATTGCTCCATATGTCAATACAAAGCAACACAGAAATATAATTTAGTTAGACATATGAGATCTCATACAGGAGAAAAACCATACGATTGCTCTGTTTGTGAGTTCAGAACAACACACAGAAGTTGTTTAGTTAAACATGTGAGGACTCATACAGGAGAAAAACCATATAGTTTCTCCATTTGTCAATTTAAAGCAGCACAGAAGAGGGATTTAGTTCAACATATAAGGATTCATACTGGAGAAAAACCGTACAGTTGCAGTGTTTGTGAATTCAGAGCAGCACAGAAAAGTTATTTAGTTGATCATATGAGAACCCATACTGGAGAAAAACCATATAGTTGCACTGTTTGTAAATACAGAGCAGTACAGAAAACTGCTTTAGTTAAACATATGAAGACTCATACTGGAGAAAAACCATACAGTTGCTTGATATGTGAATACAAAGCAACAGAAAAACAATGTTTAGTTCGACATGTCAGAACTCATACAGGAGAAAAACCACACAGTTGCTCTGTATGTGAATACAGAGCAGCGCAAAAATGTGAATTGGTTCAACATATGAGAACTCATACAGGAGAAAAACCATACAAATGCTCTGTTTGTGAGTTCAGAACAACACTCAGAAGTTGTTTAGTTAACCATGTGCGGACTCATACAGGATAAAAGCCATACAATTGCTCCATATGTGCATACAAAGCAACACAGAACTATCATTTAGTTAGACATATGAGGTCTCATACAGGAGAGAAACCATATAGTTGCTCTGTTTGTGAATATAGAGCAGTACAGAAAAGTACTTTAGTTAAACATAGGAGAACTAATACTGGAGAAAAACCATACAGTTGTTTGGTATGTGAATACAAAGCAACACAAAAAAAATATTTAGTTAGACATGTCAGGAACCATGCAGGAGAAAATCTTTGATGTGGCAGTGTTTGTGGATGCAAATTAATAGAGAAAAAATGGTGAGAGAATGCATGTGGTCGTATAGCAAAGGAGAATAGATGAAATTATTTTTAAATATGCAACTGTAAGTCAAAATACTTTTGCCACAGAAAATCTTGTTTAGGAGCAGAGGAAAAAAATGGTAATGTATGTAAACTAATCTTATAATGATTAAAGATAGAATAATTGGTTATTTTGTTGTAAAAAATACAAATCATTATAATAAAGTAGGTACCTATTTAATTATTTTTTACTAAGTTATTCAATTGTTAGGCTCACCATTAGGGATTAAAAAACGTGAAGAGATATAATATGAGTAAAAATGGGGCAAAGTTGCTGAATAATTTTGAAAAATGAAACCAACCTGTTTCAACAGATATAAAAGTATTGTTATACACTGTACATAAATTTAAAGTGCCAATGTCCTTAGTAGAAGAGGCACTATAATACACTAAATAAAAATAAAAAAAAAATGAAATTGAACCTAGCATTCTTATATTTCAAGTTATGCCAAAACTCAAGAAAGTGATTTTTAGTTTTACAGTATCAGTCGATCGTTATGTTAAATAGAGGAAAACTATACCTTGACATTATTAGGACACTTTTTAAAGAAGAACTCAAATTGTTTTTTGATTTTCGTAATTTTCCCCATATTTGATAGCAGCTTTCTAATTTTAAATACACATTAAGGGTGGCTGTGCTACAGTTGAGAAGAGAATATTTTCCTTTTTTTACCTATTTTCATAAATAAAGGTCGATATAAATGACATTTTTTATAGTAGACGATTTATTATTAAACAGCAAAGAAGGAAAAGCTTAGATTTTCTTTTGTATGCAGTTTTTTATTTATACAATTGTATGTGCAGTATCAGAAAGTATTTATAAGATATAATTTTTAATGGGTTGGTTTCAGGAATATGGCAGATGTTTAATTATAATTTTTTTCCTAGTGTGTTAGATCAGTAAAGTAAAGGTGTATTTTGACTACTTCGTAGTCTTCCGTTTACATTTTAGAATTTTATAATGCGCCAAGTATTGCTTTTGTACCTAAAAAATGCGCGTTAATATTTATATATAGATTAAAACTTACTACCGAAATAAATGAAAAAAAACATAGGTTGCCATTTAAAAAAGATCGATAAAATAAATGATATAAAAATCTGAAAATTAATATTAAATCAGTGTTGCAATTTACATCGCTACACCTCTTCGAGATTTTTATCCAAAAACTAAGATCTGAATTTACTGAATTTATGCGCTACTTAATTCCACACTGTATGTTAAAGCCTTTAATAATAATTTGACTTCCAAAAATTGATCTTGCTTGGTTGTTATAATAGAATTGCAAAACAATTCATCTTCTTCGAGTTCATATGATTATATGAGTTTGTGTTTGAATAAATTTTTAGTTTTTGTATTTTTCCTATTTGTTCAATCGAGTAGGGGAGCAAAATAATCTGTAATATAAATTTTTTATTAGGTTTTGGTTTGAAGTTAAATTATTTGTTTTTAGTGATAAAAGTATTTAGGATGGAATGCATTTTATTTCGGTTTCCTTTCCTATTTGAGTTAAATGTTGCTTCTATTTAATGGTTGTTGTAATTATGCTACAGCCTTTAGTTAGTAATGTGGTTTCCGAATTTGAGAATTGTTAGGTTGTTAAACTTTGAAATTTTCTGTAATATAATTTTTTATGAAGAAGTATTGCAATAATATACAGTCCGACCTCGCCATTCCCGGAGGTTTCGTTCCAGTAGAATGCCGCGAAGCTCAAAACCGCGATGCGCAAGTAAACACATGATAAAAACGGGGTTAAATTCAATAAACTAGATTTATTTATACTATGCAACTTCAAAAAATTTAAAAATACATAAACGTGCAAACATGCAAATACGTACATTTTCAAAACATGCAAATTCGTAATTTTTAAAACATAAAATATAAAGCAAAAAACACTGAAACAAAAAACATTAAAAAAGCATAAAACATACTGACTGTAGCAAACAAATCAAGTTATAATTTTACAATTTATTTCAGGTCCGATTTGGTAATAAGAGATTCAAAGAAATGGGCTCGATACGTGTGTTTACAAGTTCGTGATAAATAATGTTATTTAGGTGTTCATGATATAAACCGCATACGTCTGCTTTATTTACTTATGTCCGGTCTTATACAGGTCACTAACCTGACGTTAACTTTAAATCGCTGTTAAAATAAACAAAAGCTCATCAAAACGTTGACACTTATGACATAAAATTCATTAGTAAACAAATTTTTATGCACTTTTCTGTATTTTAACAGCGAATTAAAGTTAAAGTTAGATTAGTGGCCTTCATAAGACCGGTCTTTAGTGTGTGAAAGTTGAAATAGTTAACGTTGGCTTTTCCATCCGCGAACGCCAAAGCAAATATCCGCGAACGGCAAAGAAAAGGGAGCACAAAGGTGCCTCGCGTAAAATCAACAGCGAACCGCAAAGCCGCGAACGGCAAGGTCTGACTGTCTATTTTTTTAAATTGCTTACTTTGATGTGAAACTGATATTTTTAGGATTAGTTTCACGTAGGTATTAGAAAACTTATTTGTTTTTACCTTTTAAGTCAATTGCCATTTGGTTTTCTGCTTGATTAATGTTCAGTTATTTAGTATTTTTTTCTCCTTATTTGTTTAAATTTCTAATGAAACACATTCTGTAGTATAAATGTTATTAAGTTTTATTTAGACGATTCTTTGCTTGGTTTGAATGAATTAAATTCAAGATGGAGTGCGTTTTTGTTCCTCTCCGTTTCATTTCTTGGATGTATGGATGTTACACTTCTTTTGGTATCTATAAATAAATCAATTGACAGCATGCGCTTTGAGTATTTGGAATTTGTGCTAACTGGTTTAAAAGTGTTTTTTTATAAAAGTTCACGTCACACAAAGGGCAACTTTTCTATCATAGATTATTTGTAATGTAACATACTTGTACCATAAATAACTATAAGGTACTTTACTAATCTAACAAACTAGGTAAAAAATAGTCGGATAGCTGTAATATTTTCTAAACCAATCCGGAAAAGAAAAGATACTAAAGGAAAATAAATAATTTTTAGTTATTTGCTATATACAGAGTATATGTACATCATCAGCTACTTCGTAACTTTGTTAATAATAGGGATAAAAACCAGTACTCAGCCTGCAAGTTGTAATAAGTTAATTTAAATCATGACCAATTTTTGCATAGTGATATACCACTGTGGTTTTTTAAATAGAACACTGTATTGTTTTAGGTATTTGAAATCAACGCTAAAACTGCTTTACGGTAGCATGCTTAAACTAAAATTGTGTAACTTATTTTTTTTAACTAACAACATTTATCTACGCCTTGAATTTTACAATATCACTAAAAATCAATCAATATATGCAACACAATTGTAGTAAACAATTGAAAACTATGTTTTTGAAATGAAACAATACGAGTTGCATTAAGTAGTTAAAAACTACTGTAAAAGAACTTTCCAGCAATGTACAGTACTCGCCATTTCGTTTAAAAGCAGCTTTCAAATATAAAAAATATGTAAAACAATTCACAAATAATTGTTATTCAATGAGCACATTCAAGAAACACCTGACCGGCTCAGTCGTTAATTCTTGAATAGTGATTTTCGGCTGTTTTGGAACCTTGAATGTCGAGAACGGGCTTCATAGTCGAGGAGTACAGGTTGCAGATTCTTCAACAGTCAAGGTAGTACTGAACTGCGCCTGCAAATTATGTTAGATAAATTTCAAACGGTAGCCAGAATTTCTACAGCATATGTTCCCCAAACTTCCATTAGCTACGTGTTCAACCAGTCGCTGTCTCATAAATTACTAAAACAGGCAGGCGCACTGGCGTGGAGCCCAGCTGCCTCGATAATTTTAGTCCTTGGTTACAGCTACAGCAAGAGCTGTCCCATAATTCAGTCAAAACGTTCGTTAGGGTATTTAAAAGGGAGTAAACGTCACTTCAAAATTAAGATATGGGTCGTAGAACACACACGTTAAGCAGATAACTTTTAGATGTCAATCAAAACACTCGTTATCCAATTAAAAAGGTCGTAGAAGTCATTTCAAGATTGCTCTATATGAGCAATAAAACTAACAAGTGTTTACCAGTAAATTCCTTCTCGTAAAAAAACAGTTACGCTATCTCTCCCAAAGGGCTTCAGCCGATGAAATTGCCGAATTAAACGCCTAACCCACTTTCAACCAATGGTCGCAAACATCTCATTATTAACCATCACAATCGACTTTCAGATCTTTTAAAAGGGTCTCGCATAGTTTTCTACGGAGTATTCATTCAGTTGCCGCATGCAAGCATGTTGTGTACTTGGTGCCGAGTGTCTTTACGTGTTTTGACCACGACGATTCTAGTTTTCGGAGATATCTTTGTAATCCACAGTGCGGGTTTAATTTACGGAACCGATCGATTTAAGTCAGTTCATAAGGAGTGCGTACCGGAGTTTGCTATCAACTAACGACAATCTCGGATATTCCTGCACAAGGGACCAGACACGTAGACTAAGTTCTCGTACGGCAGCATCGCTTGCCATTCAGTGCTATCGATTTTTCTCTTGGATTCTTTTGCAGCACTGCAAGTAAAATTTATATTAATGTAGATGCCAATTATTTTCGATAAGTGAAATAGTGTCACGGAAGCAAATTAAAGTGACGCACATTTGAAAGACCTTATATGGTTCAGATAACGGCAAAATAGACATTATCATTTCACGAATTCATAATCCTGTAAATAGTTAAATTAAGATTCCCGAGTGAGAATATTTAGCAGTTTGTAAAACACCATGACATCATGTAAGACTTAGGTTTCAGTAATTAAGTCAGCTGTGATCATTGTATATAGTAATTTTGGTGTTTTGACGTTAATATCTATATTGAATTTTATATTCTTTCCTGTAAGTGTAAAAGATTCTAGCTGTAAGAAATCACTTAAGGTAAGTGCAATCCTGGACAGCGCAAGGAAGGACGTTGCTACAGCAATATCAACAACACACCTACGGATGATTTTCTCTTTCCACTTTTAAGAAATCACTCAGTATCATCATTAGAAAACTGGTGGTACTCAGGCATTACATCCTCTTTTAAGTTATGGAGCGCTTGCCCGGGGTAACGGACAATCCCGAAATAACCTACGCCCTCTCGACCTGCTGCCGGCAAACTTTTTTATTACCACCATTCCGGGTGGGCTGGGTTTGTAACCACCCAATATTGTCGTAATCTCGTTATATCGAATAATAATTACAGTTGCGTGACTGCTTTCATCAACGCGTAGTAAAATTGTAAACACCTGATCTACAACGTTTACATGGAGGTAGTCTTTTTGATACGACCAAACGACTTCAGCAATGGTTCCGCTGGCAATACATTTATCGTGTGAGAGCAAGAGCTCGTCGGCGTCGGTCTTGTTATAATACGACGATTGAAACTTGAAATTCTCCTCTATCCTTAACCCTTAAATGACGTAGTCACACTATGAAGTATATTACTCTTTGGTAGGCCTGCTCGAAGGTTTTCAACAGCTGAAGGGTCGAGTCAAGTGTATAAGTTTTTTTAAAATTTTGTTTAACTAAATTTACGAATGAAAATACAGACCTTAGAGATAGAGTAACAAGGTGAACATAACACACACACACCTCACACAATGGTTGCTGTGCAAGCATAAAAGGCGCGCTCCAACTTTGTATCCCGAATCCGGGGCAAGTTGAGCATTGTACCGCCAAATGCAAGCACATAAAGCAGCTGCCTCTACAACGCAAGGTAAAACGAGGTTATCGATTATACATACATACATACGAATGATAAAATATTTACAAAAAAAAATAAACAAAGTAAAATTCTTCCTGTGTTCTCTGTGGTACGGCCGGATCATAGGATTGGAGGGCGGAGTTCTGCAGTGGCCGATAGGAAATGCCCCTCCCACCAGCCTATGATTCAAATAGCTATAAACAGACCAAAATTAAATAGTTTTGCTTCAGGTCGTCGATTCCGAGTTTCTCCACATTTATGGGCAGTTATCAGCCACCCTAGGCCGAGCAAATGAGAACGCTCGTCACGTTAGCTGAATGAATTTAGAGATTTCAGAGCCCGAGGATTACATTGCTGAACTAGCGCTCATTAAACGAACGCCGGCAAAATTTGAGCAACCGCGGTGCGCGATCGATTTACAGTTCAAATATGAAGCAAGCTCGCTCTTTGCGAATTAAGCTGAATTTAGGCCGCTTTGAACCTCAGGCTGGAGGATCTTAGTGGCGAGCTGTCGGGAGAAATTCTTTATTAGCAGGGTGGTTTCACGGGCAACTGGACAGGTATTTATGTTAAGTCTAAGCAGCAAGACCTTCCATTGCGCTAGAGAATTACCAGGACAGGGTGCTTAATTCTAAGCGGCAAGATCTTCCATTGCGATGGGGGATTACCATGACAGAGTAAGTTATGAACAGGATTGCTTCGGCAGTTTTACAAACCGGGGCAAGGGAGGTTTCTGGTCAGGCAAAGGTGGTTTAGACAGTTAAACTTCTCAGTTAGTAGCTGGGAATCGAACTTACATGGACTGGAAAGCACATGTAGTTCTGGGACAGGTTTATGGTTCTGGTTACTTCTCAGCAGTAATAACCATAGCAGCAAAAACTAACAATCATTTCCATTGGTCGAAATCAAAACAGACACTCCTATTTTGAGGTATGATCGTGATCGTCTCGACTTTTCCCGACTTCTCGATTAAATTGTCATTTTATAACTAGAAAAAACGCTTCGAAAGCAGTAGAATCAAAAATTATATATGTAACTCGCACGAAAGTGAACTCTTTAGAGTGCTTGCCATATCTCAGCGACCCTGCGCAGTGATCGAAATTCTGTAAATACGTCATAAGCAAGGCTACAGACCAACTTGAAAATATCATTGCGATTTTGCTGCGTTTGATATCGTTTGCTATTTTTGTGCTTATAAGCTAGTTTTTGCGTTCGTTATCTACTTATATTTCCGTTTATTATAAAAAACAGATTTATCAAATAAACACGAAATATTAATACAACCTATTTTAAATTTCGCGCCTGCAAGCTACCCTGATGTTTTTAAGTTGTACTGCAAACACCATTTGGGCGTCTCGCTCTACAGCTTTCTCCCTTGCTCCACTGCGCATTTGTGGTCGCTGATATATGGCAAGACCTCTAACTCACTTTATTTATGTGCCTCGCTTGCTGCGCCCGCTTGGCCATAAACTGTGGGTCGTCCAAAAAGGTTCTTAATTTCGTACTGGTAACATAAATAGCTATTAAATACTGGACGTATTATCACGGTAAAGAATTATTCCCCCATCGTACCTATATTAATTCCGCGAACTTTGCCAACTGAAATGTTACAGAAATTACATTCCGGTCAGCTAGGCATTAAAAACTACAAAAGATTTGTTACAAAAATGGTTTACTGGCCTGGTATAGAAAAGGACATTGAAAACTACTTAATAAACTGTTATAAGTGTGCGCAAAACCATGTAAAGTGTCATGAACCGTTAATGACAAACCCTTTATTTAAATTATTTTGGTCAGTGATAGCAGTAGACATTTGTGAATCTTAAAATAAACACTATCTTGTAATGCAGCATTACTTACCAAAGTACATTGAAGCAGAACAACTATAACGACTAGACGCTAAATATGTTATTAAAAAGGTGCAAGTAATCTTCTTGAAGTGAGATCAGACAACAGTCCACAGTTTGCGAATGCAATCTACAAGAAGTTTGCAGAAGAATGTGGATTCAAAACTACCAAGAGCCGTCCACATTTTCCACAAGCAAATGCATAAGCAGACCGAAGTGTTGAGGTTCTCAAATAAATTTTGAAGAAATGTGAAGATGTTAACCTAGGGCTTCTATAATACCGGATTACACTTTTGGGAAATCGATTCTCTCCAGCTGAACTTCTAATGGGCAATAAGTTAAGATTCAAGATTCCAGTGTTACCTTCCCAACTCAAACCGCAGATAACAAACTTCGAATCGTAAAAAAGAAGAGGTAGAAGAGTCAGAGAGAACAAACCGCAACCGCGATAAGAAATATTGAACAAGAACACTTTTTGAACTAAAAAATAATCAAACAGTTTGGATCAGAGTTATGTAGAGACCAGGAAAAGTAACGAAGAAGGAAAGTGAACCAAGAGCATACAATATAGCCATAGAATACCACTACCGACAGAAGATCAGCAAACAAGCAGTACATTTTCCGGTGAAGAAACAGGGTCTGGTGCAAATGATCAACAGAGAGAAACTAAGAGAAGCAATGAAATACGCGCTGGAGATCAATCCAGAGCGAACCGTGCAATCAGAATGTGCACTGTAGTGATGTACGCGATAAAGAAACATTTTCGGAACAGTTACCAAAATCAGTTTTAGAAGATAATGAACCGTACAAGACTAGGTCAGGTCGCATAGTAGTTAAATAATCCTAAACGACCCTATTTGTAGTTCATTGGACTTATAAATGTAATATTAGCCTAAGATCGTTTTTTAATTTTGTTTGTTATACATTATCCTAATGTTTCCTTTTGTTTTGTATACCTACAAAGTTAATCTAAGGAAAGAGGATATCGTATACCCTATGCGTTTATGGAGATACTTGCAATGTGACAGCTGAGCGAACTTGGCGATTCAGCATATAACCTGTATCTATCTAATTGCTGTACTAAGAAGAATAAAGTGCTTCATACAAAGGTATATATTATTGGTATTAAGCAGCACGATATAATCGACAAAGCACAAATAAATGGCAACGTTATATTCACGGGTCTTTTCAATTAATTTACAAGTATTTAAAATGTATTTATGTGCACTTTTACCAGGTACAAAACCGGCATATTTCTCTTATATTTCAGGTAGAATATAGTGCTTTAGTTTTTCATTTACTTATTATATGTAGCATAACGTTACTTGCATGAGAAATTATTGCAATATTTCTGTAATTTCCACAATCAATAGGGAGGTGATCCTTTTTTAAGAAGTAACATGTGCCAGATAGCCATATTTTCTTACATATCAATACTATAAAATCGGTGATCGCTTTCTTTGTATGTATCTTTGTTCGCTATCTCCTCCAAAGATACTGGACCGATTAAATTGTATGATAGCTTCAAATTTTGCTAATTTTTAGATTTAGAGCGTAGACCGGTTTTTATTTTCAAAAAAAGTACGAAAAAGTAAAGTAAAGTCAAATTAAATTATATTTAATTTAATTAAATCGTGTAATTTTAAATCAAACCTTACCGGGCAAAATAAAGAGCAAAGTCATGAGAGAGAATGGACGATAAAGAGCGAGTGAAAAAAGGTTCGTCTATCAACATTTTTGTATGTATAGTTGGTAAGGTTGTATGTGTTTCTGATTGTGACATGTAGCACCATTTCTCACCGAAGCGTAGCTCGGGTGATTTACTAGTTGTAAATAATACGTTAGTTCCTATTTATACCATTGGCTTTAGATTTTCAGTTGAGGGTTCGTTAATGCCAGTTGAACAGAGATGCCTGAGAGGCTGTATAGGACTCCGTTACTTTGCGCTGATTCTATCCCTAATTTTAAGCGCGTAGATGAGACTGCATCTACGCTTTAAGCCAGCTTAGTCAATGGCACTTAAAGGGACGACGGTTAAACCACTTCTGAGATGCAGCCTCACATCTCGACAGTATTATGGCTTGGTATAGAAGTGGCGACGTAGTGAATGAATCAAACATTAAATGCAGATTGATTTTTATTATGAAAATAGACTAGTATTTATACAAAACAAAAAATGCTTAACGCAGTAACAATAACAAAGTTCATATATACAGTTTAATAGGCCAAAGTGTTTAAATTACAAAACAGCAGATAAGCAATTTGTGCAGTTTTTATTTCCTGCTAGAGCGAAGGTCGCCCGTTGAACTTACTACTGTAGGTCGGTATTATGCAAGGAGTGCAGAATTGCATTTTCCTGGTCTTTAACTCGTATGATTGCGTAATAACACTGGCTTTTAAATTACGAATAATGTTTCGTAAATTTGAACTGAAATATATAGTTTTTAATCTAATTTAAACATATTAAATTTAGTAATTATGAGGCAAAGACTGGTGATTGCAACATTAAATTTTTCTTGCTAATAAATGGGAATTGCATTTAAAAACATGCAACTGGATTTCGTAAATTTTAGAAAATAAAATTTATGTGTGTTTAAATCAAGTTTAAACACCAGTTGTTCTGTGATTTTTACTTCCTTTTACAATAAAGGAAGAATTTGATTCACCCCAAAAATTCGAAATTGAGTTTTCAACAGATCTTCACGTTTTAGAGTTCCCTGAACCCAAATTTTTAATTGGTCTGTGTCTCTGTGTGTCTGTCTGTGTGCCTGTGAACAGAATATCTCAAAAACGAAAAAGGTGTGACGTTGAAACTTCTTATATAAGTTTTGTGTACTATGTAGATGCTTTTGAAGAAAATCGCATAACCGGAAGTAGGTGTTTACTCTTGTGATTTTTCAGTTTTTTTCGATTTTTTTAAAAACGGTTTTAACGATTTTTTTGAAAACTTTACATTTTTATTAAATTTTGAATGTGTATTGATGTGAGACAGGTAATTTTCCAGTTGAATACTTCTAAAATTGGTTTCTTTTGTTTTTTTTTAAATTTTTTTTATTAACTCCTGTTTTCGATAGAACACCCTGTATATTATTACATTTTTAATTCCGCTTAAAATTCTAGATAAAATTTGTCTCTTCAACTAACGCTCTATTTTGTACTGTTTTTGTAGAATTAGTAATTTTTGAAATTTTTTGACAAATACTTAAAAATTTAAAATAAAATTTTTGGCTAATTATAAGATCACTGTAAAAGGAAGTTGTGTGCGTGCATCACACGAGATTTTTAAATTTTTGGATCGCTTTTTCTACTTGGCCTCAAAGGATCATATGTTTAAGTTCTATGGAATTCCTGTTAATTTGATGCTGCATCTGCTTATCATTATAATAAAGCGTACTACAATATTTCCTCCATACGTTCATAGCTCCTACTAATTAAATGATTAAAAAATCTAAAGTTGACTCAGCAGTTATAGTTTTATGAGATTAAATTCTTTGAATATGCAACTTGAAGAAAAAAATTACAAAACTATAAAAGGAAATGGAAAAATAAAGACAAAATAAAAATGTAAATGCCTTTTACCTAAAGAAAATGTATGCATAATTATGTATGCAGCTTTTCGAAATAAGTAATTGTTTTTCATACGTTTTTGGAAGAATTTATTTGAAAAACTCGTTATTTGTATTAAACTACATTTTATTTTATTCAATGAAAATATATCGTATGTTCCAAAAAAAAAACTCATTTAGGACAGGCCTTGGAAAGAAAGATAAAAAATCTAGTCATGTCTTAACCTAAGTCTGTAGTTGAATTTCATATTGCATCTTGTTTATGAAAACGTCTGTCACTGTGACAGGTAAAAGTTTACACTACATTACGTTTAATTGTATCAAGCAAAAAGGAAAATAAGATGGCATGTACACAACAACAACGAGTGCGATAATCATAACGGTCAATAAAAATTGTTTTGGTTAAGTGTTTTGTATATTTTTAGGAAAATAGTTCAAGGTGAAGATGTAATTTAGTTCTCTCTGACTTATGATAGTTCATTTGCTCCAATGGGTATATCTCAAGCAAGAAGACTATACTAAGGAGATGCAACTTCCTATGACGGCTGTATATAAAAGCGGCCCTTATGTCGGGGATAGCCGTCGCGGCGCTGTCGACAGCGTGTACTGTCGTTCGAGAGTTGGAAGCGAGCTAAATTAACCTGTAATCGCGGTTAAAAGTCAGTTTACGGTTGTTAATCCAATGGAGTGTATTTCAAGTGTGTTATTAATTGTTAAAACATGGTCCGAATTTCCAGTTACACTCAGCAAATGTTTGACATTGACAGTTCACGAGTTTTGTGAATGAATAATTGTACACCACGGCCGCCTTACTTGTCAGCTTTTAGCGGTCCGCTTCAAAACGGGAGTTGCGTGTCCTTAGTATAGTGTTCTTGATCTCAAGTTACGGCAAACTTCAATTTGATCATGACATGCTGCGAATGAGTTTTTTTTAACACACCACACAATACATAGATATTTCTTGTAAATATTTAAGTTTCAGATTGTATAGCAGGATTGAGATTTAGGCAAAACTGCAGAATCCGGAACCAATTCCCTCCCCCTTCTTTTGTTAATATTGATTACTATTCGCCGTTATTTTCCAGTAACCTTAACTAAAACTATGAGGAAAGCAAGTAAAAGGAAGGGAATTATCCCAGGACTCTGCAGTTTAGCCAAGATTTATAACATTAATTATGCTATTTTGTTGGGTTATAACATTAGTAAGGTGACCATTCGTCCCGTTTTTAACGAGACAGTTCCGTATTTCGATGCTGTGTCCCGTAAATTTTGAGACAATAAAATTGTCCCCTTTTTTAACCAATGTCCCGTAAAAGTCTCGTTTTTCACATCATTCTTATATATAATCTAAATTCCATTCGGCTTCTTCGTTTGAAGATGCACGCGATACAGAAAATCGTGCTCAATAGGTCAATAATATACCCGATTTTAATTTTTCAGGCTCGTCTGTTGCTGTCGTGTCGTGTATTTTTGTATTCAGCGTTTAACGTCAAGACTGGATAGAAAATGATGCCGAACGTGATCATGATCGGTAACCTTCGGAACTCACTGATATCTAACGAATCGTTTTGACAGAATTGTTTCACTTCTCTTGTCACGAATTGCATTGACGATGATTTGCAGGTAGCAGAGTTTTATAGTTGGTTTTAGTGTTCGCAAGGTGGTTTATGCGGTTGTGCTCCGCACATTTTGTGAACTGTGAACATTGTGTTAAGTCAATTTAAAGCTAGGTTGTAACATTGTAACTTTAATGTACAACGCCAAAGCGACGGTGTGTCTTCAATAAAGATTTGCAAAAGGAATTTCCTATTATAAAGCAGGCAAAATTAGAAGGTCAAGTCAATTGCCAAAAATGTAATGCACATTTTTCTATTTCCCACGGTGGAAATGCGGATATTACACAACATTTAAAATCAGATAAACATAAACAGTCAGCAGTGGCAGCTTCAACAAGTAAAACAGTAACGTCCTTTTTTCGTAAAAAGGATTTCGATAAAGAACAGAATTTAGCTGCTATTGAAGGAACATGGGTTTATTACACGGTAGTACACAATCAATCTTTCCGCTCAACAGACTGCACTTCAAAATTAATTAAAAAGTTATTTGAACCAAAATACTCTATTAGGCTACAGTAAAACAAGATGGCTAGCTTTAATGCTTGCCGTGGAGAGGATTTTAAAAATGTTTATTCCACTTAGATCATATTTTGCATCTCAAGATAGGTACCCAAATATTATTAATTTTTTTTTTTGAAAACTTCTCTTCGGAAACATGGCTTTTCTTTGTCCATGCTTTGGGGTCACTTTTTCATAAATGCATTCTTGCAATTGAAGCTCAAAATGTTTCAATGATTGAAGTATCATTCATTTTGAAAAATCTTAAGATAAAATTGACAGAAAGAAAAAATGAGTCTTTTTTGCCAGTAATAGTTAAAAACATGCTATCAAAGTTGGAGGAGGAAGAACCTGGAATCACCAGTAATTTCACAAAATCTGCGATATCTTTCTATAGCACCTGTCTAGAGTATTTGGAACAGTGGACAGGGCAGTTTGAAGATATAAAAGTTTGCCAGTGGATTTTGCTAAACAATTTATTGACTTGGCCAGAAGTGGAAGCATCCTTGGATTTCATTTTAAAGAACAAATCTGATTTTAAAATTGATGATGGAGAACTTTTTGATGAAATATCCTGCGTAAAAAATTATGCAACAGTAGTGATGTGGGGCGGGTAAGTACCCAGTGGGTAGGGTATTTATAAATGGGTATTTACCTGGGTATTTACCCCTGCCTCAGCTAAATACCTAAAAAGTGGGTATTTATCAAATTTGTAATATTTAAAAAGCTAAGCCAACTTTTACTCACAAAATAATGTTATCTTAATAAATAAATTACATATAAATACACTGAAATATTTTATGTAATATAACAATTTAAATGTAACATTGAATAAGCATTCACCCAGGTAAATTAATCGTTTATTGGGGAAAAAAAAAACATTGGCTGTCGAAGTTTATGGAAATAAACAGAGGCGCAATAAATTGCGCCCGTCAGAATTTAGAAAAAAAAACAGTAACGAGACAACATAAACAAAAGCACATAATACTTAGTAAGAAAGAAATAACCGTACAAAAAAGTTATTTTAGCAGACGTATTTAGTAGACATATGCCATAATTAAAATTAGCGTCAAGTCAAATATTTGTTTCTATGTTCATCTCTTTCTTATTCAACCATTGAATTCTGGTTTTTATGCATGCTATTTCATTGTTGTTATATATAGGTTACCTAAAATTGTACGGAACATGGCAGTTCCATGAGTTGAAAAAGGTCGAATACTATTTTCCATAAGAGTAAGTGAAATAGCAAATGCAATAATTGCTTTGGTAGCTAGGCAATAAGTAGGTACAATAGCTACTTGTTGCCTAGCTAACAAAATAATTTTTGCATTTTCTATTTCACTTACTACGATGTGTAGCATGTAAAAGATCCCCTGCCAAGGTTGAAACTCCTTAGTCTCGGCAAAATTCTAAATAGGACTAAAGTACCTGGTAATCGGCATGCCTAGACCTTGTCCACAGGGTTGGCAAAAAGGGCCTATGAATGCCTACTTGCTAGACATGAGTCTCCCCACGATACTACTACTACTACTACTCTTATGGAAAATAGTATTCGAAATTTTTTCCAACTCATGGTATTGCCATGTTCCCTACAATTTTAGGCAACCTGTATAGTTAGGCCCCCATCAATATTTTGGGTATTAAATGTTCTCAGTGCAGCTATTTTATTCTACATTTTTATAAAATTCGAATACAGCACCTTGACTTCCAATTAATTATACTGGTTAAATTAGCTTTATAATATTTGGTAAATGAGGCCATAAATACCCGTTTAAATACCCATTTTGGGTATTTACCCGGGTAAATACCCCGGATATTTACCCCTAAAAATAAATACCCGGGTAATTTACATCACTATGCAACAGTGGAAAAGATTCACGAATGGGGAACTGAAAAAACGCCTGCTGATAGAAGATGGTTAGAAATGTTTGTACATTTTTCAACTGAAAACATTCCCCACGAGAACATAAGTAAAATCGTCGAGTTTTGTTTTTGCTTGCGTGCATAAAATGCTCCCACAGAAAAAAAATTTCTTGGATGAATAATCTATGGTCCAGTGAAAAAACTCAGCTTTCCGTAGAAACCCTCAAGGTTTTGTTAATGACAAAATGCAATTATGACATGACGTGTTCCGAATTTTATGAATATATTGTGAAGAATAAAGAGCTGCTAAAAAAAATACATTCTGTAGAAAAATATGAAAAATCTTGATAATGTTGTTTATTTTTAGTATTCTATCAAATAAAATATTTTAAATTTGTTCCTGGAATGTACATTTCTGTATTACTTAAAATGAATAATTTTTGTTAATTAAATTTTGAAATTGCTCCGGCATTAAAAATTAATCTTGCCTGGCACCGGTACCTACCACCATTTCTATTTCTATGTCCCATATTTCACTCGAAGATAAATGGTCACCTTATACATTAGTAAAACATTCATTAATGTTCGCTTTTGTAAAGGTAAGCCCTAATTTTTATATTAAATTTTCCTCATTTATAGTCCATTTTCTAAACGCTAAAAATTCGCCAAAGTTCTAACTTCGTTGACTCAAAACCGATTTTGAACATTTTTTTTTATTATTTCGGAAAAAATTTATAGAAAAGTTCCCCATAGGTAAGAAAGTGTGCTTTTTATTTTTTCAATTGTTATTAACAAATAAGTGTTTTTTAATATACCCTTAATTAAAAAATGTATAACTATTTTATTTATTTAAAAAATTGCCTGAAATTTGACATCACAAGGTTTTTGGGGTCGCAGATTACGAATCTGGTCTCCAAATGGGTCTAAAAACAAAATGGCGTCGAAGGTCTAACTTTTTATTTTATTTTTTTTATTACTTTTATTAGATGTCTGGGAGGTTTTGGGGTCGCTGATTACGAATTTGACATTAAAACTCAACTAAAATAAAAAACGACGGATCCAAAATGGCGGAAAAGGGTAAATTTTTTTATTTCTGATACCTATGCCTAGGGGTTTTTTGGGTCGCTCATCCCAAATTTTATGTTAAAATTTAACAAAAATGGAAAACGGTGTCTGGAAAATGGTGGAAACAAATGATAGAAGAGTTAAATGAGTATTAAAGATATTATATTTTAATTGATTTATTAAAATTAACCCAAGATAAATTTAAAAACAATGAAAACATTATGTAGATTTATAGTTTCTTCTTCCTTTATTTCTTCCATTGACACTGCCGGTCGTGTGTTAAGGCAACTATTTCCGCCACATTCACCGCAAGCCGCCGAGCCTAAAGGCCACTTTTCCTACACCCACAAGCTGGCCTGCAACTAGTTTTGTAGTTGCAAAAAAATAACTTTTAAGATGTTTTGTGGAGCTGGTTCTTGTGTCATTAGTATTGGAAAACACTTTCCTGTATCATATTTCCAACCCCAATCTTTCGTTGAAATATCTTGGTTTCCCAGCCACAACTGTGTTTGCAAATACACGCCCTTTAAATGTTGTTCTGCTGAATCCCTCGTAGGGCACAATGATGCCTTAATAAAAGAGTCAAACCTAAAATTCAAAATGTATTTATTTAAAAAATATATGTATTGTATTGTCTGTAACCTCATTTACCTTGCGGTATATGAATAATAAAAAACGTTCAATCAATTAAACATTCCTGTAAGAGTTTAAGCAGTTACTTTTCTTCGCACCGTACATTGCAAGAATGCATTTTATACCAGCATTTTTTTATATAAATTTTTGCAGTCTCTTGTAAATCACTACTATTTTCAAATATTTTAGCAAATTTATTTTTTCGTGAACATAGCCATTGCTTCATTTATTAGGACTTATGCATGTGGATCTTTAATAAGGTGCCGATCCTGTTCGTCTTCCTCATCCTTATATATATTCAATATATTAAACTATATTCAAAAGCCATGATCAGCACCTTGATACCAAAACTCGCATGCTAAGATGCTACATTTTTCCCATCTTGCTCTATGGAGTCCAGTCCTAGACACTTAACGAAACAATCACAAAAATAATCGAAGTCTTTGAAATGTGGTTATACCGAAAAATATTGTGGATATTATGGAAAGACCGTGTAATAAATATTAAAGTTCTGGAGAGAATAAAAAAAAAGTAAAGAGATCATGGACAACATCAAGATCATCCAATGAGTTATCTAGAATTCAAACTAATAAAGCGAAGATAGCCGTGTTGATCGCAAACATACGAAATCGGATAAGCACCTGAACAAGAAGAAGAAGAAGATTCTTTTCTCTGTTAAAACATGCTGAAGTTGTGTCACATCCAGTTAAAGCATGTACAGAAAGTACATGCTCACTACAATTGGGATGCGCAAATTGCAGGCTTTTAGAAGAAGAAATTTTTTTATTTTCTTTATTTTTGGCAAGTTTTAAAAAATATATGTATATCTTTATCAGGAGAAACTAAAGCTGTTAATATAAGTAATACGTTTACATTTTCTGATACTACGACTATGTTTTCATTTGATGCATTGAGAGCTGTTGTAACTATTAACCGATCAGCATCACTTTCAGCTATAGAGCAGGGATATTATTTGCTATTAAAGTTTCTTTTAAAAAATCAATAAAACGACATGAAAGACATTTTCCAGAAATGTTTCTTGATACAACTTTAAAAACCTGTCTCTTTCAAATCGAATATATGGTGCAGTTTTCGTTTTTAGACGTCCGTCTCTTTCAGCAGATTTTATTATATGTTTCAGATAATCGACAAAAATAATTGATTTTTTCCATAATTACGCACAATAAAATTAATATATGTTAGCTTATAGCCGAATTCACCCTTCGGTGGTGTCAATTTCTTGACCTTTGGGGTCGCCGACGCTATTAATTACAGCCCATAACACGGTCTGCGAGACAGCTGCCTAAAAATATGGAAAGATATTGGGTTATAACTTCGAATGCGTCGGTAAGCGGGCAGATTTGGTCTCCGGAGGCTGACCCGTGAGTGTCAGCGCAGAGCGTTATTTAAATACGGTGTAATTCACTTATTGAATAGAGCTGGTGCGATACTTTGTTTTAATTGACGCTTTAATTAATTGTTTTCGCTTACATCAGAAGTGGGATTGGCTCGCGTTTCACATGAAAGTGAATTGTAATCGTGATGGAATAAAGGGATGCTTTAACCGCTGGTTTTCGTTGTCTGCGGAAAGTGCCGGACTTGGGCTGAATTTCGACCCCGAAGATGCGGACGCTAGTTGTGCTGTGTTAAATTTCAACAGCTGGCCGAGAAATTTCGCTGGTCTTCCCGCGAACAGGTGGCTGTAGCCGGAAAAAGTTTTGAAATGTGACGCTCGAGGATGGTTTGATGATTGGAGCCTAGAAGGAAGAGATTGGGATGCGTTTAAGCTAAGTACTTAACTTAAGAAATACTCGGATTGCAAATATTGCGACGTTAAAAGGGGAATTTGGTTAATCTGATCGGGATGCTCTGGTTAGAGTGGCATGTTTTATAAGTTCTGTTAAATGTTGGTATGAGGAACGGAATCCTTCCGATCGTAACTGGGAAAATTTAAAAATTGATCTACAAATTGCGTTTCCTCGAAAACGTAATGCTGGTTATCTGAGTTTAGTAATTTTAACAGTGATTTGCGTCCTTGTATGAGGACTATATTACGGACAAACATGAAAAATGGAAATAATTAAAAGCCAATTGATCCGAGTTTGTTTTAGTGCAAATTAGTCTTTTTGTAATTTGTGATCGTTATTAGAGTCTCATCTGTGGGCTCGGATTGTCAAATTATATTCGAGTTAGTAACTGCGATTTTATCATTTTCACTTAATAAACGCTTGCTTGATGAGCCTCGTACTGACTCGTTTACAAAACGGCGCTTTGAAACACTGGGCGTTTGAAATTACAATAATGAAAAACGCAAATGTCTACGATGCTAAAAATCTGGTAATTCGAAATATCAGTGCCCCATAACCGATGCTGCTAGCATCGGTATACAATACAGAATACAGTTTCTGGATTAGGAAAAAAAAATCGAGAACAGGTCGGGTCGTTAACATATTTGTTAAGATTTGAATTCTGGCCGTTCTGCCTTGTGGAATTATTTTTTGTTAAAGCTGTTTAGGGAGCGGGGCTGTTAATGTAGCAATTTTTTAAAATAATGGCGAAAATAGCTAAGTCCATTAACTGTCGAACTTGTTTTACATTTTGCGGAACTGGATAATTAAGTGAAGCTTTGTTTTTTTTTATCAAATTTAACGAAAGTAGAGCAGAACAAAAATGATAGAACCCGTCACCTTAGTATTGCACTGAGAGTTGGAACCTTAGCTTCAAGCAGTAGCTATTGAAGAACAAGTTGTTATATTTTATAGAAAAAGGTGTTTTTTTCGTTAAATGCGGACACGGCGTTACGTCCTGTTGGGCCAAAGAGAGGGTTACAAAGTACTAGGCCCAATTTAAATGCGTGTTCGAGAAATTTTACAACTCCTTTTACTCTTGTGTTAATTAAGAACATACTTGTGTATTGCTTAGGAGATTCCGGTGCGGATTGTCCCTTGATAACCGAAAAAATAGCTAGACAGGTTGGAGTTCATTGGAATCCGTGTCATGTTGCATTGCAGGAATTAGGGCAGAGAAGTACTTTTACTCGCACAATTTTGATTGTTTCTTATGAGGATGCCACATGTTGATTATCTGAATAGGAATCCTATAGAGGTTCATGTAGTTGACAATCCGAATTGGATCGAGGTCGCTCAGCCAAAGATCCTGAATCTCAAAAACTCATAAAAGAGGTGGATGATGGCACTACCGCGGCACACGATTATTCTGTGAAACATGGCATTTTTTATAGAAATATTGGAAAGAATTCATTGAGTGTTTTTATACCTAAGAGAAGTCGACTTTTAATATTTTAAAATTATGCCATGATGATAACTGACACGTCGGTTATGATAATACCTTTGCTGCCGTCGCAGCTCAATTTTGGTTTTCACGGCTAGCTGAATTTGTGCAAAAATACCTTAAACATTGTCTTGTTTGTGTACGTAGCAAGCCCTTATCCGGGAAAAAGGATGGTTACCTCCACCCAATTGATAAAACCCCAGTGCCTTTTCATACCATACATTGCGATATTGCCGGACCATTTCCTCCTGGTTCAGATGCTTTCCGCTACGTGTTTCTAATTATTGATGCGTTTACAAAATTCTTACAACTAAGTCCGATTAAAATGTTGAAGGCCAATGAAACACTTCGAGTTTATCGTACACATTTGTGCACTTTTGGAACACTTAGTTTGGTAATCACAGACCGAGTCTCCAATTTTCGTAGCGCGTCTTTATCGAACCTATTTAAGACGCGCACTGCGAAATCTTAGTTCAAGACACATTATAAGAGGGCGCCACATAAGCTATTTTATTTTCTGATTTTTACCCAAAATATAGCAAAGTAAGGAAACCTAAATTTATTTTCTTAAAGAGAAGACATTATTCAATAGATTCCACTAGTTGGATTTATGATTTGTTCATGACTTTTGCCGTTATTGGCATCTAGAATTGTAAAATTATTGGTAATATATTAGATTCTAACATAATGGAATCTATTCACCTTGTAGTTCAGTACGTTCTTCTAAAATATAACACCATTATTGCAAGTAACAAATACAAAAACCAGAAAATAAGTTTTTTTAAACGGCCTCCGCCATGTTTGTTGAACGAATTTATGAGTAAAAGTTCAACTATTATATCACAGATGGCGCATACAAGGTCAGTGTTCACTCATTCCTGAAATCGTTTCTTGCTGCGAAAATGCAGTGGCAATAACCAACCTTCATATGTCTGAGGGTCCAAGAGAGCGTCACAAATCAAAGGTTGACAGCGGGGGGTAAAGAGATTAAGATAAGCAGCAACCATACTCTCGAACAGCAAGTTCAGCAGGTACTTTTTCGTTACCACGCCAGAGAAATTTAACATAAAACAAGTAGCAGCAAAACATTTATTTTTCGACATGGCCAAACAATTTTTTTGCAATTACCTAAATACCTATTTCCTATCCATCTATTGATCATTTCCATTGATTAAAATTATTTCATACATACAGGGTGTTTTTAATAGTTATACAGATATTTTAAGAGGAGGTAGTTTCCTAGTAAGAGTAGTTTAATGTTTTAAGAATAAAGTTAGTCACTGCTCACTGAAGTTATTAAAAAAAATAATATAATACTATAATAACAATGAATTAATTACTAATATAAGAAAAACACAAAAAGTGATAAAATAAATATTTTTTCTATTATCTAATTATTTAAATCGGAAAATTTTATATTTCTAATTGACAAATTTCGTTTAATTCTTGAATGCAGAAATTCATTAGAACATGTAATTGGATAAAGAATAATCTGCTCATTTAGACAACTGTAAAAGAACATTTACAGGATTTTTGTAACAGTAATTCATTAAAAGGGCTAGATTAAAGTTGTTAGAAGCAATTTAAATAGATAGTAATTAGAATTGAAAAATATTTCTCCTAAAACGCACCTTCCATAAAAAACGAAAATATTATGCAAACATACTACTTTTCGGTAAATAATAAAAAATTGAAAGGAGTAATTAATATTTTATATTATTTTTCCCAATTACAAATTTTTAAAGTGTCCACATAAAAAAATTTGAGCTTTAATATTAAGTCTTTGTATGTGAAATTTTGAAAAATATTTTAAAAATTGAAAAATTCATTTTAGCTAAAGTTAAAAAATAGGTGTTTTCTGGCCTTGATATTGTTCAGTTATCTAAAAATAACACTAAAAAATCGCATTGAAGTCTTATCTTATTTGCGAAAAATAGCTCTTTTTGGATTTTGACAATTTCGAAAAATAGTCGCTGTAATCAGCTACTAGCAAATAGTCAGTGTAAGTTTGATGCTACTAGCAAATAGTCAGTGTAATTAGCTACTAGCAAATAGTCAGTGTAATTTTGATGCTATTGGTCGATTTGTAACTGTGGTCTCATTGCGTATGAATTAGTCGGCCTATTTCCACAGTTTATATTATTGTAGCGCGACGTTTGGGAAGCTAATTCTGCTTCCGTCATCAGGCGTAGTCTTGAGAAGGACTGATTTCGCACTTGGAGTTGGTTTTTAACTGCACAAGTACTTGACAAACTATGTTTACACGTAAATGTCAAAATTTGACATTTGATTTTGAATGATATCGAACCTGAAACCTTTCCATTTGTAAGTCGGATGCCTTACCATTACCACTGAGTCCCCGGAGGATCTGATATATGTAGTTTAGAACTTATATATATATGCTTCCCTTTTTGATTGTGAGTCGCGCTACAATAATATAAACTGTGGAAATAGGCCGACTAATTCATACACAGTAGACCTTTTGTCGAATAAAAATAAACTTACAGCTAATAAAGTGAAATTGGTATTTAACAACAGTTTTAATACTACCGCATTTGAAATTGGCATGTGCAAGTTACAAGCTTTTGTCTTCAACAGGCCATTTCAGAAAACGTTTTATTTTTTTACTAACATTTTTATTTACTTTAAGTACATCCATATTCCGTTATTCATATAGTAGCTAAGTACGTTCAACTTCGGATCGGTCCTAAAACCCTCAGGCAATTCTATTCTTTGTCTGAGGTAAAACCCGAAACTACAGCCCCCACAGCCTCTAAACCTGCACATCTATTTTGCATAGCTAAATTCTTAGAATCGCCAACGATCGCCGCGCCCACTATAGTTTGGTAGTTAAAAATGGAATAATATTTGCTTTATTTGCTAGCACTACTAGCTCTGCCCTCTATGAAGGCCAGCTGCAGTCCATAGCGAAGTCTTGAATCAGAGATTTGTCCCCGCCACTAAAGGCACGCTCTTAAGGAATTGCATATTGAACACCAAATGGTCGTTACTGGTGCGCCGCGCGCGAACGGTCAAATTGAGCGGTACGTGCGTACGATGGTAGACTTGCTAACTATAGAAAGTAAGAAGTCAGAATGGACGAGCGCATTGCAAAAGGTGCAATTAACATTAAACACCACTGTCCAGAAAACCACTGGATTTTCCCCTCTTTATAACTGCTCCACCCACCCCCTTTTCTGAAACGGAGTATTTTTTTTCTATTTTCGGTAAGTACTACCTAGTCACGAATGGTCCGTGTTAGGGAGTTACTTAGTTGTTTGAAAGTTTGATTGATTGCTATTGTTTGCTTGATAAGTACTGCAAAAAAAAATTATTGGGACCTTGCATGTGTTTGGTAGTAGGGTAACAAGCCATAGTACCCTCTGAGCATTGCGAAATGACAAGTCGAGTGAGAGACCGCTGAGCATTTCGGAGTGACAAGGTTCGTGGCCTCGGAGTACCAAGTACAATGTTAAGAGAGGCATGTGCTTTTGTTTGAGAGTAGGGTAACAAGCCTAGAGTACCCTCTGAGCACTGCCGAATGACAAGTCTAGTTAGAGACCTCTGAGCATTGCGGAGTGACAAGGTTGAGGGGCCTCTGAGTACCAAGTAATAGAGTAGGAGACGCATGTGCTTTTGTGATAGTAGGGTAACAAGCCTAGAGTACCCTCTGAGCACTGCCGAATGACAAGTCTAGGCAGAGACCTCTGAGCATTGCGGAGTGACAAGGTTGATGGCCTCTGAGTACCAAGTATGATGTTGGAGATGTGTGTGCTTTGAAAATATGTTGACAGGGTACATTAGGGACCTTTTATGACCTATGAATGTTTAAGAGTTGCGAATACCGATAATTGTGATAACTGTGTCCTCTGAACACTATGGTGACAAGACAAGCTAGTTGTAAAATGTGAAGTTCATAAGTACCCGGCATGAGTTACTAACGTGTGTACGGCGAAGCACGAGCCGTATTATGTTATTTGTTTAGCAAATCTGGGTTTTTCGAGAGCGAAAAACACTTCAGGATTGGCCGTGTTAGCTTATAGCCGAATTCACCCTTCGGTGGTGTCAATTTCTTGACCTTTGGGGTCGCCGACGCTATTAATTACAGCCCATAACACGGGTCTGCGAGACAGCTGCCTAAAATATGGAAAGATATTGGGTTATAACTTCGAATGCGTCGGTAAGCGGGCAGATTTGGTCTCCGGAGGCTGACCCGTGAGTGTCAGCGCAGAGCGTTATTTAAATACGGTGTAATTCACTTATTGAATAGAGCTGGTGCGATACTTTGTTTTAATTGACGCTTTAATTAATTGTTTTCGCTTACATATATCTAAACTTGCACCATACTGTTGAACAAGTTTCCATTTGTTTTTATGTAATAACATTCTTCCGTCGGTCACAAACAGAAAAATCTTTTAATTCAGTAATATATTTTGGAAATTGTACAAAGAGGTCGTAGAAAACACATTTTTAGGCGTTGGAATTTATATGTATTCGTATGTTATATTTAAATGTATTTAATCTATTTAAATTTGAGGTATTTTAACAATTTAGAATTTTATTTGTATATAATGTTTATTAAATAATAATAATAATCGTACAGAATAAAACTTAACCTTTTAATGCTATATTTATAATTACTGTGTCCAAAACCCCTAGATATGAGACAACGCGCGGAATTTAAAAATGAAGCTATTTTGCCGCTTTAAAGACGTTATTTTTAATTTTTGATAAAATTTAACATAACATTTGAGATCAGCGACCCAAAAACCCTCTATAGGTAAGAAATAAAGGCCGAATAAAAAAAAAACGTTTTTTGCCATCTTGGATCCGCCATTTTTTATTTCAGTTGAGTTTTAATGTAAAATTCGTAATCAGCAACCCCAAAAACCCCTAGACATCTAATAAAAATGAAAAAAAAAATAAAATAAAAAAATACACCTTCGACGCTATTTTGTAGACGCCATTTTGTTTTTAGACCCATTTGGAGGCCAGAGTTGTAATCTGTGAACCCAAAAACCTTATGTTATCAAATGTCAGGCAATGGTTTAAATAAATAAAGAAGTTATCAATTTTTTTAATTAAGAATATATTTAAAAAACAATGATTTGTTAATAACAATTGAAAAATAAAAAGCACACCTTCGCACCTATGGGGAACTTTTCTATAAATTTTTTCCGAAATAATAAAATTAAAATTTTCAAATCGGTTTGAGTCAGCGAAGTTAGAACTTTTTTTTTTAGTAAATGGACTATTAGTTGTGTACTATCTTTATAAAGTAGGTCTTTTGTACAAGTACAATAGGTAGATCAATAAGGAGCGTTATTTATAATGGCGAATTTGGCGAGATATTTACAATACGAACGAAGGTATTTCTTGTTGTAATCGATAGCGTGATACAGTTTTTGATATTAGACACTTATTAAAACTTAACCGTGATTTATCTATCATGTACTATCAGCAAGTAAGTTGAATTATCGATGTAAGAATTCGGTGAAATAATTTCAGGAGGTTGTTGGGGTTTATCATCTAATATCCATGCGGATGTACTTGTTTACTGTTTAGCTTGGTTGGCCATAAACTTACATACGAACTCCCTGCATATTTGTTAGATGCAGTGCAATTATCAAACCGTGATGCGTACGAATCGCTTGTATTCTTTAACACGCTCTGGATGTATGATTTATACCATACCATTATAGTATTTGTAAATGTCTAATAATATTTCAGTAAGTAAATGACTGGCAACTATTTGTAATAAGATTATTCTCTTCTTTCAGAAACATGAGTGAACTTCAAGTGATGAATAGCAACGAGGTGTCTTGCGTGATTCTGCAATTTTTACACCTGCATAAGGTAGGTATATAGATTTAAATGAATTGCCACTAGTATACGGGGAAAGATTATTAGCATTCCTAATAGGATAACTCCATAAATATTTAAAAAAGCAACATTACAATTAGAGTCGCCTGTGATTCGTTTTATATGTTGGTCGTATTGAAGTGTATTGTCAGCCTATATCAAATGCAAGTTTAATAGGTTAGGTTTTGTTTGTTATTTGACACAGACTGATGCCTTAACTTGCAAATCTTGAATTTGACATAGCTTCTAGGGATGTCGGCGGGTACCCGGTACCCGGGTCGACCGGTATATTTTCAGGACCGGGTACCCGACTAGTAAATTATGTAATTTTCTAGAAGTCAGCCATTTGGGAGATGATAAAAACTTAAATGCAATATGGATAAGCTCTAGAAAAACTTAACCATACAGTAATAACCAGAATCACCCCATCCCATACCACCTAATGTTTCTTGTTTCATATAGTAAATCCGCTTCACGGAAATATTCAACCCGTCAATAGTACCAATAAATCACGTAAGTATGGGATGAAGTAACATAACCATCCTCTGTGTGATTTTGATGCTGCTACGAATTTCGAATAAAAAGTCACGTATTTGAATTTGATAGCACTTGGAAGTATGAAAATATTTACAAATAACAGACGACTTGCAGTTTGAATTGGGGAGTAGGTACTATTTCAATTTAGTTCAGTTTAAAACTCCCGGCGTAAAGAAAGAAATTGTAGCTACTTCAGATGTTTCGATGTAAGCTAACATTTTTGTTATATTTTTCGGGTACCCGAGGGTACCCGGGTACTGTTTTCGGTTACCCGGGTTTGATTTTAGACCGGGTACGACATCCCTAATAGCTTCACAGTGCTACGAACAATACAGTAGTGAGTGACTTGGTTTTTATCTCACTAGTGGGTTATGATTTACCTCACTAGTGGGTTATGGACCACTTTAGAGGTCCAAAATCGATCTAGTAATAACCTTATAACTAGGAGGTGTTGGGTAAAACATTTTTTGGCCTCTTAACATGTAAATAACGCAGTTAACGTCCACCGTAACTATGATTTTACAGTTAGTGTGGTAAAATGACCAGAATATTTCATGAACAAAAAAGTTGCTTTATAGTAATCAAGGGTAATTGCAAAAACGCTAGTTATGTTCCTGTAAAACGTAACCTACCGCACTCGTAATGTAAATAGCTAGTTTGTAGTCCCATATCGTAAATGTCAAATTATGTACTAATTTTGATGTCGTAATGACAGTTCTAACTCATAAGTGCTCTAATATTTTTGTTGTTGACTAGCGTTACTATCTTTATTGTTGAGAAAATTATGCATAAACACCTAGTTTATAGCACAAATGCCATAAAGTTGTCATAGCAGCGAAATATGCACAGTCAAAGATAATTCAGTTTTATTTATATTAATATAATTACTACAATTGGAAGTGAAGAAGCTGCGTGGCGCAGATGGGTAAGCGCCAGGCTTGCATTAAGCAAGTCCTCGGTTCGAATCCCACTAGGGTCGGAATTTTTCCGTATCTTTGGCGATTAGAATCGGGCTCAGTGAGACCATTCACAGTTGGGCACCAAATTAACTGTGCTCTACTCAGAACCACAGACCTAAGAGATAGTCAGTTTTGACAGAAACTGACACAAAATCTAACCTGCTAACTTCGAATTTGACATAGACGTACAGTGCCACCAACATACTATTCATAACAAAACTCCGGCGAGTTGTCGCCGAACCGCTGGCGAACGACTATGCATACGGGTGTAACTGTTTTCATGACTGTTGTCACGCCAGTCTCATCAAGATTGTATATTCGTTCTGCAGGGAATTTATAACAATCCAGAACTTTTTTCAGGTTATCAAAAAACTGTTCTACCTTATACTTATTAAAAGCTGTGCTTCTGCTAAGGCTAGTGCTTTCTGGTTTTCTTAGGGAAAGTGTTCTGTGTCGTGTCATAAACCCTCTTTTCCAACCTTCTGTAGCCTGTTTTGATTTGTGCCATTCCTGAAGAATTCGACAATGAAGTAGAACACTAGCAGACTCATAAGCTAGTTTTTGGATTTGAACATAAGTTAAGCCATAATTTATGTCGGAACACTTTTTTATATACTTCTCCAACTCTGCCTCTTCTTGCATAGTAAACACTTGCCTATTGGTATGTTTGCTTGAGCTTTAGCAGAACCATCATGCATTTTGCTGTCGTCCCCGGAATCATCCAGGTTTTGTAAATGTCATCTTGAATACTGCTCTCTGGTTGTCTCCGTTAATAGTATATTATGATACTAGTGTATAAGTAAGCCTTTAAAGCACGTGCGACGAGTTTAAAAGCACGACGCGCTAGCGGAGTGCTTTTAACGTCACTAGTGCTTTAATAGCACTTGTACACTTGCTCTTATACATGTGTATCATACACTATTTTTTCTACGATCGTAACAGAAATATAAAAACTTAGTTCGGTGCTTTTTCTGTCACATTGTGTTCGATGTTCTAGGCTATGTTGATGTTCAAATTTAGGGCAAAGCGTGTTTTAATAAATTGTTAAACACGCTTCCAATGGCAACGTGCGAATAATAGGCCAGTGATTTAAAACATCGTAGGTCACAAAAAAGTGCACAGTTCTGATTTTTTGGGATGTTGTTAGAATAGATACCAATAGTGTAAAACCAAGTTTGCAGCTTCGAAAGACCTGTGCTAACTGCGTGGTGCTCGAAAAACCTTTCTTTTTTCGGACTTTTTTCAGTTTTTGGGTTTTCACTTCTAAAAGGTGCGTCCTACGGAAAAAGTCGCCCTGTACACTTTTAAAGTAGACAAAATTTTCTACAATTTGAGTGTACAAGCAATTTGGCGGACACTGTATATAACAATAAATCAAATTTATAAATGTAATGTAATTTTTGTAACATTCTATAGGTAACTGTGCAATATTAATAACAGAATTTCCATTCTTGAAAAATCCGATTTCCTTAATTTTTCGTTTTTTCCTGATAAACAAGGGAACTATTGGTCCTATAGTGTTCGGCTTATACTTAAATGAAAGCTAAGTAACTGCTCTACAACTTCATTTTGCATTACTTTCCTCGTAGGATGAGTATTTTAACCGATATTCTGCTCGGAAAACGGTTTAAAACTACAATTTCGAAATTTTCGGGAAAAATAGCCAATTTTTGAAGCGCTCTATCTCGGGACATATTGGACCTGCGAAGCTGCTTGTACACTCAAATTGTAGAAAATGTTCTCTACTTTAAAAGTGTACAGGGCGACTTTTTCCGTAGGACGCACCTTTTAGAAGTGATAAGCCAAAAACTGAAAAAGTCAAAAAAAAAAGGTTTTTCGAGCACCACACAGTTAGCCCAGGTCTTTCGAAGCTGCAAACTGGGTTTTACACTATTGGTATCTATCTAACAACATCCAAAAATTCAGGACTGTGCAATTTTTTACGACCTAACGCGATTTTTGTGTTTAGGGTGACTGGCCTATAAGACGTATTTCGGAGGTTAATATTAAGAGTGCTACAAACGTCGCTTTTAACACTAGAAATTGAACGTAGTTTTCGATTATAATCAACTTTTGTTAATAACAATTTTCGATATTGTCACAAATAACGGTACTTTACTCTTGAGCAGAATTCATATTTTTGACATTCTTCGTATACCGCTTAAAAACATTGATATCTGATGATTGCATTTTAAGTTTTGGACAATACAGAACTTTTATAAAGAATAACGTTTTTTCGTAAAATTAATAATAAAAAAGTTTTCCATATGGTGCGAACTTACGCAGACACACTGTATCTTGAGAAATGTGAGAAGAATTTAATGTTTCTTTTAGTCTACTCACAAGTGTTGCTTTTTTTCCTTTTTATCCAAATTCCTTTTTTTAAGTTCTGTTTTTAATTCGTAATTTTGAGATTACTTACTTTCTTATTCATTGTTTTGTCATTCAACCGCTGATTATGGAAACAATATAACAAAAGCTATTGCCCTACTACACTACTGGTTATACTAACTTAAACATTACTGCACACCACTAGTTAGCTCAACTTGGAAATATTTATTTGAATTGCTTGACGACTCAGAAAACACTTGCGTTCTGCACAGGGTTCAACATGGGGCTGTAAGTTATTTGCGATGTGACTTTGTACAAAGGTATGCCTGCCTTAATCTTCTTATTTCGACCCAAGGATTGACCTGTATCATTTATGCTGCTTCATTTGAATACACCCTGTATATAATAAACAAGTATTTAATTTCTGGCTTATTAGTTAATTTGAAAGTTTCTAATTAATTTGCTTATGACTTGGCCACACAGAAGATTCCTATGGCCAAGTTCAAATTATCATTATTAATTTGCCGATATTTTTACAAATAAGATAAATGAATCTAACCAACATATGGTATTTGTGCTAAAATGTTTTTTAAGCGAAAACAAATAATATAACTGGAACATATAAATACTGTGTGATGGTTGTTAACGGCCGGCTGGGTTTAAATGGACAAACATCTATTTTGGGTGGGGGGCATACACCAGCCTGTCCTCTCTAGCTAGTTACGCCTATAATAGCAAACGGAATAGTTTGGAAAACACGTTATTTTCTTCAGAAAGTCTTATTTTTCTATAACACAATTAACAGAACAGCGTTCGTATGTATACCGGGTAATCATTTTCAAAACCGAACATGGCAAGTTTTTAATTTTTAGTAAACCAATGATATGTCTAATGTAATTGATCTCTACGGACTTTTCGCCTCCTCCCACACCTATAATTGAAAGTACTGATCTAGACCCTGTTTATTATTATTTGAATATTAAAAATTATCCTTTAGGCTAGCTCCTGAAAAATCAGGGGTGGATTCCTTTGATCTAGATTGCTTATTCTGAAATTTGATGTTCTGATTTTAATTTTGACAACTCAAAATAACTTCTGTCAAATGACACGTCACATAACTTTGAAAATTTAATGACAAATACCAGATTGTTACATTTGTTATATAACAATATCAAACAGTAAGTAATTCGTTAATAATTAATTTACCTTTTATTTTTTATTTTCTTTCAGTGCTTATCTAAATACCTAAATTCACCCACATTTCACTCGAACTTATCCATGTCCTCAGCATAAATCAACTTGTCCCACTCTGCTACCGATCACAACTGCTCCATTAAAAAAACACGGTGAAATCCTCCACTGACAACCAATATGTCAAAACTGCCTAGAATCAGGAAGAGAAGCTCCCTCACAGCATGGACCCAAATAGACCCCAGTTCAAGACAGGACACCAAACCTCAACTGCCAAATCCTTCAAAAATGTTCCCTCTACCAACGATCTCCCTGGAACTCTCTTTTTGTACCAACAGCTCGATGCAATCCAACTTAATCTATGTGCAATGTCAAATGTAATTCCTCAATAAACTTAATTAAGTTTTTTTCTCTATTCTCCTCTGATTAGTCCTGCTTTTAGTTTAGTTTCTCACCATATGCTTCCTATCTTCCTCCATTTGGTATCTCTTCTTATTTTAAAATTTTATTTTTATTTCACCACGTAAATTTTGTCTTAATAGCAACTCTTCTTAATTTCCAAACATTTTATTCTTTAAAATAGGGTTTAGTTCATAATTTTAAGTTACACCAAATTAATGACAGCTTTACATTTTCAAATTTGTTATATTAATAATTAGAACAAAGTCCTTAACGATATCATATTGTCTCCTTCCAACACACTCTATCTTTATTTTTGATTTCGACTCACTATGTGCAATAATCTATTTCGATTAAGTATTTGTCATATTTTCCAATTTCATATTTAGATATTACATTAAATTTGAATCCTTCTGTTTTTCAATTAGCCTCATTTTATTCAATTATAAATTCTATATTCTTTTCTAATTACCTATCAATTATTCAAATACCCAATTCATATTCAAATTGATCCCTATAATATCCAACTACTGTAATCCCTTATCTATAATATAATTTTCCTTAATGTGTGTCTGTGGCACAAAATAAAATCTCACGTACCGGCTTCACAGATGTTTAGATTTATTTTAGGTTTTATTTTTCTTATCTTAGCGCTTGGATCGGAGCTTGACCTTTCGCGTATCCTATTTCACGTGCGCGCCGATTCAAGACTCGCAGCGCGTAGCGCACGGTTTGCTTGTCCTATTTTAAAATTGATTTTTATACCCCTGTATTCATATCATTACAATATTGTTTATGTTCACTTGCTACTAATAAAATCTGTTTAAACAATCTTTTTTCGTGTTTCTTGTAGACTAATTCCAATGAGATTACCTTACTCTAAAGTATAACCTACAGGGTGTTGTATAGGTGGACGCGGGATAGCAAATTCCATACTAATTTCAAAGTGGCTTCCCCAATGATTTTACAGCTAAATTTCATTTGAGTGTTCTAAAGGACACTACATAATGAGCCAGTTTGCGTAATTTTAGCATTTTTTATTGCCCTAAACTTAAAATTACTAAGTAATGTAATGTAATGTAAAACTAGATGTAATTCTTTTTAAGACACCCGGTATATCAATACTGTCTTTTTCCTTCCTTTCCTAAGCTCTCCTACCGTCCCCCCCCCCCCCCTGAAACCGTTTTCGTGTTACATCAGGGGGGTACGAGCATCACTTACACTATAATGCCTTAACTAAGGAGTCCTCGACCGGGAGTCTACCGAGCACTCAAGTTCTCACTGTGACATCGACTGCGAATGGCGGTACTATCTGCTTGATCAAAATGTCACCCATAACAGCCAAGACACAACCATTATATCCGTTGCTACACTATCAAATTATTTGCGAGACTCAGGTTACTATACTAAATTTCAAATAAGCATGCAGTACTTGGAACTAAGTAGTAATCATCAAGGTTTGTATATTGTAGGTTGCCTCGTAGCTCTGAAGTGAAGTGAGCGGGCAGGGGAAGGTGGAGCGTCATACAGTATGCAGACTGCTTGTGCGGTTACCAAGCTATATGCTAACGTGTGTGTTGATAACTTGTTTTTTTATTATTAGTTCCTTTTTGTGTTATTTCTGGACCTAAAAACTTAATTTACGTTAGTGTAGTTATATTTTATAGTGCGTGTATCTTTCTTTTGAAATTTTTTTTGTTATTTCACTAAGATATTGCAAACAAAAATAAGTAGCCGGGTAAATCATTTAAGGAATATTGATTTCATAGGGAGCTAATGCACTACAATGTTAACAGTAGGTGAGAACAACTAATTATTCAAAATGCCTGGAACAATATGAAGTGTTGCTACCTATCAAAGTAACTCTGAAAATGCGAAGAAAATTGGGGAAAAAATTTCGTTTTTTAATTCTCCTCACGACAAAGTACTAAGAAAGTGGATGCAAAAATGTTCTCGAAAAGACCAGTTTGATCCCAAGAATAAAAGAATTTGTAGCATGCATTTTAATTTAGATGACTTTGAAGATTCAGTGCAAGCAGAAATACTAAGCACCTTTCCAGAAATAAACTAACAAAAATGGTATGTAGTAGAATTGCACTTTATTAAATATTTTGACAATTTATGTTTTATCGTTTAAGGGCACAGCTTAGATTTACAGTCTTTTAGAACTGGCTCTTACTAATCAGAAATACCTACTTGATAGTTTAGGATGGGTAATTCTTATTTATTTTAAATAATTTTTATTTCAAACATTTTACTTTCCATTAGGAAGTATCTTTAATTCATCATTAAATTTAGGAAATTCACCGTGTTTGAATTGTTATGAAATTTTGCTGTGGATGCACTCGGTAATGTTGACATATTGTGTACCAGGTTCAATTCAGATACTCTTAAATAAGCATGGTTGTAAAAGACTATTAAATTAGGGCATTTACACATTATTTCGTTGCTGTTCATATAGGTTTGCAACCGTTTCATTGTTTTTTGCTTAAATGATTATTATAAACCACCATTATCACATTAGTTAAAGTGGTATATGTTCTTACATCTTAACTCTTGAGGTGCAATTAGAGTAGCAAAGCGCTATAAAAAATAAATCGTATTTTTTATAACAATAAAGTAATATAGGAATTTTTTTCACCAAAATTTCTTTATTCTTTTCCACACATTTCATACGCTGGAAGTATGCATTCATGTGCAATAATAATTAAACTACCTCAATGCTGAAATGTATTACGCACTTTTCTGGTACGCTTTGTTTAAACAATTGATGTAGCAGTTTCGAACAATAATTTTGAGATTAATTTGTCGGAATCTGAATTTAGAAAGAATAAGCTTTTTACTGGTTAAAAACAATTAAGAAATATTAGACAATAAGCTTGTAAATGCGATGTAAACGTTCATGACTAGCATGCTCGATATTCAAAGCTGCATACTGGTGAAGTATTCGCGTGCTGTTCTGCCATTGGTGCAGAGTTACGAGGCAACCTACTATATACAAGCCTTAAGTAATCATAACTATGGCCGTGATTGGTCGAAACAAAGTCTTCATCACAACCATCTGAAAATCAGATATTTTTTAAAAATTGTCAATTTGACATTTGCTATGAATCCTAAAAATATAAAAGGAAAACTGATAGTGTGTAGTGGATAAAAAGCCTGGCTTACATTTATTTGAATTATATAGGACAAAATTATTGTAAAGCATAAGCAGTCAAACAAACGTATATTTTCCTATTGTAAAACTGAGTTTTAGTTCAGAGCGGCACCTGTTACATTCTTATTTCAAATTTAGTATAGTAAGTTTTATTTATGTTATTTATATTAAAATTACATATCTTAAAATTGGCCACTTTAGTAGATATGCAAACTGTTAAACAACTTAAATATAATGGATGATGATACATTGTGTTGCCGAGGCTAATTCTATATCGGTCACCTGTCAAATTTTAACAGTCCCTGATCAAGGTCGAATTGATTTTTTGATTTACAATTTCAAAATTTAGCTAATACATTTTTTAGGGTATTTTTGAATTGGATCATCATGTAGTGAATTTTAAAAGAATCAAATGGAATTTTGCTGTAAAATAATTTGGAAAGCCACTATTTTAATGATCTGTAATTACCATGGGATTTCAGATGTTGTGTCCGCTAATGCAACACTGAATATGAGTTCAACCAGTTAATGAGGGAATACTGTGCAGCTTTGTTTATGAAAATGTTACACTTGTTTTAATCACTCATAATTCTGCTGTATCACAAAATTTTTAATGGCAATCTATTTTTGTTATAGGAATGAAGATGTTCCACTTCCTTTGGCTCACATATCATTAATAGAAATTTAAGCAAACATAATGAATATTAAACAAGAAGCTATAGAGGGTAATTCTTGTAGTCCCAGAGGAACTGCATCTTGCACATCAGAAAAAATGGATAACAGTGAAAATTTTGATACGTCGTATATAAAACAAGAAGTCATGAAAAGTATTGATGAAATCGGTATTCATACCGAAATGAATATTGAAGAAGACTTCACATTAAAAAATGAGAACAAAACATTTAACAAAAATAACATAAACATCCCTATGGTGGCTTGTATAGAAGATAAGTCTTACAGTTGTTCTACATGTGAATACAGAACTAGAAACAAAATTAGTTTAGTTACACATATGAGGTCTCATACAAAAGAAAAACCACACAGTTGCTCTGTATGTGAATACAAAGCAACACGAAACAGTTATTTAGTTAAACATATGAGGATTCATACAGCAGAAAAACCACATAGTTGCTCTGTATGCCAATACAACGCAGCACAAAAACGTGAATTGGTTCAACATATGAAAACTCATACAGGAAAAAAAACCACACAGTTGCCCTGTATGTGAATACAAAGCAACACGAAAAAGTTATGTAGTTAAACATATGAGGATTCATACAGGAGAAAAACCATACATTTGTTTTGTATGTGGCTACAAAGCAACAATGAAAAATTATTTAGTTAGACATATGAGGTCTCATACAGGCGAGAAACCATATAGTTGCTCGGTTTGTGAATTTAGAGCAGCACAGAAAAGTGATTTAGTTGAACATATAAGGATTCATACTGGAGAAAAACCGTACAGTTGCAGTGTTTGTGAATTCAGATGTGCACAGAAAAGTTATTTAGTTGATCATATGAGAACTCATACAGGAGAGAAACCATATAGTTGCTCTGTATGTGAATACAAAGCAACAATGAAAATTAATTTAGTTAGACACATGAGATCTCATACAGGAGAGAAACCATATAGTTGCTCCGTTTGTGAATTTAGAGCAGCACAGAAAAATGATTTAGTTGAACATGTAAGGATTCATACTGGAGAAAAACCATACAGTTGCAGTGTTTGTGAATTCAGATCAGCAAAGAAAAGTTCTTTAGTTGATCATATAAGAACTCATACAGGAGAGAAACCATATAGTTGCTCTGTATGTGAATACAAAGCAACACGAAAAAGTTATGTAGTTAAACATATGAGGATTCATACAGGAGAAAAATCATACATTTGTTTTGTATGTGGCTACAAAGCAACAATGAAAAATTATTTAGTTAGACATATAAGGTCTCATACAGGCGAGAAACCATATAGTTGCTCAGTTTGTGAATTTAGAGCAGTACAGAAAAGTGCTTTAGTTGAACATATAAGGATTCATACTGGAGAAAAACCGTACAGTTGCAGTGTTTGTGAATTCAGATCAGCAAAGAAATGTTCTTTAGTTGATCATATGAGAACTCATACTGGAGAAAAACCATATAGTTGCTTGGTATGTGATTACAAAGCAACACAAAAAATAGATTTAGTTAGACATATCAGAACTCATACAGGTGAAAAACCATACAGTTGCTCTGTATGTGAATACAAAGCAACACGGAAACATAATTTAGTCCAACATATGAGAACTCATAAGGAGAAAAACCATACAGTTCCTCGGTATGTAAATACAAAGCAAAAAAAAAAAGTGGTTTAGGTACACATGAGGTCTCATACAGGAGAGAAACCATATAGTTGCTTGGTATGTGAATACAAAGCAACACGGAAAGATCACTTAGTTCATCATATGAGATCTCATAAGGAGAAAAACCATACAGTTGCTCGGTATGTAAATACAAAGCAACAAAAAAAAGTGATTTCGGTACACATATGAGGTTTCATACAGGATAGAAACCATATAGTTGCTCCATTTGTGAATTTAGAGGGGTACAGAAAAGTGATTTAGTTGAACATATAAGGATTCACACTTGAGAAAAACCGTAGAGTTGCAGTGTTTGTGAATTCAGAGCAGCACAAAAACAGTATTTAGTTAAACATATCAGGACTGATGCAGGAGAAAATCTCTGATGTGGCTGTTTGTGGATGCAAATTAATAGATAACAAAATGTTGATAGAATACATGTGGTCGTATAGCAAAGGAGAATAGATGTAATGATTTATAAATATGTAACTGTAAGTAAAAATATTTTTGCCACAGAAAATCTTGTTTAGGAGCAGAGGAAAAGAATGTTAATATTTCGATGGTCTTTAGCCCTGTACTCGGCTCTGGTTGCAATACAGAAAATACAAAATACAGTCACAAAGGCACAAAGTCGAGGTAATGCAAATAACTGGGAAAAGTCATGTAATTTTATTAAATCAGAATAATACTGGTAGAAGGGACGATTAACTTTAAAAGCATTCAAATGAGTATACAAATAGGTGAACTCAATTTCAAGTGTTGGAGTTAATAAAAGAATTTCAATTATAATTTCAAAAGTTTGGCAACGTAGAAGCCAGACATGAATTAGTTAAAATTCACACAAGAATTCAAATTGTTCAGAACTTGAGATGAAGCGTTAGTACAGTAATTAAAGAAAAACTGACGTGAGCTTATTTGATTAAGGTAAGAAAGGATTTACGAATTGGATAATGCAAGCAAGATTAGCATAAAAGAGATTTTGGCAAAAAGGACACAGTTAGTTATTTTTGAAGAAAATGAACCAGTAAACAGGAAATAGACAAGTTTAGTGCTATTAGTGAGTCAATGAAGTGATGTGAGCAAAAAGACATTTGTTATAAACAATTTAATGGACAAGAAGATAGGTTATAAACAATTTACTTTGAAAGACAATAATTTTAGTATTAAGAGTTCTAGTTAAATGTTTGTAAAATATGAACTTAATGTTAAATGTTGTTAATTTGTACTAAGCTGATTTCCTTGTATTTGATTTTTGATGTTCATTTGTTTTTAGAAGCTTGGATATTCAATTATTATTAAACGTTGACACCAGCAGCATCTGCCTTTTACTCTGCAATTAATTAAAGTTTTTATATGGTTAAAATAAAGATACAGAGTTGAAACTTTACCAAAGTGTGCAGTTTTATGTGTGTAACCAGTGGTGTTAAAAGGGGCGACCCATCTTGAAAGAGAAAAAAAATTTCACGCCTCCTTCGACGAACCAGCAACGGCAGGCACCCGAGGAGATTGCAATCGAGATCCCAGAGTTCCAGAGGGCTACGAACGGGTCCAGAAGGTGGAGACAGGCTGTCCGAGGGTCCCAGCAGCGATACCGGCATCAAAGGGCGACCGCAGGTACCGCAGGCACCAGGGAAGGCTTTCCGCAACAGCTACCGATGCAAGAGCGAGGTTAGTGTGGGAATTTTCATTAATCGACCGTAAGGGCATGAAACCTATGAGCCTACCTGTGTCTCGTGAGCTTCACAACCGAGGGTCAGCATTAGTTTCTGTCCAGGCAACGATAATCAGCCAAAAATCTCAATTTAATCCAAATTTGGAGGTTAGAATGCAAGAAACAAAAGAGTAGGCGCAAACAACGAAGATCCGGTTTTCCTAGAACAAAAGAATGTACAGACGCTACCACAAAGGCGCGAAAATCAATCCATAACTCACCTGATTTTTAATTTGCTCATAATTTGATTTTACTAGTAATTTCACAACGCAGAAAGTCGCACAAACTGAAATTTATGTAGGTCAAGGTTAACTGTCAACTCGAGCACCGGCGCAGTGCAGTTTTGATATTATTTCCCAGTGGCGTGCTGCCATTTTCAAATAAATTTAAGGAACCCGACACCTGAGAGCTGAGTTTTCATGTTCTTAATTTTGGAGCTAGCAAATATTATCAATAACGGTTATATGCAATGTTTAAGAGGGCAAAATACCATAGATATTACTAGTTAATTTGGTGAACCCAAGATTAGTCAGTTTAATGTAACATTTACCGATCTTTGAAAAATAATTGATATGGTAGACAATTTTAATTTAATTTATTTTATTCTATAATAATAAAAACACACATATCATATCATAGCAATATATGTCAACCAACCTTATAATGATTAAACGTAGGATAGGTAATTGTTGTAAAAAATACAAATCATTATAATAAAGTATTTAATAATTTTTTACTAAGTTATTCAATTGTTAGGCTCACCATTCGGGATTTAAAAACGTTATGCGATATAATATGAGTAAAAATGGTGCAAAGTTGCTGAACGATAATGAAAAATGAAATTGAACCTATTTCAAGTTATGCCAAAACTCAAAAAAGTTAGATTTTTAGTTTTTCATTATGAGTCGATCGTTGGCATTAGGTCACTGTAAAGAAGAACTAAAAGAGATTATTTTAATTTTTTCACTTATTTTCATAAATAAAGACAGATGTGAAAGATATTTTTTATAGTAGACGATGTATTATTAAACACCAAAGAAGGAAAAGCTTAGATTTTCCTTTGTATGCAGTTTTTTATTTATACAATTGTGTGTGCAGTATCAGAAAGTATTTATAATACATAATTTTTAGTGGGTTGGTTTATGGAATATGGCAGCTATCAAATTATAATTTTTTTCCTAGTTTAATAGATCAGTAAAGTAAAGGTGTATTTTGAGTACTTCGTAGTCTTCAGTTTACATTTTAGAATTTTACAATGTGCCAAGTATTGCTTTTGTAACAGAAAAATGCCCGTTAATATTTATATATAGATTAAAACGTACTACCAAAATAAATGAAAAAAAAGGTCATTTAAAAAAGATCGATAAAATAAATGATATAAAAATCTCAAAATTAGTTTTAAATTCGTGTTGTAATTTAATTCGTTTTTAGGGATAAAAGTATTTAAGATGGAATGCATATTATTTCAGTTTCCTCTCCTATTTGAGTTAAATGTTGCTTCTATTTAACGGTTTTTGTAATTATGCTACAGCCTTTAGTTAGTAATGTGGTTTCCGATGTGAGGAAGGATAATTGTTTTGGCCTTACCTATTGGCGAAAGTTTTATTTGTTATTTTTCCGGCTGGTAACTATCGGCCTAATTGGGCTAACTCGCCGAGAAGGATCAGGGTTCCAGCTACGCTGAAAGAGAACAACAAAAAAAAGGAAAGTGCGCCAGGTCCTCGACGTTGTTTTAATCCTCGCGTCAGACCATCACAAGGTGGAGATAATTTCCAGCAGAACAAACGAAATCAAAGAACGACCAATAAGATATCACAACTTTATTTAATTATTGGTGAGTACTAAAGTGCAAACATTCAAATATATATATATATATATATAAAAGAAATACATCATATACATATATAGACATGTTTTCTATACAAGTCGAGATCATTTCGTGATACTTAATATATAAGTCGAGATCCTTTTGGCAAGTCGAGATCCGAATTCGGATCTCAACGTGTATCTATGAGTATATCGAGTTTGTTGACTTATAAATAGCAACACAAGCCTAAATATAGATTTTGGCATGGATCTCGTTTTGTCGCTTTTTATGAATTTTTATACACGACTAGTTCCTGGTGGCTCTCTGAGAGGGCGCTCGGGTGCCCCAGTTGTATATAATTATAATACATATTCTATGGGTAACGTGAGATCCTGTACTGTTGGCAACGTTGCGGGTGTCTACTGTTCCTTGAAATCTATATCTTTATTTTGTCTACCAGCAGGTTATCCAGTCAGTACGGACTTTGAAATTAATTGCGACGTATTTCTTATCAATACAGGCTGAAGTATGTACACGATGCAGATTTTACAACGCCCGCCCGCTCGTGTTATTCAATGTGAACAGATTGGTTATTTGAATTAATGCAAACCACTTTTAATATTGGGATAATAATACAATGCAAACGTATTTTTAGTAAATAAATTTCAGAACTTTTTGTTATACACAATAAAGTTGCATTCATTTGGAACATTTTTTATATGCACAACACACACAACTTTCTTTACAGTGATCTTATAATTAGCCAAAAAATTGATTTTTAATTTTTAAGCATTTATTAAAAATTACAAATTCTACAGAAACCGTAAAAACTAAGGCGTTAGTTGAAGAGACAACTTTTCTCTAAAATTTTAAGCTGAATTCAAAAATGCAGTAATATACCGGGTGTTCTTTTTAATATAAGAGTTAATAAAAAAAGGAAACCCATTTTAGAGGTTTTCAACTGGAAAATAACCTATCTCACATCAATACACATTAAAAATGTAATAAAAATGTAAAGTTTGAAAAAATCGTTAGAGCCATTTTTGAAAAAATCGAAAACAAACTGAAAAATCACAAAAGTAAACACCATACTTCCGGTTATGTGATTTTCTTCAAAAGTTTGCTATTTCATATAGATCAGCGTTTCTTAATCTTTTTGATAAGGCGAACCCTTTTTAATATCCACTTTTATCGTGGAACCCCTGGTTTGTTTCAGTAGTATGGTTTTAATGCAACATTCTGTAAATGGATTATTTGCAAGAAAAATGACAATCATTTCAAATAAGATTTGTTTGCTTTTAAAAAAGTTACTTCAAAATCAACCCAAAAGTTTTTAAAATGACCCATTCAAACAGGACTTTTAAATATAAATTTTAATGAGATGAGTGGCACTGTTTTTTATTATCGCAGATATACTTAATATTAGACTTTATGGATAAAAATTGAATTATCATGTCAGGTTAGGCATCAAGTCTGTTGCGGTATATATTTTCTGTCGACACATAAGCTGAGAACCCCGTTTCGCACATATATGTAGTTGCAAATAGTAAAAGTTCCAACACGGCCTTTTGCGACAATTAAGGATATTCGTCTTTTTAACTACACCAGAATTCCACTAACGGTATTAAGTTTCGTATTCTTCTGCTGGCACGGTCTAAGGTCATGCATTGACAATAAATATGTTTTTGATATTTAATCTACTGTTGATTTGATTATCTTTGTTCTTAAAAATGGTAAAACTTTCAAAAAAAAATTAGCTGCTTTGTTGAAGTTAACGCCTTTTTGTATTCCTGACTTCTAAATTCATATTTCCCGGTCATTCCTGATGCGCCAAAAGTTACTTTTGCTGCGCTTGCGCTTCCAAACATCAGAGGCGTTTTAAACGTTGACAAAATCAGGTGCGTAGGATACGTATAAAAGTTTGGTAATTTAAGCTGTCATCTGAGTAAAGTAGTATAACACTAAATTATAATTTTTTAATTTTTTTAAAATATTTTCAGTTATTCGTTACAAAAAACATTGTACCTAACTTTTCCGGGAAAAAATTTCCCGAATTCGCATGAGATGCAGCACTCCTTTCGGGAAAATTACCTTCCCAAACTTGTTAGGTAAATAACTATTACAATATTTAGGGCAGTTTCCATATTACCATGATGCGTTTCGTAAATATGTTGGAAAATACTAGATTTTTCGAATCAATATTGGGCTTAGTGGACATCCTTGTGTGAGTCCTCTTTCAGTCTAAAATCTTCTCTTCTCTGTGCCTGTGCCTATGTAGCTTATGGTTTCCTTGTATATGTGCTGTATTCTGTTTATTAGTATCCTGCTTATTCCTTTTTTTCTTGTATTTCCACAGCTTTCCTCTATTAATATTATCGAACGCAGCTTTCAGGTCCGCAAAAAACACATACAGCCTCTCACCTTGTTTCAACCTCTTTTAAATTGCGTAGTTTAGCATATATAAGTTGTCAACTGTTTCTCTGTTTTTCCTGAATCCCGCTTGGCTTTCCGGTATCTGTTGATTGTCCTCTATTTCTTCTTGTAGTTTTTTGTATTATCTTGTAAGATATCTTATTAATTAACGTTGAATAAATTTTCTTTTAATTTTCCATTTCTTTCCATTGTAAGATCGTAGAAAAAGTACACTGTATAACTCGAATAATTGAGCACTCCGCCTACGGCGTCGTGCTCAAACTTTATCCTCGTGCGATATGGACATCATATCCACTCTCGTTATACAAACTACTATTTTCAATTATCAGCAGCGAGGTACCTGATACTCCGAATACTTAGATCTTGTTCATGATCAACTTTCTATCTCAATTCTATCGATTCTTTTGCGATTTTTCGTTGCCGTTTACCCGAAAGTGTTATTTAAAGAATCATATAAATTTTCATCACCATTCTCGTCTTAATCCAAATAATTATTAACTCTACCTTAGTAAATATCCGTCGCTTTCCTTAATCACCTCTAATAACTATACATATAGGATAAACAACAATTCCCATCTCAGAAATATTTAATAGTAATTTATTATACAAGACGATAAAGTTAAATTTTATCCACGAGTGAATCGTTTAACGTCGAGACGAAGTCGAGACGTTAATGATTCAAGAGTGGATAGAAATAACTTTATCGTCGTGTATAATACAATATTTTTTTCTATAGCAAGAACTTTAACAATTTCAAAAGAAAATAATGACAGTCAATCGCATTTCAAAATGTCAGTAGCTAGATTGGGTTGCTACGATAATACGAAGCTGTCATATTTAATTTAAACAAAAGTTAGAAAATTAAATTACTTTATCTATCCTTGCTGTTAAAGTAAAACTTGACCTTTTGTTTTGAGTTGATAAAAGCACACTTTAACATGTGCTATAGAAAAAAGAATATTTTTAAAAATATTTTACACGGCAGAAAAAACTACACAATTCGTTGAGTCGTCGAATCTCCGGTCGCTTATTCTAGCGACCTGCATTTATGCAGCTAATCCGAAGGCTGGCCTTTGAAATGATGCATTGCAGGCTTATTACTTTAGATGTTCTCTCTTCGGTGCAAGACTAGGTACATTTAATAAAAACATATAGCAATACATAAAAAGTCAGCGGAATCTAAAAAGACTTTGGGCTACTATTCAAGTGACAACCTCTTATATTGCCCATATATTGTCATTTGGTGCTTGGTAAAGCATTGAAAGTTAGGTCTTGGTAATCCTTTTTTGTAGAGATTAAAATTAGTGTCATTTCTAAAAATTAGAACTGCGAGCTCCATCTGTACTTTTTTTAAATATTGCACGTTGAAAAACACGCAAAACGTCGCTTCAATTATTTTCATAAATAATGTTTAATTGAGTGTTTTACTTCTTCCTCTAATTTATGGAAAATTGCCGTGAAATAGATAAAAGAAGATATAAATACGTTTTTTCCCTGAGCTCTGTAAGTTAACCGTAGGTAAAAAAACTTGAATATTTCCAGTGCTGCATACAATATTTTATTTACTAGCATATTAGTATTAACAGTATGAAATTTAAAAATTTCCTGACTACATTTAAAATAAGAATATGAAACATCAAGAATTGCCTGAATGTATGGTTGCTAAGATGTTGTTTGTAGCTGCATGGTTACCATGACATTGAGGGAGAAATAATTTAAAAAATTCCTAGTAAATATAGTTAAATTTATAACTTGTTTTACATGAAAATCGTTTCAAAACATGATTCCGCCCAGTTCATGTGTTAAGTGTTAAATTTAATAGAAATACGAACCAATGCTCATACAGCCTGTGATAGCTGTTGACTGATGAGGACCGAAATAAATGCATTGAAAACAATCGTAGTGATTTTATTTTGATATTTTAATTCTGCGCTTTGTAAGGTAAAAAAGTGTATCTCAAAATTTAATTGACTTTGCATTTTCTGGATATAAGAAAATTTTTAAGTTCCCAGTGACATACCTTCTTAGCAAAACATGGTACGTACATAAGTAAGATTTGGTTATTTTGCATGAAATGCATTTATTTGGCTTAGGAAGGCCGTACTTAGAGACAATCTGACAAATATCACTGGACAGTGACGATTAAAAGAACGGTGAACCGAAACCAGATATGAACACATAAGTATGCAAAAAACAGTCTAAAAATAAATCTGCGTGGGGTGAGATTTCCAGTATCGTTCCAAGGTCGTGTTAATACCATATGATCGAATACTTTTATTCTCGGGAGGTCCGTGGAATTCACATTAGTAATTAATATCGTTTAAGTGAAAGCAATTAACTCTACGGCTTTCTAGAGGATACAAGTATTCGATCATACTGTATTATTTATTAAAAAGAAAGGAAGAGCAAAGAACCATAAAACACGAGTTTACACATTTAAATTTGCCACTGCAAGGATGGATGGATGGTGGTAATACAGTGAGCGTCAAAAAGCATTGGTCAGTTTTAATTTGTAATGACAATTTATTTGCTTAAATTACACAGTTAATGAAAACTATTTCTTAAAGACTAAGAATGGGAAATTTACTTATGAAAAATGTTATCCATCAAACGTCTCCCCTCTTGTTGAATGCACACTTCTAAACGGCGGACGAAACCTCTCATCACACGTTGCCGCATATCCTGCAGTATAGCTTCAATATCTTCTCGAATAAACCTTTTAAGCTTTTCCAGATTTGCTCTTGAAGTAATCCCAAAGAAAAAAGTCACGAGTGGCGGCGCTTCGAGATCTTGAGGGCCAAGGAAAAATCAGTTTATTTTTGAAACGATTGTCGTAAGAGATTCGTAATCATTCTTGCGGTGTAATTGGTAGCACCGTCCTGTTGTAACCAATACTCATTTACTATCTCCTCCTCTATTTGCGACCAAAACATCTTTAAAGCATGTAATGTCTTTGAGATGTAACCGTTAGCGTTTCAGAATTTTCCTCGAAAAAATAAGGCCCGATAATATTTGACGATGAAACAGTACATCAAGCTGTCACTTTGGGAGAATGTCAAACATTGAAACAAAACTCCCAAATTTCTTTTTTACGAAGAAATTATCATTGATTTAATAAATGAAGTGTATGGGTTTTTATTACGTACTGAAACTAACCAATGATTTTTGTCGCTCACTGTATAAAACCGCGATGTTTAGACTAGAAGACTTGGCAACACCGGCAGATCTCATCTTATACTAAATATATAAATATATACAGATCTCACCTTACCGTTATTTAACAAACGATCTCTACTTTACCGTATATATTAAGTATATGTAAAACTAAAAAATTGTTATCCCCCTTTTGATGTCCTTGATAATAATGCATTGTTGAAACTTTTCTTTTAATTATTTTTTGAAGATAGTGTTTCCTTCTAGTGAATCTCGGGTTATCCAAAAAATATCAGGATCTCGACTTGTATACAGAACGTGTATATATTGTAGATGTTATGTTAAATATGATGATTATGATTTATAATTTAATAAATAAATACCCACCCTTTATAAAATAACGTGTATTACTTTTAAACACAAATTGCGTTTTCAAAAATAGTTATTTTAGGGAGTTACATTATATAGGGTCAAAAGCAAATAAACTTTGCATCACATGTGACCAAATTTTAATAGCCCTATTTGGATTTTGTAGAAAAACACACATTTAATATGGCGCTACTTTAAAGAAAATGTGTGTGGAATAAAGCATGTCAAAACTAAGAATTTTTATGTAGGTTGCGTTGAGTATTACTTTGCTAGAGGTGGTGCAATTTAAAAAAATGGGCAAAAGATCTAAATTATCTTATACAGCTGTAATTTTGCATATCGGCTATAAATTTCATTTAGAAAAACTTTTTCTAATAACTTTTTCGATATTTTGAGAAATAACCCCACTTTTGATTTTTTTTTAAAAGACGTTAAAATTTGACAGACAATGCGAATGACGCGACTATAATTTTTTTAGTTAATTTTCATCTCGATCGAAGCAGCAATTGATGCCAAAGTCAAATTTCGAAAAAAGCTATTAATAAAAAAAATCCCATATGATGCGGACTTTACTGGTCACACTGTATATGCATAAGGTGGGCGCGGCATAAGCGACAACAAAATATTTGTTTAATTAAAAAAAAGAATAGCCGAGCAGGCACGGGCGCCGCAAAGGCAATGAATAAAAAAACAATATTTATGGTATATATACAGTCTGTTCAACAAAAAAGGCCCCGCCTTCTAGCTACTTTATTATTTATTTTAGATCAAATAAACCTTATATCAAATCAAATGACACATAAAAACCTACATTTTAACACTATCAAAAAAAATGTATCTTCAATTGTTTCAGAGTGGTGACGTCACATGCAATTTTTTTAAATGACACTGTATATATTTTTTTACATTTTCTAGTAGAGGTTTTTTTTCTCTTTTCAACAATATAAATATTTTATGCCCTTACATAAGAAAATTTCGAGAAAAATTAAAAAACTTTTTTATCGGTGGGAGGCCACGATGCAAAACTATAAACAAAAGTGTAACTCAGAAAAACAAAACAATAAACACTTTAGATTATTCTGAAATCTGATAGTTAAAACGTTTGGCTACTATTTGTTTTGTTTTTCTGAGTTACACTTTTGTTTACAGTTTTGTAACATGGCCTCCCACTGTGAACCGTGGAGACTATAGACATAAAAATTATTCTGCACTCCCTGTACATCTCCCGTCGTGCCACTACACTTCACATTTGTCAAGTGTACACTCCAGGAAAAAGGATTTTGGACATTGATCATACGCCCTGATGCATTTTTACTCATTCATTGAGAATTTCTCATTTGAAACCTATTTCGTATTGAAAAGCTATTTGGTTACTTCTGTGAAGTTGGTAAGATTTATCAGCTTCAATTACGCCATTGATGACGTGCGTTACCTGATCTGCCCCTCGTATTATTTCAATTTGCCTCAAAATGGAAGATGGGCGGCACGTAATTTACATTCATTAATCAGTGGGCCTGTTGGTGTAAATATTGAGGTAGCGCATCGAAATAAAATGTTGCTTTAAAGATATAATGAAATATTGTAGTATCGTCATAGGCAGCCAATTCCTTCGAGGTGAAAATCTTTTCGGCCGTCTTGAATGTCCACAATGGGCTTCATAGTCGAGGAGTACAGGCTGCAGATTCTTCAACAGTCAAGGTAGGACTGACCTGCGCCTGTAAATTATGTTACATAAATTTCACACAGTAGCCAGAATTTCCCCAAACTTCCATTAGCCACGTGTTCAATCAGTTGCTGAGTCATAAATTACTCACACAGGCAGGCGCACTGGTGTGCAATCTAGCTGACTTGATAAGTCCAGATACAGTGCATTAAGTGCCCAAACGACCAGCTGCTGCCTCACAATTCAGTCAAAACGTTTGTTAGGGTATTTATAGGGCAGTAAACATCACTTCAAGATCAAGATATGAGACATAGAACACACACGTTGAGCAGATAATTTTGAGATGTCAATCAAAACACCCGTTAGCCCATTAAAAAGTCGTTGAAGTAATTTCAAGATTGATATATATGAGCAATAAAACTAACAAGTGTTCAGCAGTAAATTCCTTCTAGCGAAAAACAGTCACGCTATCTCTCCTAAAGGGCATCAGTCGATGAAATCGCTTAATTAAACGCCTAACCCACTTTCAACCAATGGTCGCAAACATCTCATTATTCCCCTTCACAATCGGCTTTCCGATCTTTTAAAAAGGGCTCGCATAGTTTTCTGCGGAGGATTCCTTAAGTTGCCGCATGCAAGCAAGTTGTGTACTTGGTGCCGAGTATCTTTACGTGTTTTGACCACGACGGTTCTAGTTTCCGAAGATATCTTCTCAATCCGCTGTGCGGGATTTAATTTAAGGAACCGATCGATTTAACTCGCTTAATGAGAGTGCGTACCGAAGTTTCGTATTGTCTAACGGCAATCCCGGATTTTCCTGCACAAGAGACCAGACACCTTGTCCAAGTTTTCGCACTGTAGCATCGCTTGCCATTCCCTGCTATCGATATTTCTTCCGGCTTCTTTTGCAGCACTGCAGCGACACGTCTAAGCGCGATTCCGGAAGGGACATCAAGCAACACAAGCCGCAGCGAGGATCTTAAAAAGGTACTGTGTAAAATTTATATTAATGTAGACGCCTATTATTTTCGATAAGTGAAATAGTGTCGCGGAAGCAAATTAAAACGACGCAGATTTGAAAGACCTCTTATAGCGTTCATATAACGGCAAAATGGTCATTATCATTTCACGAATTCAGAATCCTGTAAATAGTGAAATTAAGATTACCTAATGTAATATTTAGCAGTTTGTAAAACACCATGACGTCGTGTAGGACTTAGAATTCAGTAATTATGTCGGCTGTGACCATTGTATATAGTAATTTTGGGGTTTTGACCTCAATACATTGAATTTTAATTCTGTTTTCTTTGAATTTGATGGTTGTTGCATGCGTTCTTTCCTGTAAGTGTAAAAGGTTTTAGCTGTAGGAAATCACTTAAGGTAAGTTCTATCCGGGACAGCGCAAGGAAGGACGTCGCTGCAGCAGTATCAACAACACACCTACGGGTGAGTTTCTTTTTCCACTTTTAAGAAATCGCTCAGTACCATCATTAGAAAAGTGGTGGCGGTCAGGCATTTCATCCCCTCTTAAGTTATCTAGTGCTTGCCCGGTATAACTGACGATCCCGAAATAGCCTAAGCCCTCTCGACTAGCTGCCGTTAAACTTTTCTTATTACCACCATTCCGGGCGGGTTGGGCTTGTAACCGCCCAATATTGTCGCAATCTCGTTTTATCGGGTAATCAGCATCTGTCTTGTTATAATACGACGATTGAAACTTGGAATTCTTCTTCTCTATCCTTAACCCTTAAAGGGCGTAGTGACACTATGAAGTATATTACTCTATTTGATTATAAATTGTTTACAACGTTCTTTATTCTGGACTTGTTTTACTGCACCGGATAAGCGTATATGAATTAGACGCCTAGTCTGACCAACCCATCGCACTGAGGACCTTTCTCTGGACGGGTGACCTTCCATTCTTACATGAACTATCAGGTTCTCCATTTTACTTTGGTTTCGGAAGTGTTCGACGTATGTAAGATCCTGTTGTCTCATTTGGGTGAGAATCCTTTTCGTTATACGAAGCTCTTCTAGTATAGTGCCATTTGTTCGGTGTGCTGTCCAGTGTCCAAGTTAATTGCAATATCCTCTTGTAGTACCACATTTCAAAGGCGTTTATTTTTATTACTGTCTTGATAGTCGAGGTTATAACGCTTCGTAATTTTAGCAATTTTACTTTTATGTTCAAGATTAAATTCTGATTAGGTTTTTATTCCTCGCGGGTAGCTCTGGCCCAAGGTTTTCAACTGCAGAAGTAAGAGAGATTGGAGTCAAATGTATGCAGGTTTTTTATTTTGTTTAACTAAATTTACAAATAAATATGTTTTAAAATTATTTAAAAAAATAAACAAGTTAAAATTTTTCCTGGGTCCGCTGCGGCACGGCCGGAGCATAGGGTTGAAGGGCGACGTTCTGCAGTGGCGGATAGGGAATATCCATCCGTCCTGTGATCCGAAAAGCTATAAACAGACTAAAATTAAATAATTTTGCTTCCGCTCGTCGGTACCTGGCTTTTCCAGATTTTGGGCTTGATTAGACAAAAGCTAACATGATTCTGAGGCAGTTATCAGCCACCCCAGGCCAAGCAAACGAGAACGCTCGTCATGCTAGCTAAATAAATTCAGAAATTTCAAAGCCCGAGGATGGCATTGCTGGACTAGCGCTTATTAAACGAACGCCAGCAAAATTTGAGCCGACGCGGTTTGCGCTCGATTTACAATTCAAATATGAAGCAAGCTCGCGCCTTGCAAATTAACCTGAATTTAGGCCGCTTTGAACTTCGGGCTGGTGGATCTTGGCGTCGAGCTGTCGGTAGAAATGATTTATTAGCAGGGTGGTTTTACCGGCCACTGAACAGGTACGAGTATCTTGGTCAAGTCTAAGCAGCAAGATCTTCCATTACGCTGAAGTATTACCAGGATAGGGTGGTTAATTCTAAGCGGCAAGATCTTCCATTGCGCTGGAGGATTTCCAGGACAGAGTAGGTTATGAACAGGATTACTTCGGCAGTTTTACTAATCTGGGCAAGGGAGATTTCTGGTCTGCACTGGAAAGGTCAGGTAGTTCTGGGACAGGTTTCTGGTCTTAACGGGCAGATCTCTGGATTGGTGAAGCTCCTTGGGCCTGGAGTTCGGATTCTGGTCTGGATTCTGAAAGGAACGGGTTAGATCTGTCCTCTGACTAAATGGGCATCGCTTTTTTATATGATGCGCAATCTCCTTTTACGTCGTTTTACTAGGCAACTCGTAAGAGGGGTTAAACGCGATACTTCGGTGGGATGGAAAGTCTGCTTTACACATGGACTCTTATCGGACTATCAGCAGCATCTCTCTTCAAGTTTTTCTTACCCTCCGCGTGACTCCAAATATTCGCGCGTCACGCATTCTTGTGACAGTGATAGCGCCTACAAATTGATAACGGCAATTAAAACGTTCTAAAACAATTTGGAGGTAGGCACGCAAAACGTCAAAAGGTTTTGACGGTATAAGTAACAATAGGAAATATAAAGGCAAGTTTTCTAAGTTTGGTGTGTTTACTTATGTTCTGGTCTCGCCAGACACGAATTAGTTTGCCCATTGCAGCCCTTGCAATAGCAATCCTTCTTCGTTGGTGACAATAGATCCTAGATATTTAAATTGACTTACTATTTTAAACCCAGCTACATCCTCCGCGTGTATGTGTTTGTTATTAGATCGGTCTATGTTCATGACTTTAGTTTTACATGCATTCAGTTCAAGCCCATACTGTCGCTGTATTATTATAATATAGTTGCTTGGTCAGATTTATCACATGTTGTGGAGTGCCCATATTTGTTTTAATAATAACCATACTTTAGCCCATAGGATGTCGTATGTCGACACTTGCAATGTGACAACTGAACGAACTTCGCGATTCAGCATATAATATTACCTGTATGTATCTACTTGATGGACACAAAGTCTATTAAGCATCTAAAAAGAATGATCAAGCAGTGAAGAACTGGAGCAAAAAGTTGCAGCCGTAGGAAGCAAATTTAGTCGCAAACGATGGCTCCAGCAACAAGGCAAGATACATCAGGAACACCGCAGACTGCAGGTTCGAACGTACAGGCTACACCTTTCCAATTCAATGTGCCGCCACCTAAGGAATTTCTATTTCAAAAATCCGACTGGACAAAATGGATTTGCCAATTTGAAAGGTACCGCATAGGTTCAAATTTGAGTTCGGTAGGATCCCATTTGGTATTACGTCAGTTTCTGAACATTACTAAAGAAGGACGTATGAAATACTTGCCGGTCTTAATAGGTGTTTAAATCTTATGGACGATTTAGGGGAAAGGTGCCATGAATGGGACAAATGGGACAAAGTAGGTTTCTCTACTTTTGTACATAATTAGTAGTTCTCATACATGTCAATAGGTGGCTACACATGTACCTTTTCTTCACAGAAAATTTTAAAGCCATACATTGTGTCTTGTGGAGGTCATTTACATTTAAGATTTCTGGTTGTAGCAAGTGCACTGCTAAAAATGTTACCTATTGGTTTTTCATTTGTGAGTGTTTTGTGCTACCTATTTGAAATTGCTGTCAGTTTAAAGAGTTGACTGCTATGCATTTTTAAATTAATAGTAAATACCTGCAGTTTAAAGGTAAGCATTTGTTTAACCCAATTTCTTTCTGTATGCGTACTGGCAATGAATGGGAGACTATCACACTATCACATGACAATTATATAGTAAGTAAATACAAATTAACTATAGTTGTCTGATTTAGCTTTGAGTTGGAAACTTCAATCAAAGCTAAAGAAAAAAGGGTTAGAGTTTCTGCAAAATCTATGGAAATCACAGTCGCAGATAGCATTGATAATAAATTAGCAATTCGACATGCAAGTGAGAAGTACCAAATATCAAAGTCCGCTTTACATAGAGCAGCTAAACATGCTCAACAAATACATAATACAGATGAATTTCAACATAGACCTAATATCGGAAGTAGGCGGATTTTGACAGTTGCACAAGAACATGCTTTAGTTGATTATTTAATAACTACTTCTAAAATGTGCTATCGAATAGGTACCATTGGACTTCTCCATCAAGCATATAAATATGCACAACTGAAAATGTAATATCCTGCAAAGTGGGATGCTGAGAGTAAAGCTGGGTTGGACGGCGTAATAATTTGCTCTCCCTCAGGAAACCAGAAAAAACTAGTTTGAGCAGAGCTACCGCGTTTAATCCAACCACAGTAAATAAATTTCTTAAGAATTTGGAACGGGCAATGTCCAAACATAATATCACAGTTGATAGAATATACAACTGTGACGAAACGGGCATCACTACTATTACAGACCCACCGAAACTGTTTTACCAAAAAGGCCTAAAACAAGTCGGACAAACTACTTCTGCAAAAATTGAAGCAATAGTAACAATGCTTAATTTGGGTGTGCCACTGGAAATACCCTTCCACCTGCCTTTGTCTTCCCAAGAGTAAACTTCAGAGAGTACATGCTGCATAGTGCCCCACCAAACAGTTTAGGACTTGCCCATAAATCTGGTTAGATGTCTGAAACTAACTTTCTCATCAGTTTAAAGCATTTTGTCCAATATGCAAAGCCTAGCGGAGAAGCTCAACTGCTGTTGCTACTCGACAATCATGAGTCCCACATTAGTTTAGCTTTAGATATTGTAAATTATGCTAAAAGTAACTATGTAACTTTGTTGACATTTCCGCCCCACTGCAGCCACTGATGACATCCCTTGGATGTTTCGATTTATGGACTATTTAAAACCTACTTTAAACGAGCTCAAAATGAGTGGATGCTAACGAATCCCGGCAAGACTCTTGATATTTACCAGGTGAAATCACTTGCCAATAAAGATTACTCCTAAAAACATTTTTGCTGGATTTACTTCGTCGGGACTATATCAGCTTAACCGTAATGTATTTCAAGAAGCTGACTATTTGTGTTCATATGTAACAGATCACGATACTCCTACTACAAGTGACAATAATACTAGTCAAATGCAAGAACCGCAGCCTTGTACTTCAAAACAAGCAGCACCATCTCATGCTAGCAGTAATATCAATGCATTTTCTGAGTTATTAATTACACCTGAATCAATTAGACCATATTCAAAAGGTTCAAAGAGACAGCAAATCCGAAGAGGCAGAAAAATTGGATCAACGAGAATTTTAACGGAAACCCCAGAGAAAAATCAAATTGAAGAGGAGTACAGAGAAAAAATGGAAAAATAAAGGGTGCATAATCTAAATAGAATGAAGATAATGAAGAAACTTGTAGAAAAAAAGTTGCAGTAGTGAATCAGAGTTTGAAGAGATCGAATTGCAAGATTCAGATGAATGTCTTAGTGACCTCTAGCAAAGTGACAATGATGATCAAATACTTGATAATTCTGGAAATATTACCTACTTTACAGAAAAATGATTCTGTTTTGGTGGATTGTTCGACAAAAAAACATAAGTTGGCCTATATCGCATGTATCAAAGAAATATTGGAAGATGAAGAATATCAAATTACATTGCTAGGCGACATGGAAATTCTCAAAATTTCTTCTATCCTACTAAAGAGGACATCAGTGATGTTCACAAAACAAAAATACTCAGAAAATTAGCAACGCCCTACAAGAATCATGAAACGACTCGTACAAAGGCAAATTTAAAATTTAATATTGAATTTTTATTTCATGAAAAATAATTTGGAAGAATTCGGTAAGCAGTTATCTTTTACAATGTATTAAATAACATTACACAGAATTTACTGTAATTACTTTTAAAGAATAAAGTTTACCATTATTGTTTTTTTTAAATATGTATCTCGTCCCAGTCGTAGCTTACAGCTGTCCCATTCAATGTATGTATTGAATTAGACGAATCCAGCTTTTAGGTAAATAATTTCTATAAGCGTTTTTAGCAGACTACAGCAATTTGTGCCACCTATTGCATTACAACAATTAAAAAATAAACAAGTGTCAATTTAAAAAAAAATGTCCCATTCATGGCACCTTTCCCCTATTAGTTTTTGTGAAAGACCAACACGAACATGATCTACGACTGCAAAAAGTATTGCAACGCTTACAGGAATACCATGTGTCTTTGAACAGATCAAAATGTATTTTCAGTAGGTACAGGTACAGGCAGTGTAAAATTCTTTGGACATATAATTGACTAGCACAGAGTTCGTTCCTACTCACAAAAAGTTCAACCAATTTGATCACTATCAACTTCAAAAGAAATAGGCGAAGTCAGGCGATTTTTGGAAACGTTTAACTATGTAGCGAAATACGTACCCAAGGTAGTCGAGATATCATACCAATTCGTGAACTATTATGTTCTGACACTGAGCTCGTTTGGTGAGATCAGCAAGAAGAAGCTTATTGTCGCGTTCAGCACTCTACAACTATTCGTTGTAAAGTGGTAGACGGCTCGAATTAGAAATCAAGCACACACACACACTATTTTGATGCATTTAATTTCTTACGCGGGTACAATAAATGATTGTACACATACAAAAACAAGAACAAAACTGCAGCACAGAACAGCTTGCGTCACATTTTGTGACAAACGACCTTCAACGAAGTATTCTGTCACGCAACAGGGATAATGACAGACACGAGTTGATATACCATAAAGGACTTGTACTAAAAACACATCGAATATTAATACCGCGAACTTTACCAAATGAAACAGAAATTACATTTCGGTCATTTAGGCGTTACAAACTGCAAAAGGTTGGCTACAAAAACAGCTTACTGACCTGATGTGGGCAAGAACATTGAAAACTACTTAGTAAACTGTTATGAATGGGCGCAAAACCATATGCCAAGCGTCATGAACCGTTAATGACAAACCCTTTATTTAAATTACCTTGGTCAATCATAGCAGTAGACATTTGTGAATATTATAATAAACACTATCTTGTAATGCAGCATTACTTAACAAAGTACATTGAAGCAGAACAACTACAAGGACTAGACGCTAAATATATTATTACAAAGATGCAAGTAATCTTCGCACGACATGGTAATCCACTTGATGTGAGATCAGACAACAGTCCACAGTTTGCGAATGCAATCTACAAGAACGCAGAAAAATGTGGATTCAAAACTACCGAGAGCAGTCCACATTTTCCACAAGCAAATCGACAAGCAGAACGAAGTGTTCAAGTTTTCAAACAAATTTTGAACAAATGTGAAGATGTTAACCTAGGGCTCCTATCATACTGGATTACACTTTTGGGAAATCGATTCTCTCCAGCTGAACTATTAATGGGCAATAAGTTAAGATTCAGGATTCCAGTGTTACCTACCCAACTCAAACCGCAGATAACAAACTTCGAATCGTCAAAAAGAAGAGATGGAAGGGTCAGAGAAAGAACAAAACGCAACCGCGATAAGAAATATTGAACAAGAACACTTTCTGATCTACAAAATAATCAAACAGTTTGGATCACAGTTATGAACAGACCAGGAAAAGTAACGAAGAAGGAAAGTGAACCAAGAGCATACAAGATAGCCAGAGAATACCACTACCGACAGAAGATCAGCAAACAAGCAGTACATTTTCGGGTGAAGAAACAGGGTCTGGTACAAATGATCAACAGAGAGACGGAGACGAGCAATGAAATACGCGCTGGAGATCAATCCAGAGTGAACCGTGCAATCAGAATGTGCGCTATAGTGATGTGCGCAATAAAGAAATGTTTTCGGAACAGTTACTAAAATCATTTTCAGAAGATAATGAACTGTACAGGGTGTTTTTTTTTCGTTTATATTATAGAGTACATACTAAAGGGCAAGAGATACAAAAAAAAAACTAGTGTACATGTCTCGTCCTCTTTATTAGTGGTTAGTTTAATGGCGTAATCAGATCTACGCTAACTAGATTGGTTTAGGAAATACAGGGTGATTCTCAAAATATGCTGTTTTTTGTAATCTCTGATAACTCTACGCCACTGAATTCTACGCAAAAAGTTACATATTTTTGTATTTACAATTTTTTTAGCTCCGCTAATTAAGATGTTAGAAGAGATTACAAAAACAGCTGATTTTGAGAATCACCCTGTTTTCCTAAACCAATCTAGTTAGCGTAGATGTGATTGCGCCATTAAACTAAACACTAAAAAAGAGGACAAGACACGTATACTATTTTGTTTGTATCTCTTACCCGTTAGTATGTACAGTGTTACGGTATTAAATGCTCAGATCGACATTGATCAAGAGCACTGTCAAAAATCGGGTAGAAACTACAGGGTTCGCCGGCTTTACTAAAAAGAACACAGATCTTAATGTGTTGGAGCAGATTTCGTTGCTCCGATTCCTCGCACTTGGTTCAGTCGGGAAGGCGTGGTTCGAGGGTACAAAGAAAAACCGGCGGCACTTACCCTGATGGATTGCTTAAGATAGATGCCTAGAGCGCCACTTGTTTCAAGATAGGGAATGGCAAACGTGTTAGAAACAAGAACACACACGTAGTCTATGTAGAAGTCCTCCAGGTTCGCCGCTATTCACCTCGGCGCTGTCCACCGGGCTTCCTCCGAGTCTTCAGATTTCAACACACAGGTGGCCACGAAGCAAATGACTTACCTTGATTGGCCACCCGCCTAGTTTAACATAAAAACACAATGACTGACACTAACCCCAGTTCTTAGGGTTCACTTATCAACAAGGACATGCTGTCGTCTTTACAAATTAATTACATGTGGCCTTTGACATGCTAAATGGGTTGAAGACCCATACCAGGAAGGTTTAGCATTCACTAAAAGAATAAGTTGAACTTTAATAAAGTTTATTATTGAAAGGAATTAAATGGCACAAATATTCACATAAAATATCGGGGTCCCCAAAAAAAAACAATTACCCTATTATCTAAGAAAAGGAATATATAGTTACACGCTGGGCAACACGAAGTACATAACCGGGGTGAAGCCCCCTGATTGATAACACATACATCAAATTATAGGCTTGAGTGAACGGGCGCAATGTTTATGAACACTCGGAAAACACACAATAAAATTATAGACGCCACTCAACTCGGCACGTCAGTTACGCTGTAGAAACACTAAACAGATCCTACCTGAGAGCTGTCAGCATGTTATTTGGGGTTGGCGATAGTTACGAACTCCGCCTCGGCGAAGGCCGGCGTGACGTTGCAGAGGTGTAGCGGGCTCCCCACATGGGAACGAAAGGGTTGTACAGGGGCCAATTCGGTACGGAGGGCCAGAGGGTCGGTTTACCCCACGAAGAAGGATGGCAGCCAGCGGCGGGCGACGGGTAGCTTCAAATTAACACGGCTTCTTCACAGAATTCGCAACAGAGTTGCCGAAACTTTTTCCACTGATATGAAAAGTATTGTAGGCTTATGAGGACACCTTTGTTGAATGTGCAAAAGGGTGCAACTTGCTTTTCCACTCCTGGCTGGAGGGCAAAAGCCGATAGAAGGCGCCTCGCCAATAATTCGAAACAGCTTAACGAAACATCGCCCTTAGCCCGCGTACGTGAAGATCACAAAGTTCACATAACGTGGACAATAAACTACACTGCGTTTACAGGGAGTTCCCCGGACCGCAGCCCGCGGCCCGGGGGCGACAAAATTTGCACGTTCGTTGTGGTTCACAGCTCGATCTCAATTAATTCAGAAACGCACGGTAAAAACGATGGTCACCCCCGCGCAGAATGATCTCATTCCTTCAGAACAAAGAACCTGCCAGCCTTGCAAAAGAAACAAGGAACAATTAACACGAACAACTCTAGAACCTTCGACAGCCTAATCAGCGCTTTCAGCGAGCGAGGGACGCAATTCCAGAAGCTAAGAAAAGGTATCATTTTACAATCGAATTTCCAGGAATGAAACTTCACGTCGGCTTTGTGCAGGCGTTCGGTTCCTGCATTAAAGAATGAATTCACGGACCCAATTCGGCAAATGCAACATAAACGGTGATATTTATAATATAGTTTCGAGGAAGGAAATCTTACTATGGCCTTGATCCCGCGTTAAAGAATTGGTTACTTAAGAAAACAAATACGAAGCGCAAGCATTTCAATGCCCGCCGGAATAAATTCGAATGTAACTAGCACAGGGCCGAATCCAGGAAATTTTAAATAGAATAATTTCAGCTTAAATGCACTAATAATACCCAATCGTGGAATTGATGACAAGGATAGCTTACTGACGTCAAAATCACTTAACACCCCCCTTACTAGAGGTCAATTTCCCAAATTGATCCTTAAGGCGACCGAGAGGCTTGCTAAAAGATTCGTTTAACTTAGGATGCGGATTGAGATAGCCGTCACTACTCAGGATCCCAACCACGCGATGACGGATAGCGTCAAAACAAAAGAGTGTGAAAAAAGAAGAGTTGGTATCCCACCTGGGATTTGGGTTTTGCTCGTGAATGAGCTTGTCATAATAGGGTATAAGTCATCACTGTGCACTCTTCCGTCCAACCTACCAATCGAACACAGGGTTACGAAGCCCCAAGGTTCGCAACCTAACTCTCGAAGACCCGTTGAAGAGGGCACGCGAGGCGTCACGGGATCAGCCTCTTGTGTTTGTCCCACAGCAACAAACGATCAAAGAAAGGGGTAGCCACGAACGACAGGAGTCTCGAAGGCCTTGAAGGCCGCCTAGCCTAAACTAACCTACCCTATTCTAATGAAACGAACAATTATATACAACAGTATGTCACCCATGGTTAATCCATTGTGACTTGGGATTGTTAAGGAAAAGAAAACTAAGTCCACCGAAATCCTCAATTGATGACGATGCCGAAAGCCAAGTCGTCTATGAATTCGCAAAATGCGAGACCGAAAATGACTCCGACACCGAACACCAAAAGAAAATTCGGAAAAACAAAGTCTCCAACAAATGTCAAACATGAAATTCACTAAAGACACAACATGCGAACAGCCTGCGCATGACTGACGCACGAAGCTCAAAAGCCAACAACGAAATCGCTCCTCCCAAAGTCCAAAGGGCAGGAATACGATGCATGACCTAAAGCCATCAAAAGTCTTCAACGAAAAAGTCTTTCCCAAAATCCAAAGGGCAAAGACACCTAAAGTGACAACCTAAAGTCATCAAAAGAAAATTTGGTAGGTGACGACAGATCGTCAATAAATAACGGAACGATGGAGTCTCGATCGAAAAAGAATTGTTTCAGACTTCGGAATGGCACAGCGTAACCAGAATTTGCAAAAGCTGCAACGCTCTCATACTACACGAGAACACAAGCGGGATTACTTAAGCGGCGTTTTCAAACAGATGTGCAATAAAGCAGAATTTGCCCCACCTCAACCTTCAGAGCGTGGACAGCAACGGTACAAAACGCCAAACCCAAGAAAATTTTACGCTGGCCTAGAAGTCACTAAAACAAAACAACAACAGGCGACTAAATCGCAACATACTCCAACACGGTAAACTACTAAGTCAATAAACGAAAAACGTACGACAAAAAGTGTACAAGACACTACGACAGGTGTTGATGCACGCGATGAAATCAGCAAACGAAGTTGGGCGATACACGATAAAAATGAGAACGAAATAGAAGTCAAACAAACAAAAATACTACGCCAATCCAACTAAGATGGTTTGAGAGATATTAAAAATTCGCGTAAAGCGGATCTCACAAACACACCAGCACAAACCACATCCTAACAACGGACCAATAAAGAATAAAGAAGGCGAAATGATTTCCAACTCGTTAACGAACAACAACGCGGCACCACATCAAAGGATAACAACAAAAAAAAGTCCAACATCAGTAATCTAAAAGCGTCAATGTCGATAAACTTTACTAACTTCAACTTAAATTCAGAATAGCACAATAAAATTTCAAACTAGCTGAAGGCTAAACACAATCAACAATAAACGGATTCAAAAAAAAAAGTTCGATACCTTCCAAAAATTTCAGAGTTTTCACGAAAAAGACTAAAAAACACGGTTTGCTTAAAGATCCATACTAAAAGAAACGATTAACACCAAAAGAAGGGCTTCAAAATGTGCCTTAGCACAGAAAAGAAAATGTTGAAACGTTGAACACGAAAAAACACAAAAATCCCGCGAAAAATCCCGGAAAAAACAATGTTTAGTCTATCGAAGGGATAGCAAGGAACTCATTTAATAAAAGAAAACATATAGGATACGCGTCCTGATATGAAAAAAACACGTTTCCAAATTTCAAAGTCCTAAAAAGTCAAGTTTTCATGACAAATACTGGAAAAAACTATATGTCGTTAATGCCAAACACTAAAATGAAGCTGTATGACAAGAAAAGAAACATAAAAACAAAGCCCTAAGGGCGTTATCGACAAAAACAAAGCCACACGTTGGGATAGCCAGTTTATATGTTACGGTATAAAATGCTCAGATCGACATTGATCAAGAGCACTGTCAAAAATCGGGTACAAACTACAGGGTTCGCCGGCTTTACTAAAAAGAACACAGATATTAATGTGTTGGAGCAGATTTCGTTGCTCCGATTCCTCGCACTTGGCTCAGTCGGGAAGGCGTGGTTCGAGGGTACAAAGAAAAACCGGCGGCACTTACCCTGATGGATTGCTTAAGATAGATGCCTAGAGCGCCACTTGTTTCTAGATAGGGAATGGCAAACGTGTTAGAAACAAGAACACACACGTAGCCTATGTAGAAGTCCTCCAGGTTCGCCGCTATTCACCTCGGCGCTGTCCACCGGGCTTCCTCCGAGTCTTCAGATTTCAACACACAGGTGGCCACGAAGCAAATGACTTACCTTGATTGGCCACCCGCCTAGTTTAACATAAAAACACAATGACTGACACTAACCCCAGTTCTTAGGGTTCACTTATCAACATGGACATGCTGTCGTCTTTACAAATTAATTACATGTGGCCTTTGCCATGCTAAATGGGTTGAAGACCCATACCAGGAAGGTTTAGCATTCACTAAAAGAATAAGTTGAACTTTAATAAAGTTTATTATTGAAAGGAATTAAATGGCACAAATATTCACATGAAATATCGGGGCCCCCAAAAAAACAATTACCCTATTATCTAAGAAAAGGAATATATAGTTACACGCTGGGCAACACGAAGTACATAACCGGGGTGAAGCCCCCTGATTGATAACACATACATCAAATTATAGGCTTGAGTGAACGGGCGCAATGTTTATGAACACTCGGAAAACACACAATAAAATTATAGACGCCACTCAACTCGGCACGTCAGTTACGCTGTAGAAACAATAAACAGATCCTACCTGAGAGCTGTCAGCATGTTATTTGGGGTTGGCGATAGTTACGAACTCCACTTCGGCGAAGGCCGGTGTGACGTTGCAGAGGTGTAGCGGGCTCCCCACATGGGAACGAAAGGGTTGTACAGGGGCCAATTCGGTACGGAGGGCCAGAGGGTCGGTTTACCCCACGAAGAAGGATGGCAGCCAGCGGCGGGCGACGGGTAGCTTCAAATTAACACGGCTTCTTCACAGAATTCGCAACAGAGTTGCCGAAACTTTTTCCACTGATATGAAAAGTATTGTAGGCTTATGAGGACACCTTTGTTGAATGTGCAAAAGGGTGCAACTTGCTTTTCCACTCCTGGCTGGAGGGCAAAAGCCGATAGAAGGCGCCTCGCCAATAATTCGAAACAGCTTAACGAAACATCGCCCTTAGCCCGCGTACGTGAAGATCACAAAGTTCACATAACGTGGACAATAAACTACACTGCGTTTACAGGGAGTTCCCCGGACCGCAGCCCGCGGCCCGGGGGCGACAAAATTTGCACGTTCGTTGTGGTTCACAGCTCGATCTCAATTAATTCAGAAACGCACGGTAAAAACGATGGTCACCCCCGCGCAGAATGATCTCATTCCTTCAGAACAAAGAACCTGTCAGCCTTGCAAAAGAAACAAGGAACAATTAACACGAACAACTCTAGAACCTTCGACAGCCTAATCAGCGCTTTCAGCGAGCGAGGGACGCAATTCCAGAAGCTAAGAAAAGGTATCATTTTACAATCGAATTTCCAGGAATGAAACTTCACGTCGGCTTTGTGCAGGCGTTCGGTTCCTGCATTAAAGAATGAATTCACGGACCCAATTCGGCAAATGCAACATAAACGGTGATATTTATAATATAGTTTCGAGGAAGGAAATCTTACTATGGCCTTGAGCCCGCGTTAAAGAATTGGTTACTTAAGAAAACAAATACGAAGCGCAAGCATTTCAATGCCCGCCGGAATAAATTCGAATGTAACTAGCACAGGGCCGAATCCAGGAAATTTTAAATAGAATAATTTCAGCTTAAATGCACTAATAATACCCAATCGTGGAATTGATGACAAGGATAGCTTAATGACGTCAAAATCACTTAACAACAGTCGGCGCCTTAAAAATCGGGACACTTAATATGTTGTGTTGTTTTATTTGATTTATTATAATTGTTTTGAATTGTTGGAATTTTACTATCAACTAAAAAACGGAACACTTGATAAATTACGTAACAATTAAAATCATAACAACTGCAAAATCCCAGTTTATACACTTAAAAATACATGCAAACTGTATCATAGTATTGAGTACTGTCCCGATTTCTAAGGCGCCGACCGTACCCTATAATATCAACGAAAAAAAAACCACCTTGTACAAGACCAGGTCAGGTCGCGTAGTAAACATGAAGTAAGAGGTAAGGAGACCGAGGCCCATGCAGGCCGCTCGCTAAAACCTGTGTTAATATTTGCGGATCTTTAGTAGTACCGCAGTCTGCCACTCGCGGTGCAAATGTTTCGCGCCGGGTTAGTTGGTGGCTGGGTGGGGGTTTGTTTACATTTTGATTTGCCGCAGCGGTCGTATGCCACGATCACGTGACAGATCGAGGACCTGCATGGAACACCAGCGCTGCGAATGCTAGATACTGTACTATTAAAGAGCCGTAAATATCATGGTAGATTCTGTAGCATAGCGATCGGTTTCTTTCCCCCTTACTTCATGGTAGTAAATAAGCCTAAACGACGCTATTTGTAGTTCATTGGAATTATAAATGTAATATTAGACTACGATCATTTCTTAATTTTGTTTGTAATACGTTATCATAATGTTTCCTTTTGTTTTGTATACAAAGTTAATCTAAGGAAAGGGAATATCGTATACCCTATGCGTCTATGGAGACAGTTGCAATGTGATAGCTGAGCAAACTTGGCGACTCAGCATGTAAACTGTATATATCTAATTGCTGTAGCTAAGAAGAATAAAGTGTTTCATACAATCGTTAGTAAATATTATTGGTATGAAGCAATACCACATAGAATGTAGTCGAATGTTTTGGAGTAGTCGACGAAGTACAAATAGATGCAAACGTTATATTCACGGGTCTTTTCAATTAACTTCCAAATATTTAAAATTTGTTTATGCGTACTTTTACCAGGTACAAAACCGACTTGTTTCTCTGATATTTCAGGCAGAATATAGAACTTTTAGTGTTTCATTCTTTCATTTAAGTACTTATTATATGTAGCATAACCTTACTTGTATGCTAAATTATTGCAATATTTCTATAATTTCCACAATCAAGAGGGAGGTGATCCTTTTTTAAGAAGTGGCATACATTTAGAATGGCACCATTCATCCGGCAATGTGCCAGATAGCCATATTTTCTTACATATCAATACCATAAAATCGGTGGTCTCTTTCTTTGTATCTATGTATCTTTGTTATCTAGCTTAAAATTTTTAGATTTAGATCGTAGACCTGTTTTTATTTTCAAAAAAAAGTACGAAAAAGCAAAGTAAAATTAAATTATATTTAATTTAATTAAATCTTGTAATCGCAAAACAAAGAGCAAAGTCAGAAGAGTGAGTGGGCGGTGGAGAGCGGGCGAGAAAAGGTTCATCTATCAACATTTTTGTAAGGTTGTATGTGTTTTTGATTGTGACATGCACCACCTTTTCCCACCGAAGCTTAGCTCGGGTGATTCACTAGTTGTAAATAATGCATTAGTTCCTATTTACACCATTGCATTTTCAGTTGAAGATTCGTTACTTCCAGTTTTTCTGTTTTTTTTTTTTAATTTTTGGATCGTTTTTTCTACTTCGGTTCAAAGGATCGTAGGTTTAAGCACTACGGAATTCCTGTTAATTTTATCCTACATCTGATTATTATTGTAATAAAGCATACTACAATACTGCCTCCATACGTCCATAGCTCCTACTGATTAAATGATTGAAAATTCTAAATTTGACTTAGCAGTTATAGTTTTATGAGAATAAATTCATTGAATATGCAACTTAAAGGACAAAATGAAAAAAACTATAAAAGTAAATGGAAAATGAAGACAAAATAAAAATTTAAAGGTCTTTTAGCTAAAGAAAATGTATGCATAATTTTGTATGAGTTTTTGGAAGTAAGTAATTTCTTTTAATACGCTTTTGGAAGAATTTATTTGAAAAATCGTTGTTTGTATTAAATTACATTTTATTCTATTTAATGACAGTATACATTACATAGATATTTCTTGTAAACATTTAAGTTTAAGATTGTGTAGCAGGATTAAGATTTAGGCAAAACTGCAGAATCCGGGGTCAATTCCCATCCTACTGTTAATATTAATTATTATTCACCGTGATTTTCTAGTAACCTTAACTTACTGCAAGGAAAGTAAGGAAAATGACTGGAATTATCCCATGATTCTGTAGTTTAGCGAAGATTTATAACATTAATCATGTTATTTTTTGAGTTGTAAGTTATAACATTAGCAAAACATTAATTAATTTTCGCTTTTGTAAAGGTAAGCCCTAATTTCATTAAATTTTCCTCATTTTGTTTTGTGTCATCCGGAGAAGGTATTCTCCGGTTTCATCCCTATAAAGTAGGTCTTTTGTACAAGTACAACAGTAGATCGAAAAGGAGCGTTATTTAATATGGCGAATTTGGCGAAATGTTTACAATACGAACGTAAGGTATTTGTTGTTATAGTCGATAATGTGATACAGTTTTCAATATTAGACACTTATTAAAACGTAACCGTGATTTATCTATCATTTACTATCAGCTAGTAAGTTGAATTATCGATGCAAGAATTCGATTAAATAATTTCAGAAGGTTGTTGGGGTTTATCATGTAAGTATATCCACTCTAACGAAGAGTGCGGATGTCCTTGTTTACTGTCTAGCTTGTTTGGCCACAAACTTACATACGAACTGGCTGCATATTTGTTAGATGCAGTACAATTATCAAACCTTCGTGATGCTTACGAATCGCTTGTATTCTTTACCGCGCTCTGGATGTATGACTTGTACCATTATAGTACATGTCACAGAAAGTAGATTGACTCTCAAGGTAGGTCATGAAAGGCGCTGTGATCATATTTGATAATTGGCAATATGTGGAAAATTGTCAAACATATAAAGTTTGGTTACATTTTAAATGACAAGTAATCGGTAACGGTGGGTAGAGGGATTTCGTTTGCGCTGTGACTAACGTCATATGACAGACTCTTTGTGTTTTAAAGTGTGAAAATTGCTGTTGCTGGGATAGAAGATTTAGCAGAGCCTGGGGTAATCCTGCTGTTTAATGCTCCCATTTTGAACTACCGATCCCAGAGCTAGTAATATAGGAGGGATGCTGCAATGCTGTGGGTCGATTCTACTACCATTAGCAGTAGTTCACTTCGATAAAGAAATTGAGAAAACTATAAAAATGCAAAATAAATTAACAAGACAATTAAATTTTAATTATCTAACATTATATTACAAGTAAATTATTAGCAATAAAACTGTTTCCGTTACAATTGAAATTCGACTATTTTTGTGATTGTAAGCAACTTCTTTAATAATCTTTTTGCAGTAAAATTATTTAAAAATTGCAGTAATAACCCCTAGTATAATTAAAATAAAATTTAATTTGTCAGCAAATGGATAAAAAAGAAATGAAATATACTACCTACTGTATTTGTAAATAAAACCTCAGTGTTAAGTTTATTGAATATAAAAAAGGGCAAAACCTGTAAATACAAACAATACATTAAATTGTTTCTAAAAAAGTGCACATGGATTTACAAAAAATACACTGAACTGTTATTAAAAGTGCATATATATTTACTAAAAATAAATGAAATTGTTTATAAAAATGTACAGATGTATTTACAAGAAATAAATTGAATTTTTAATAAAAAACATTTATATATTTGGCAAAAATGAAGTAAATTGTTTATAAAAATGTACAGATGTATTTACAAGAAATAAACTGAATTGTTAATAAAAAATGTTTATATAGTTACTAGAAATAAATTAAATTGTTTATAAAAAGTACACATATTTACAAAAATAAACTAAGTTGTTATTAAAAAAGTGCATAAAAATAAATTAAACTGTTTTTAAAAAAGTGCATAAATATAAATTAAATTGTTTATAAAAAGTACACATATTTACAAAAATAAACTAAGTTGAAAAAAGTGCATAAAAATAAATCAAATTGTTTTTAAAAAAGTACATAAAATAAATTACATTGTTTTTAACAAAGTACAAATATATTTACAAAAATATAATGTTATTAAAAGAGTGATAAATGATAACAGATTACAATACGTATTGTTGGCTTATGGCAATTATAAATTCGGAAAAAATATTATCATGAAATTGATTTCGCCGTATAAATTCGTGCAAATACGACTCAAAAAGCGCCTGGGAGGTACCAAACTGTCGCCGAAGCTTTCGCTTTGCTCGCATCCACAATTTATTATTGGTAAATATATAAACATTTTTTATTAACAATTCAGTTTATTTTTTGTCAATACATCTGTACATTCTTATAGACAATTTAATTTATTATTGGTAAATATATAAACATTTTTTATTAACAATTAAGTTTATTTCTTGTAAATACATCTGTACATTTTTATAAACAATTTACTTTATTTTTGGCAAATATCTAAGCACTTTAATAACAGTTCATTAATTTTTTTATAAATACATGCATTTTTTTATAAACAATTTAATTTATTTTTGGTAAATATATAAACATTTTTTATTAACAATTCAGTTTATTTCTTGTAAACACATTCTTATAGACAATTTAATTTATTATTGGTAAATATATAAAAAAAAAAATTAACAATTCAGTTTATTTCTTGTAAATACATCTGTACATCCTTATAGACAATTTAATTTATTATTGGTACATATATAAACATTTTTTATTAACATTTCAGTTTATTTTCTTGTAAACACATTCTTATGGACAATTTACTTTATTTTAGCAAATATATAAATGTTTTTTTATTAAAAATTCAGTTTATTTCTTGGAGATACATCTGTACATTTTTATAAACAATTTTATTTATTTTTGGTAAATATATATGCACTTTTAATAACAGTTCAGTGTATTTTTTGTAAATCCATGTGCACTTTTTCATAAACAATTTAATGTATTGTTTGTAGTTACAGGTTTTGCACTTTTTTATATTCAATAAACTTAACACTGTTTGGAGTTTTATTTACAAATACAGTAGTTTTAATTATACTAGGGGTTATTACTGTAATTTTTAAATAATTTTACTGCAAAAAGATTATTAAGGAAGTTGCTTACAATCACAAAAATAGTCGAATTTCCATTGTAACGGAAACAGTTTATTGCTAATAATTTACTTGTAATATAATGTTAGATAATTAAAATTTAATTGTCTTGTTAATTTAATTTGCATTTTTATAGTTTTCCCAATTTCTTTATCGAAATGAACTACTGCTAATGGTAGTAGAATCGACCTCAGCATTGCAGCATCCCTCCTATATTACTACCTCTGGAATCGGTAGTTCAAAATGGGAGCATTAAACAGCAGGATTACCGAGCCTGGTTGTTCAACTTAACACCATAATTTCCGCAATCCTTTTAACATTCAAGAACTGATAATACACCATACCGCAATGTTGCGTACGCTTCTAATTTATTGTGTCATTTAGCTTAAATAAGGTTAACAATTTAATGTCAATATGATAGATGTAAAAATGTGACCAATACGAAACTTGAAAATTACTAGATTCTAACATTAGTTTCGATTTTCATCGCGTCTCAATCTAGATTCTGTAACCTGTATTTGTAAATGTCTAATAGCATTTCAGTAAGTAAATGACTATTTGTAATATGAATATTCTCTTCTTTCAGAAACGTGACTGAACTTCAAATGTATCATCTGATGGAATAGCGACGAGGTGTCTTGGGTGATGCTGCAGTTTTTAGACCTGCATGAGGTACCTATACAGGGTGTCTCAAAAAGAATGGGACACCGATTAGCCATAGATTCCTTACGTCATAATAAATCGATTAAACCTAATATACCTTGGTACAAAGTCCCTTCAGTAAGAAGTTATAGGGCCTTGAAGTTCAATTTTTTATTTTTTATTTTTTTGTAAATTTCCATAAATGTAGAGATATCAATTTGAATTTTGGTATACATACTTACTATTATATACTGCACTAATATAAAAAATTCATAAACTAGACTTGACTGTAAGGGCACTTTACCTAACTTTCAAAACTTTTTTAGCTCTAACTTCGTTATCTGTAACATTTTTAAAATTTTAGGTTATTATCTGAAATAAAATTGAAAAACTCAAAAATAATGTACTCTTACTTCATAGGCGTAGGAGCAACCGTTTACCTTAAAATACCTATCAAAGGTTTTGGTTGTCACTAACACATGTAATTATCAAGTAGGCATGATCACAAAAACAATGGTCATCTAGTAAAAAACAATGATAAATCAATGAATGACATTAGTGACATAAGAATTTTTTCTCTTATGTTTAAGAAAATGCCGCTACATAACGAATTCTCCAATGCTGAAAGGTTCGTTATGTCGCAGCATTTTCGTAAGCACAAAAGACAAAAACCTGATGTCACCAACGTCATTAATTGATTTTTTGTTGTTGTTTACTAGATTACAATCATTACCCATTGTTTTTGTGATCATGGCTACTTGATAATTGCACATCGTAATGACAACCAAAAACCTTTGATGGGCATTTTACGGTAAACGGTTGCTTTTATGCTTAAGAACTAAGAGTACATTATTTTGTGCTTTTTAATTCTCTTTCAGAAAATAACCTTAAAATTAAAAAAAATGTTACATATAACGAAGTTAGAGCTTAAAAAAGTTTTGAAAGGTAGGTAAAGTGCCCTTTACAGTCAAGTCTAGTGTATGAAATTTTTTCTATTAGTGTAGTATATAATAGCAAGTATGTATACCAAAATTCAAATCGATATCTCTACATTTGTGGAAATTAACAAAAAAATAAAAAATAAAAAATTGAACTTCAAGGCCCTATAACTTCTTACTGAAGGGACTTTGTACTAAGGTATATTAGGTTTAATCGATTTATTATGACGTAAGGAATCTATGGCTAATCGGTGTCCCATTCTTTTTGAGACACCCTGTATATAGTCTGTTCAGTAAACATAAAAACACAGAGTGGCCTTTGATTTCCAAAATTTCATGAGTGTACTTCCAGAATTTATTTTTGTCTAGGAATGTACTTACAAAAAGTTACTAAAATAAATAGGTTAAGGGTGTGACATTTACATCCCATCTGTCATAAATGTTGTAATTAACAACTTTTAAGGATATTATGTAAATACTGTGTTGGATACTATTGACGTAGCGTTTATTAATAGGTAATTTTATTACATTGTATAATAGTTCAGGTGAGAATTTCTACAAAAATATCTACTTTGACACTGACAATCAGAAATATTAATTGTCATTTTTAAATTCAAATCTGCCTGTATACAGGTGTGGAAACCTCAAAACAAAATGCAGAATCCATAATACAAAAATGATATGCACATGCCAACTTCAAAAAAATTTAAATGTTTTTGTGTTTACTGAATGCCTTATAGATGTAAGTGAATTTCCACTAGAATACGGGGAAAGATCATTAGCATTCATAAAACATTTTTTTTACCTCTTAACATGCAAACAGTAGTTTCATACACAGCTAACATCTACCGTAACTACGATTTTAAAGTTAGTCTTTATTTTTACTCATCCTGGTGCGGTAAAATGACCAGAATATTTTTTTAACAAAAAAGTTGTTTTGTAGTAATAAGGGGCAATTGTAGAAACGCTAGTTATGTTCTTGTAAAATTTAAGCTACCGCACTCTTAATGTAAATAGCTATTTTGTACTCTCATATCGTAAATGTCAAATTATGCACTAATTTGATGTCGTAATCACAGTTTTAACTCATAAATGCTTTAATATGTTGTTTTCGCAGTTTGTATAATAAAGTGCTATTTTACTAATTCAAAATCGATTAATAAAGTGGCACTTTACTATATGGTAATGTCACTGTCAAATTCGAGGTTAGCAGGTTAGGTTTTGTGTCAGTTTGTGTCAAAACTGATGGAAAACCTAACCTGCTAACCTCGAATTTGACATAGATTTACAGTGCCCCCAGCATAATTATTATTCATACGTTTGAATTTCCACAGCCGCCTTTTTTAATGGACATGTGGTATAATGCTTGGATACATATAAATGTTTGTTTATAAATACTAATACAAAATGTGAAAAAATAGTATAAACACTTCGTAAGAAAAGTAGTTTTACTAAACTTACCTATATAGCTTTTTAAATTACTCGCTCGCTTCGCTCGGTTGCTCGTACTCAATCAAGCTATAATCGTTTAGTAAAACTTTACTTTTCTAAACTTGTTTACTGTCTAGCTTGGTTGGCCACAATCCTACATGCGAACTAGGTGCATATTTTTAAGATGCAATATAATTTTCAAACCTTTGTGGTAGCTACAGATCGCTTGCATTCTTGTATGCGCTCTGGTTTTATGGCGTGTATCGTTAAAGTATTGCAAATGTTTAATAATATTTCATCGCCAGCTTTTCCGAGCGGTTAGGGAGCTCGATTGCGGTGTCACGGTACGGGATTCAATCCCGACATTTGGCAACTGGCAGGCGGCCCACCCAGTCGCTTTAAAAATTGGGTACCGAAACCGCAGTTGCGGAAGTAGGGAAAATAAGGCAGTCGTCGAAGGCGTGATGCTAACCACATCATCCAGTACGCCGGTAACGGTGTGCCAGATGACTGGGTTTCGGAAAGAGATATTTCGGTGACCCTGACTCGCCTTGTCTCAGGCCATGTTCCTACATGGAATGAAGTGCCCGAACTTTACTTTACTTTTACATGTTATTATACTACTGAGTGTCTTAAAAGGAATATATGTAGTATACTTTGCAGTTCCCATAATGCAATACCAATAACAATCTAGCGGCACATAAAAATTTACATGCAAACAAAATTGAAAACCTTCTAGATGTAATTCTTTTTAAGACACCCGGTATATCAATACTGTCTTTTTCCTTCCTTTCCTAAGATCTCCTACCGCCCCCCCCCCCCCCGAAACCGTTTTCATATTACATCAGGGGGTACGAGCATCACTTACACTATAATGCCTTAACTAAGGAGTCCCCGACTGGGAGTTTCTACCTAGCGCTCAAGTTCTCACTGTGACATCGACTGCGAATGGCGGTACTATCTGCTTGATCGAAATGTCACCCATAACAACCAAGACACAACCATTATATCCGTTGCTACACTATCAAATTATTTGTGAGACTCAGGTTACTACACTAAATTTCAAATAAGCATGCAGTACTTGGAACTAAGTAGTAATCATCGAGGTTTGTATATTGTTAGTTGCCTCGTAGTTCTGAAGTGAAGTGAGCAGGCAGGGGAAGGTGGCGCGTCATACAGTATGCAGACTGCTTGTTTGGTTACCAAGCTATATGCTAACGTGTGTGTTGATAGCTTGTTTCTTTATTATTAGTTCCATTTTGTGTTATTTCTGGACCTAAAAACTTAATTTACGTTAGTATAGTTATATTTTATAGTGGGTGTATCTTTCCTTTGAAAATTTTTTGTTATTTCATTAAGCTATTGCGAACAAAAATATCGATTTCATAGGGAGCTAATGCACTACAATGTTAACAGTAGGTGAGAACAACTAATTATTCAACATGCCTGGAACAATATGAAGTGTTGCTACCTGTCAAAGGTGTAGAAAAGTGTGGACAAAATTTCGTTTTTGAATTCTCCTCACGACCAAGTGCTAAGAAATTAGTGGATCCAAAAATGCTCTCAAAAAGACCAGTTTGATCCCAAGAACAAAAGAATTTGTAGCATGCATTTTAATTTAGATGACTTTGAAGATTCAGTGCAAGCAGAAATACTAAGCACCTTTCCAGAAATAAACTAACAAAAATGGTATGTAGTAGAATTGCACCTTATTAAATCTTTTGACAATTTATGTTTTATCGTTTAACGGCACAGCTTAGATTTACAGTCTTTTAGAACTGGCTCTTACTAATCAGAAATACCCACTTGATAGTTTAGGATGGGTAATTCTTATTTATTTTAAATAATTTTTATTTCAAACATTTTACTTTCCATTAGGAAGTATCTTTATTCATCATTAAATTTAGGAAATTCACCGTGTTTGCATTGTTATGAAATTTTGCTGTGGATGCACTCGGTAATATTGACATATTGTGTACCAGGTTCAATTCAGATACTCTTAAATAAGCATGGTTGTAAAAGACTATTAAATTAGGGCATTTACACATTATTTCGTTGCTGTTCATATAGGTTTGCAACCGTTTCATTGTTTTTTGCTTAAATGATTATTATAAACCACCATTATCACATTAGTTAAAGTGGTATATGTTCTTACATCTTAACTCTTCAGTGGCAATTAGAGTAGCAAAGCGCTATAAAAAATAAATCGTATTTTTTATAACAATAAAGTAATATAGGAATTTTTTCACCAAAAATTTCTTTATTCTTTTCCACACATTTCATACGCTGGAAGTATGCATTTATGTGCAATAATAATTAAACTACCTCAATGCTGAAATGTATTACGCACTTTTCTGGGACGCTTTGTTTAAACAATTGATGTAGCAGTTTCGAACAATAATTTTGAGATTAATTTGTCGGAATCTGAATTTAGAAAGAATAAGCTTTTTACTGGTTTAAAACCATTAAGCTTGTAAATGCGATGTAAACGTTCATGACTAGCATGCTCGATATTTAAAGCTGCATACTGGTGAAGTATTCGCGTGCTGTTCTGCCATTGGTGCAGAGTTACGAGGCAACCTACTATATACAAGCCTTAAGTAATCATAACTATGGCCGTGATTGGTCGAACCAAAGTCCTAATCACAACCATCTGAAAAGCAGATATTTTTTTAAAATTGTCAATTTTACATTTGCTATGAATCCTAAAAATATAAAAGGAAAACTGATAGTGTGTAGTGGATAAAAAGGCTGGCTTACGTTTATTTGAATTATATAGGACAAAATTATTGTAAAGCTTAAGCAGTCAAACAAACGTATATTTTCCTAGTGTAAAACTGAGTTTTAGTTCAGAGCGGCACCTGTTACATTCTTATTTTAAATTTAGTATAGTAAGTTTTATGTATGTTATTTATATTAAAATTACATATCTTAAAATTGGCCACTTTAGTAGATATGCAAACTGTTAACAACTTCAATATAACGGATTATGATACATTGTGTTGCCGAGGCTAATTCTATATCAGTCACCTGTCAAATTTTAACAGTCCCTGATCAAGGTCGAATTGATTATTTGATTTACAATTTCAAAAGTTAGCTAATAAATTTTTTAGGGTATTTTTTAATTGAGTCTACAAAGAATACTCCACTTGTGCCAATTGGAGCATCATGTACTGACCTTTAAAAGAATCAAATTGAATTTTGCTGTAAAATAATTTGGAAAGCCACTATTTTAATGGTCCGTAAGTACCATGGGTTTTCAGATGTTGTGTCCGCAACACTGAATATGAGTTCAACCAGTTAATGAGGGAATACTGTGCAGCTTTGTTTATGAAAATGTTACACATGTTTTAATCACTCATAATTCTGCTGTATCACAAAATTTTTAATGGCAATCTATTTTTGTTATAGGAATGAAGATGTTCCACTTTCTTTGACTCACATATTATTAATAGAAATTTAAGCAAACATAATGAATATTAAACAAGAAGCTATAGAGAGTAATTTTTGTAGTTCCGCAGGAACTGCATCTTGCACATCAGAAAAAATGGATAACAGTGAAAATTTTGATACGTCATATATAAAACAAGAAATCATCAAAAGTATTGATGAAATCGGTATTCATACCGAAATGAATATTGAAGAAGACTTCACATTAAAAAATGAAAAGTATGAGGACAAAACATCTAACAAAAATAACATAAACATCGCTATGGTGGCTTGTATAGAAGATAAGTCTTACAGTTGTTCTGCATGTGAATACAGATCTAGAAGCAAAATTAGTTTAGTTACTCATATGAGGTCTCATACAAAAGACAAACCACACAGTTGCTCTGTATGTGAATACAAAGCTACACGAAAACATGATTTAGTTAGACATATGAGAACTCATACAGGAGAAAAACCATACATTTGTTTTGTATGTGGCTACAAAGCAACAATGAAAATTCATTTAGTTAGACATATGAGGTCTCATACAGGAGAGAAACCATATAGTTGCTCTGTATGCCAATACAAAGCAGCACAAAAACGTGAATTGGTTCAACATATGAAAACTCATACAGGAGAAAAACCACACAGTTGCTCTGTATGTGATTACAAAGCAACACACAAAAGTTATGTAGTTAAACATATGAGGATTCATACAGGAGAAAAACCACACAGTTGCTCTGTATGTAAATACAATGCTACACGAAAACATGATTTAGTTAGACATATGAGGTCTCATACAGGAGAAAAACCATACATTTGTTTTGTATGTGGCTACAAAGCAACAATGAAAATTCATTTAGTTAGACATATGAAGTCTCATACAGGAGAGAAACCATATAGTTGCTCCATTTGTGAATTTAGAGCAGCACAGAAAAATTATTTAGTTCAACATATAAGGATTCATACTGGAGAAAAACCGTACAGTTGCAGTTTTTGTGAATTCAGGTCAGCAAAGAAAAGTTCTTTAGTTGATCATATGAGAACTCATACTGGAGAGAAACCATACAGTTGCTTGGTATGTGATTACAAATCAACACAAAAAAAAGATTTAGTTAGACATATCAGAACTCATACAGGAGAAAAACCATACAGTTGCTCTATATGTGAATACAAAGCAACACGGAAATATAATTTAGTTCAACATATGAGATCTCATACAGGAGAAAAACCATACAGTTGCTCCGTATGTAAATACAAAGCAACAAAAAAAAGTGATTTAGGTAGACATATGAGGTCTCATACACGAGAGAAACCATATAGTTGCTCCGTTTGTGAATTTAGAGCAGTACAGAAAAGTTATTTAGTTGAACATATAAAGATTCATACTGGAGTAAAACCATACAGTTGCTCTGTGTGTGAATTCAAAACAGCACAGAAAAGTAGTTTAGTTAAACATGTTAGGATACATACAGGAGAAAAACCATATAGTTGCTCTGTTTGTAAATACAGAGCAGCACAAAAACAGTATTTAGTTAAACATATCAGGACTCATGCGGGAGAAAATCTCTGATGTGGCTGTGTTTGCGGATGCAAATTAATAGATAAATAATGTTGATAGACTACATGTGGTCGTATAGCAAAGGAGAATAGATGTAATGATTTGTAAATATGTAACTGTAAGTAAAAATACTTTTGCCACAGAAAATCTTGTTTAGGAGCAGAGGAAAAGAATGTTAATATATGTCAACCAATCTTATAATGATTAAACATAGGATAGGTAATTGTTTATTTTGTTGTAAAAAATGCAAATCATTATAATAAAGTATTTAATAATTTTTTACTAAGTTATTCAATTGTTAGGCTTACCATTAGGGATTTAAAAACGGTAAGAGATATAATAGATCGATGCCTGGTGGGCGGCCTACCCAGTCGCTTTAAATAATTGGGAACCTGCGTTCGAAAGAACAAGGGGTAATAATGCGGTTGTCTAATGCGTGATGCTCACCACATCACCACGTGTCATGAATTTGACACGCGACAGTCGGGTGTGAGAGCGAGGATAGGGAAGCTCTAACCTTCCGCCTTGCAGGCCAAGCTCCTTCATGGGGTGTTAGTGCCTCACCATTATTATTATAAGAGATATAATATGAGTAAAAATGGTGCAAAGTTGCTGAATGATAATGAAAAATGAAATTGAACCTATTTCAAGTTACGCCAAAACTCAAAAAAGTTAGATTTTTAGTTTTTCATTATCAGTCGATCGTTGGCATTAGGACACTGTAAAGAAGAACTAAAAGAGATTATTTTGATTTTTTCACTTATTTTCATAAAGACAAATGTGAAAGATATTTTTTATAGTAGACGATGTATTATTAAACACCAAAGAAGGAAAAGCTTAGATTTTCCTTTGTATGCAGTTTTTTATTTATACAAAAAAAAGGTTGCCATTTAAAAAAGATCGATAAAATAAATGATATAAAAATCTGAAAATTAGTTTTAAATCCGTGTCGTAATTTAATTCGCTACCCCTTTTCGAGATTTTTTCCCAAAAACACTGTATGTTATAGGTTATAGCCTTTAATAATAATTTGACTTCAAAACATTTAAGTTGCTTGGTTGTTGTAATAGAATTGGAAAATGATTCATCTTCTTCGAGTTCATATGCTTATATGAGTTTGTGTTTGAATCAATGTTTAGTTAGTTAGTTTTTGTATTTTTCTTATTTGTTCAATCAAGTAGGGGAGCAAAATAATTGTAATATAAATATTTTTTTATTAGGTTTTGGTTTGAAGTTAAATTATTTGTTTTTAGGGATAAAAGTATTTAAGATGGAATGCATATTATTTGAGTTTCCTCTCCTATTTGAGTTAATTGTTGCTTCTATTTAACGGTTTTTGTAATTATGCTACAGCCTTTAGTTAGTAATGTGGTTTCCGATGTGAGGAAGGATAATTGTTTTGGCCTTGCCTGTTGGCGAAAGTTTTATTTGTTATTTTGCCGGCTGGTAACTATCGGCCTAATTGGGCTAACTCGCCGAGAAGGGTCGGGGTTCCAGCTACGCTAAAAGAGACCAACAAAAAAAAAGGAAAGGGCGCCAGGTCCTCGACGTTGTTTTAATCCTCGCGTCAGACCATCACAAGGTGGAGATAATTTCCAGCAGAACAAACGAAATCAAAGAACGACCAATAAGATATCACAACTTTATTTAATTATTGGTGAGTACTAAAGTGCAAACATTCAAATATATATATAAAAAAAAGAAATACATCATATACATATATAGACATGTTTTCTATACAAGTCGAGATCATTTCGTGATACTTAATATATAAGTCGAGATCCTTTTGGCAAGTCGAGATCCGAATTCGGATCTCAACGTGTATCTATGAGTATATCGAGTTTGTTGACTTATAAATATCAACACAAGCCTAAATATAGATTTTTGCATGGATCTCGTTTTGTCGCTTTTTATGAATTTTTATACACGAGTAGTTTCTGGTGGCTCTCTGAGAGGGCGCTCGGGTGCCCCAGTTGTATATAATCATAATACATATTCGATGGCTAACGTGAGATCCTGTACTGTTGGCAACGTTGTGGGTGTCTACTGTTCCTTGAAATCTATATCTTTATTTTGTCTACCAGCAGGTTATCCGGTCAGTACGGACTTTGAAATTAATTGCGACGTATTTCTTATCAATACAGGCTGAAGTATGCACACGATGCAGATTTTACAACGCGCGCCCGCTCGTGTTGTTCAATGTGAACAGATTGGTTATTTGAATTAATGCAAACCACTTTTAATATTGGGATAATAATACAATGCAAACGTATTTTTAGTAAATAAATTTCAGAACTTTTTGTTATACACAATAAAGTTGCATTCATTTGGAACATTTTTTATATGCACAACGATGTAAAAGGCAAATAACTAATATCACCCGAACACTAGCGAAAAAATCTGGTGTAATACACGCACACAACTTTCTTTACAGTGATCTTATAATTAGCCAAAAATTTGATTTTTAATTTTTAAGCATTTGTTAAAAATTACAAATTCTACAGAAACCGTAAAAACTAAGGCGTTAGTTGAAGAGACAACTTTTCTCTAAAATTTTAAGCTGAATTCAAAAATGCAATAATATACCGGGTGTTCTTTTTAATATAAGAATTAATAAAAAAAGGAAACCCATTTTAGAGGTATTCAACTGGAAAATATCCTATCTCACATCAATACAGATTAAAAATGTAATAAAAATGTAAAGTATGAAAAAAATCGTTACAGCCCTTTTTGAAAAAATCGAAAACAAACTGAAAAATCACAAAAGTAAACACCATACCTCCGGTTATGTGATTTTCTTCAAAAGCTTGCTATTTCATATAGATCAGCGTTTCTTAATCTTTTTGATAAGTCGAACTCTTTTTAATATCCACTTTTATCGTGGAACCCCTGGTTTGTTTCAGTAGTATGGTTTTAATGCAACATTCTGTAAATGGATTATTTGCAACAAAAATGACAATCATTTCAAATAAGATTTGTTTGCTTCAAAAAGTTACTTCAAAATCAACCCAAAAGTTTTTAAAATAACCCATACAAACAGGACTTTAATATACATTTTAATGAGATCAGTGGCACTGTTTCTTATTATCGCAGATATACTTAATATTAGACTTTATGGATGAAAATTGAATTATCATGCCAGGTTAGGCATCAAGTCTGTTGCGGTATATATTTTCTGTCGACACATAAGCTGAGAACCCCGTTTCGCACATATATGTAGTTGCAAATAGTAAAAGTTCCAACACGGTCTTTTGCGACAATTAAGGATATTCATCTTTTAAACTGCACCAGAATTCCACTGACGGTATTAAGTTTCGTATTCTTCTGCTGGCACGGTCGAAGGTCGTGCATTGACAATAAATGGGTTTTTGATATTTAATCTACTGTTGAATTGATTATCTTTGTTCTTAAAAATGGTAAAACTTTCAAAAAAAAATTGCTGCTTTGTTGAAGTTAACGCCTTTTTGTACTCCTGACTTTTAAATTCATATTTCCCGGTCATTCCTGATGCGCCAAAAGTTACTTTTCCTGCACTTGCGCTTCCAAACATCAGAGGCGTTTTAAACGTTGACAAAATCTAACAGGTGCGTAGGATACGTATAAAAGTTTGGTGATTTAAGCTGTCAACTCAGTAAAGTAGTAAAACACTAAATTATAATTTTTAAAATTTTTTAAAATATTTTCAGTTATTCGTCACAAAAAACATTGTATCTAACTTTTTCGGGAAAAATTTTCCCGAATTCGCATGAGATGCAGCACTCCCTTCGGGAAAATTACCTTCCCAAACTTGTTAGGTAATAGTTATTTACCTAACAAGTTCGGGAAGTTAATTTTCCCGAATGAGCACTTTGTTTGCAGCACGACCGAAGGGAGTGCTGCATGTAGTGCGAATTCGGGAAAATTCTTCCCGAAAGAGGTAGGTACAATGTTTTTTGTAACGAATAACTCAAAATATTTAAAAAAGTTAAAAAAATATTATTTAGTGTTTTACAACTTTACTGAGTTGGCAGCACAAATTACTAAATTTTTATACGTATCCTAGCACCTGTTAGCTTTTGTTGACGTTTACAGCGCCCCTGGAACACACAATTGCCATAGTTTTTGTGGGAAAGTAAAAAACACTCCGGTGCGGGAAAAGTCATTTTCGGCGCATCGGGAATGACCGGGAAATATGAATTTTGAAATCATGAGTGCAAAAATAACTATTACAATATTTAGGGCAGTTTCCATATTACCATGATGCGTTTCGTAAATATGTTGGCAAATACTAGATTTTTCGAATCTTTTGAATCTAAAATGAGCTGTATGCTCTTTAAATCTATTACCAAAATTACGACGTGTTTGTCCAATACAGAGTGTCCCAAAAAGAATGGGACACCGATTGGTCATAGATTTCGTAGATTATAATAAACCGATTTAACCTAATATACCTTAGTAAAAAGCGTGCTACGCACTCGGGATTCTTGTTGAGCGGAAAATTTACTTGATAAATTTCTTAGTAAAGCATTCTGACACAAAACGTCAAAATTTAATCGGCTATGGTAATGCACTAGCACTTTAGATATTGCTCTTGATTATGCCCTTAATACATAAATAACTATTACCTGCTTGCAGTAGTTCTTCCTACAGTCTAGAAGACTAGGAAAACAGATTAAAGTTGTTTTTAAGACCCGCAAAAACATATTAATCGAATAACTCCCATTTTCTTCAGCAATATGCACTAATACTATAAAATTAATAAATGGACGTATGGAGGAAATGCCTAATTTCCGATAGATTGTTTGAACTTACGGGCTCCTTAATTTTTCGTCATTACTGCTATATCACCATAGCCCTAACTTAAGAGTTCCTATATATTAATCTATAGTATATAGGATGCTATCATAACCATACACATATGGTTTCTGGAAATAATATTTATTAAATTAATAAGAAAGCGATTATCATTTTCAAACATATTATTCATTATTTCTGAGAGCATGTAAAACACAGCAAATGAGAATTAGTTGAATTATCAACAACTTTTTCTACTACATGTAAATATTCTGTTTTCTTTACAATCCACAGAATGAATAAGTGGGCAATTGTAGTTAACTGAACGGATATTATTTCATATCCACAAACGGGTGAATATGAAATACACCAATCACAAACCACGTTAGTCATGATTACCTAGGTAACTTTCATTTATTGTTTGTTTTGTTATGAGCACGCCCTGCTGTATTGTGTGTGGCAAACGTGGTTTTGTTGTAAGATATCTTATTATATATTTATTTAATTTGTTTATGCACACAAATATAGTTTAAGTTGCTGACTTGCTTATTTTAACAATTTACTAGTTAAGTAAATATCCCAACATATGATGTAAATACTTTCCACATTTATTTTTCTAGCAATTTCAAATGGTTTTTACTTTTTTCTAAAACTTTCTTCATCCATTCCAGTCCAGCACCGTCTTCTAGTATCCTATATACGCTCACCGGGTTGTTTGCCATGCCCTCACAGTTGTAAATTAAGTGTACAATAGTTTCCTCGCTTCTGTAGCCATTTTATTTTACTTAACTCTTCATTTCCACATCTGAATCTTGCTATTATACTCTGTGAATTTTTGTTTCCTTTTCTAATCATTATTCGGGTATATTGCACTATGTTTCGATATATTTCATATTTATTTAAGCTGTTATATCTTTTCTGTGGTTCAACCTCTAGCCTTCTTCCTCCTACCTCTTTGGTTAGTTTAGTCCTCTTTCTTACTTCTTCCAGTGATAGTCCTGCTCCTTCATAGTAGCTATTTCTCTGTAGCCCATATCTTGTGTAGTCTCCTCTGCTTTCTTCGTTTGATAGTTCTCTTTGCACCTCTATCGTGTATTCTCCTTTTGGCCCAGTCCTTATTCGTTCTTCATATCTTACCGCTCTTCTTCCTGCGTCTACTTGTAAGCTGTTTCTGTTCGTTTCTGCTAACACTGTGTTTGTAGGGGTTGCTTTCTTTAGCCCTAATGCCCATTGTATGTATTTAAGCATCGCTCCGTCCAATTGCGTCTTTAGAGTCCAGCCCTACGCTTCTGCTGCCTATAGTAGCATGTTGCGTATTATTGCATCAAAGATTAACATTTTTGCTTGGAAGTTATCGAGGAATTTTCTTCTTTTTATGTCCCAAATTTGTGACAGTTGTTGCTTTTTTCTTCTCGTAATTTATGTGTAGGTAGTAACCTAGTTATTTAAATACTTTTACTCTTTCTATCCTCTCATTTTCCCACTTCCATCTTTCTTCTTTTCACCTTCCCCTGCTTCTCCTGAATTCCATTATTTTAGATTATTTTGTGTTTAGTATCATATCGAGAGATCCAAAAAAACTGTTCCTCAGCAGGCTGTGGAATGAAAAGTCACGTCTTTACTTGTGTCGGATAATAATTAGTTGTCAATTTCTCTACGAATCTGGCAGATTGTTAAAAGATTTCTGCTCCTAAAAATGACGTTTCATTTTTATTTAACTAGTGAATCAACCGAGTTACGCCTCGGTTCGCAAATTTAGAAGAGATTCATTAATATAAATTAAAAAAAAAAGATGCACCGGCCGGGAATCGAACCCGGGCCGCCCGCGTGACAGACGAACATTCTACCACTGAGCTACGGAACTTGGCGCTGCTGTAGTGGTATATAATGAATCAGCTGAGCTACGCTGAGTTTTGCTAATTTTCCAATTTAATTAAAATCTTTTTTGAAAATAAAAACCGGCCTACGATCTAAGTCTAACAATTAGCAACATTTTAAGCCATCATACAACTTAATCGGTCCAGTATCGTCGGAGGAGCTAGCGAACCAAGATACAAAGAGATCAACGATTTTATGTAGTGAATTTCAGCTGACACAAGTAAAGACGTGACTTTTCATTCCACAGCCTGCTGAGGAACAGTTTTTTTTTGGATCTCTCGATATCTTTCTCCTTTAGGTATGCTTGTAAGTTCTCCATCATGCATCGCATTTCTCCATGTATTATAGCTATCATCGCTATATCATCTGCGTATGCAAGTGTTCTTATTTTGGTTTTTCCTATTACTATGCTTCCTATTATTTCCTTAGCCAAGTGTTCATCTATATCTGATATGTATATATGGAATAATATTGGGCTTAGTGGACATCCTTGTGTGAGTCCTCTTTCAGTCTAAAATCTTCTCTTCTCTGTGGCTGTGCCTATGTAGCTTATGGTTTCCTTGTATATGTGCTGTATTCTGTTTATTAGTATCCTGCTTATTCCTTTTTTTCCTTGCATTTCCACAGCTTTCCTCTATTCATATTATCGAACGCAGCTTTCAGGTCCGCAAAAAACACATACAGTCTCTCACCTTGTTTCAACCTCTTTTCAATTGCGTAGTTTAGCATATATAAGTTGTCAACTGTTTCTCTGTTTTTCCTGAATCCCGCTTGGCTTTCCGGTATCTGTTGATTGCCCTCTATTTCTTCTTGTAGTTTTTTTGTATTATCTTGTAAGATATCTTATTAATTAACGTTGAATAAATTTTCTTTTAATTTTCCATTTCTTTCCATTGTAAGATCGTAGAAAAAGTACACTGTATATCTCGGATAATTGAGCACTCCGCCTACGGCGTCGTGCTCAAACTTTATCCTCTTGCGATATGGACATCATATCCACTCTCGTTATACAAACTACTATTTTCAATTATCAGCAGCAAGGTACCTGATACTCCGAATACTTAGATCTTGTTCATGATCAACTTTCTATCTCAATTTTATCGATTCTTTTGCGATTTTTCGTTGCCGTTTCCCCGAAAGTGTTATTTAAAGAATCATATAAATTTTCATCACCATTCTCGTCTTAATCCAAATAATTATTAACTCTACCTTAGTAAATATCCGTCGCTTTCCTTAATCACCTCTAATAACTATACATATAGGATAAACAACAAATCCCATCTCAGAAATATTTAAAGAATATTTTTAAAAATATTTTACACGGCAGAAAATATATACACAATTCGTTGAGTCGTCGAATCTCCGGTCGCTTATTCGAGCGACCTGCATTTATGCAGCTAATCCGAAGGATGGCCTTTGAAATGATGCATTGCAGGCTTATTACTTTAGATGTTAATTTCTTCGGTGCAAGACTAGGTACATTTAATAAAAAAATATAGCAATACATAAAAAGTCAGCGGAATCTAAAAAGACTTTGGGCTACTATTCAAGTGATAACCTCTTATATTGCCCATATATTGTCATTTGGTGCTTGGTAAAGCATTGAAAGTTAGGTTTTGGTAATCCTTTTTTGTAGAGATTAAAATTAGTGTCATTTCTAAAAATTAGAACTGCGAGCTCCATCTGTACTTTTTTTAAATATTGCACGTTGAAAAACACGCAAAACGTCGCTTCAATTATTTTCATAAATAATGTTTAATTGAGTGTTTTACTTCTTCCTCTAATTTATGGAAAATTGCCGTGAAATAGATAAAAGAAGATATAAATACGTTTTTTCCCTGAGCTCTGTAAGTTAACCGTAGGTAAAAAAACATGAATATTTCCAGTGCTGCATACAATATTTTATTTACTAGCATATTACTATTAACAGTATGAAATTTAAAAATTTCCTGACTACATTTAAAATAAGAATATGTAAGTAACATCAAGAATTGCCTGAATGTATGGTTTCTAAGATGTTGTTTGTAGTTGCATGGTTACCATGACATTGAGGGAGAAATAATTTAAAAAATTCCTAGTAAATATAGTTAAATTTATAACTTGTTTTACATGAAAATCGTTTCAAAACATGATTCCGCCCATTTCATGTGTTAAGTGTTAAATTTAATAGAAATACGAACCAATGCTCATACAGCCTGTGATAGCTGTTGACTGATGAGGACCGAAATAAATGCATTGAAAACAATCGTAGTGATTTTATTTTGATATTTTAATTCTGCTCTTTGTAAGGTAAAAAAGTGTATCTCAAAATTTAATTGACTTTGCATTTTCTGGATATAAGAAAACTTTTAAGTTCCCAGTGACATACCTTCTTAGCAAAACATGGTACGTACATAAGTAAGATTTGGTTATTTTGCATGAAATGCATTTATTTGGCTTAGGAAGGCCGTACTTAGAGACAATCTGACAAATATCACTGGACAGTGACGATTAAAAGAACGGTGAACCGAAACCAGATATGAACACATAAGTATGCAAAAAACAGTCTAAAAATAAATCTGCGTGGGGTGAGATTTGCAGTATCGTTCCAAGGTCGTGTTAATACCATATGATCGAATACTTTTATTCTCGGGAGGTCCGTGGAATTCACATTAGTAATTAATATCATTTAAGTGAAAGCAATTAACTCTACGGCTTTCTAGAGGATACAAGTATTCGATCATACTGTATTATTTATTAAAAAGAAAGGAAGAGCAAAGAACCATAAAACACGAGTTTACACATTTAAATTCGCCACTGCAAGGATGGATGGATGGTGGTAATATAAAACCGCAATGTTTAGACTAGAAGACTTGGCAACACCGGTAGACCTCATCTTATACTAAATATATAAATATATACAGATCTCACCTTACCGTTATTTAACAAACGATCTCTACTTTACCGTATATATTATGTATATGTAAAACTAAAAAATTGTTACCCCCTTTTGATGTCCTTGATAATAATGCATTGTTGAAACTTTTCTTTTAATTATTTTTTGAAGATAGTGTTTCCTTCTAGTGAATCTCGGGTTATCCAAAAAATATCAGGATCTCGACTTGTATACAGAACGTGTATATATTGTAGATGTTATGTTAAATATGATGATTATGATTTATAATTTAATAAATAAATACCCACCCTTTATAAAATAACGTGTATTACTTTTAAACACAAACTGCGTTTTCAAAAATAGTTATTTTAGGGAGTTACATTATATAGGGTCAAAAGCAAATAAACTTTGCATCACATGTGACCAAATTTTAATAGCCCTATTTGGATTTTGTAGAAAAACACACATTTAATATGGCGCTACTTTAAAGAAAATGTGTGTGGAATAAAGCATGTCAAAACTAAGAAGTTTTATGTAGGTTGCGTTGAGTATTACTTTGCAACAGTGGTGCAATTTAAAAAAATGGGCAAAAGATCTAAATTATCTTATACTGAAATTTTGCATATCGGCTAAAAATTTCATTTAGAAAAACTTTTTCTAATAACTCTTTTCGATATTTTGAGAAATAACCCCACTTTTGATTTTTTTTTTAAAAGACGTTAAAATTTGACAAGACAATGCGAATGACGCGACTATAATTTTTTTAGTTAATTTTCATCTCGATCGAAGCAGCAATTGATGCCAAAGTCAAATTTCGAAAAAAGCGATTAATAAAAAAAATCCCATATGATGCGGACTTTACTGGTCACACTGTATATACATAAGGTGGGCGCGGCATAAGCCACAACAAAATATTTGTTTAATTAAAAAAAAGAATAGCCGAGCAGGCACGGGCGGCGCAAAGGCAAAGAATAAAAAAACAATATTTATTGTATATATACAGTCTGTTCAACAAAAAAGGCCCCGCCTTCTAGCTACTTTACTATTTATTTTAAATCGAATAAACCTTATATCAAATCAAATGACACATAAAAACCTACATTTTAACACTATCAAAAAATTTTATCTTCAATTGTTTCAGAGTGGTGACGTCACATGCAATTTTCTTAAATGACACTGTATATATTTTTTTACATTTTCTAGTAGAGGTTTTTTTTTCTCTTTTCAACAATATAAATATTTTATGCCCTTACATAAGAAAATTTCGAGAAAAATTAAAAAACTTTTTTATCGGTGGGAGGCCACGATGCAAAACTATAAACAAAAGTGTAACTCAGAAAAACAAAACAATAAACACTTTAGATTATTCTGAAATCTGATAGTTAAAACGTTTGGCTACTATTTGTTTTGTTTTTCTGAGTTACACTTTTGTTTACAGTTTTGTAACATGGCCTCCCACTGTGAACCGTGGAGACTATAGACATAAAAATTATTCTGCACTCCCTGTACATCTCCCGTCGTGCCACTACACTTCACATTTGTCAAGTGTACACCCCAGGAAAAAGGATTTTGGACATTGATCATACGCCCTGATGCATTTTTACTCATTCATTGAGAATTTCTCATTTGAAACCTATTTCGTATTGAAAAGCTATTTGGTTACTTCTGTGAAGTTGGTAAGATTTATCAGCTTCAATTACGCCATTGATGACGTGCGTTACCTGATCTGCCCCTCGTATTATTTCAATTTGCCTCAAAATGGAAGATGGCGGCACTTAATTTACATTCATTAATCAGTGGGCCTGTTGCTGTAAATATTGAGGTAGCGCATCGAAATAAAATGTTGCTTTCAAGATCTTTTCGGCCGTCTTGAATGTCCACAATGGGCTTCATAGTCGAGGAGTACAGGCTGCAGATTCTTCAACAGTCAAGGTAGGACTGACCTGCGCCTGTAAATTATGTTACATAAATTTCACACAGTAGCCAGAATTTCCCCAAACTTCCATTAGCCACGTGTTCAATCAGTTGCTGAGTCATAAATTACTCAGACAGACAGGCTGGTGTGCAACCTAGCTGACTTGATAAGTCCAGATACAGTGCATTAAGTCCCCAAACGACCAGCTGCTGCCTCACAATTCAGTCAAAACGTTTGTTAGGGTATTTATAGGGCAGTAAACGTCACTGCAAGATCAAGATATGAGACATAGAACACACACGTTGAGCAGATAATTTTGAGATGTCAATCAAAACACCCGTTAGTCCATTAAAAAGTCGTTGAAGTAATTTCAAGATTGATATATATGAGCAATAAAACTAACAAGTGTTCAGCAGTAAATTCCTTCTAGCGAAAAACAGTCACGCTATCTCTCCTAAAGGGCATCAGTCGATGAAATCGCCTAATTAAACGCCTAACCCACTTTCAACCAATGGTCGCAAACATCTCATTATTCCCCGCCACAATCGGCTTTCCGATCTTTTAAAAAGATCCCGCATAGTTTTCTGCGGAGGATTCCTTCAGTTGCCGCATGCAAGCAAGTTGTGTACTTGCCGAGTATCTTTACGTGTTTTGACCACGACGGTTCTAGTTTCCGAAGATATCTTCTCAATCCGCTGTGCGGGATTTAATTTAAGGAACCGATCGATTTAACTCGCTTAATAAGACTGCATACCGGAGTTTCGTATTGTCTAACGGCAATCCCGGATTTTCCTGCACAAGAGACCAGACACCTTGTCCAAGTTTTCGCACTGTAGCATCGCTTGCCATTCCCTGCTATCGATATTTCTTCCGGCTTCTTTTGCAGCACTGCAGCGACACGTCTAAGCGCGATTCCGGAAGGGACATCAAGCAACACAAGCCGCAGCGAGGATCTTAAAAAGGTACTGTGTAAAATTTATATTAATGTAGACGCCCATTATTTTCGATAAGTGAAATAGTGTCGCGGAAGCAAATTAAAGCGACGCAGATTTGAAAGACCTCTTATAGCGTTCATATAACGGCAAAATAGTCATTATCATTTCACGAATTCAGAATCCTGTAAATAGTGAAATTAAGATTACCTAATGTAATATTTAGCAGTTTGTAAAACACCATGACGTCGTGTAGGACTTAGAATTCAGTAATTATGTCGGCTGTGACCATTGTATATAGTAATTTTGGGGTTTTGACCTCAATACATTGAATTTTAATTCTGTTTTCTTTGAATTTGATGGTTGTTGCATGCGTTCTTTCCTGTAAGTGTAAAAGGTTTTAGCTGTAGGAAATCACTTAAGGTAAGTTCTATCCGGGACAGCGCAAGGAAGGATGTCGCTGCAGCAGTATCAACAACACACCTACGGGTGAGTTTCTTTTTCCACTTTTAAGAAATCGCTCAGTACCATCATTAGAAAAGTGGTGGCGGTCAGGCATTTCATCCCCTCTTAAGTTATCGAGTGCTTGCCCGGTATAACTGACGATCCCGAAATAGCCTAAGCCCTTTCGACTAGCTGCCGTTAAACTTTTTTTATTACCACCATTCCGGGCGGGTTGGGCTTGTAACCGCCCAATATTGTCGCAATCTAGTTTTGTCGGGTAATCAGCATCTGTCTTGTTATAATACGACGATTGAAACTTATAATTCTCTTTCTCTATCCTTAACCCTTAAAGGGCGTAGTGACACTATGAAGTATATTACTCTATTTGATTATAAGTTGTTTACAACGTTCTTTATTCTGGACTTGTTTTACTGCACTGGATAAGCGTATATGAATTAGACGCCTAGTCTGACCTACCCATCGCACTGAGGACCTTTCTCTGGACGGGTGACCTTCCATTCTTACATGAACTATCAGGTTCTCTATTTTACTTTGGTTTCGGAAGTGTTCGACGTATGTAAGATCCTGTTGTCTCATTTGGGTGAGAATCCGTTTCGTTATACGAAGCTCTTCTAGTATAGTGCCATTTGTTCGGTGTGCTGTCCAGTGTCCAAGTTAATTGCAATATCCTTTTGTAGTACCACATTTCAAAGGCGTTTATTTTTATTACTGTCTGCTTTCTTGATAGTCGAGGTTATAACGCTTCGTAATTTTAGCAATTTTACTTTTATGTTCAAGATTAAATTCTGATTAGGTTTTTATTCCTCGCGGGTAGCTCTGGCCCAAGGTTTTCAACTGCAGAAGTAAGAGAGATTGGAGTCAAGTGTATGCAGGTTTTTTATTTTGTTTCACTAAATTTACAAATAAATATGTTTTAAAATTATTTAAAAAAATAAACAAGTTAAAATTTTTCCTGGGTCCGCTGCGGCACGGCCGGAGCATAGGGTTGAAGGGCGACGTTCTGCAGTGGCGGATAGGGAATATCCATCCGTCCTGTGATCCGAAAAGCTATAAACAGACTAAAATTAAATAATTTTGCTTCGGCACGTCGGTACCGGGCTTTTCCAGATTTTGGGCTTGATTAGACAAAAGCTAACATGATTCTGAGGCAGTTATCAGCCACCCCAGGCCAAGCAAACGAGAACGCTCGTCATGCTAGCTAAATAAATTCAGAAATTTCAGAGCCCGAGGATGGCATTGCTGGACTAGCGCTTATTAAACGAACGCCAGCAAAATTTGAGCCGACGCGGTGGGCGCTCGATTTACAATTCAAATATGAAGCAAGCTCGCGCCTTGCGAATTAACCTGAATTTAGGCCGCTTTGAACTTCGGGCTGGTGGATCTTGGCGTCGAGCTGTCGGTAGAAATGATTTATTAGCAGGGTGGTTTTACCGGCCACTGGACAGGTACGAGTATCTTGGTCAAGTCTAAGCAGCAAGATCTTCCATTACGCTGAAGTATTACCAGGATAGGGTGGTTAATTCTAAGCGGCAAGATCACCATTGCGCTGGAGGATTTCCAGGACAGAGTAGGTTATGAACAGGATTACTTCGGCAGTTTTACTAACCTGGGCAAGGGAGATTTCTGGTCTGGACTGGAAAGGTTAGGTAGTTCTGGGACAGGTTTCTGGTCTTAACGGGCAGATCTCTGGATTGGTGGTGCTCCTTGGGCCTGGAGTTCGGATTCTGGTCTGGATTCTGAAAGGAACGGGTTAGATCTGTCCTCTGACTAAATGGGCATCGGTCTTTTATATGATGCGGAATCTCCTTTCACGTCGTTTTACTAGGCAAGTCTTAAGAGGGGTTAAACGCGATACTTCGGTGCGGATGGAAAGTCTGCTTTACACCTGGACTCTTATCGGACTATCAGCAGCATCTCTCTTCAAGTTTTTCCTACCCTCCGCGTGACTTCAAATGTTCGCGCGTCACGCATTCTTGGTACAGTGATAGCGCCTACAAATTGATAACGGCAATTAAAACGTTCTAAAACAATTTGGAGGTAGGCACGCAAAACGTCAAAAGGTTTTGACGGTATAAGTAACAATAGGAAATATAAAGGCACGTTTTCTAAGTTTGGTGTGTTTACTTATGTTCTGGTCTCGCCAGACACGAATTAGTTTGCCCATTGCAGCCCTTGCAATAGCAATCCTTCTTCGTTGGTGACAATAGATCCTAGATATTTAAATTGACTTACTATTTCAAACCCAGCTACATCCTCCGCGTGTATGTGTTTGTTATTAGATCGGTCTATGTTCATGACTTTAGTTTTACATGCATTCAGTTCAAGCCCATACTGATGTCTTATATTAACAAGGTTTGTCATAATGATTCTTAGTTCGTCTTCATTTGCAGCTAGTATAAGGGTATCATCAGCATATCTCAAATTGCTGATCTTGATGCCGCCGACGATAACTCCCCCCCCCCGGTCCATTTCTCTAAAACTTTTCGCATTACGGATTAACTGAATATTATTGAATAGTAGTGGCGAGAGTATGCACCCCCGTTTTGCTCCCTTAAATACTTTTAATTATTAGGATGTAACTTTCCCCACCTCAACTGTCGCTGTATTATTATAATATAGTTGCTTGGTTAGATTTATCACATGTTGTGGAGTGCCCATATTTGTTTTAATAATAACCATACTTTAGCCCATAGGATGTCGTGTGTCGACACTTGCAATGTGACAACTGAACGAACTTCGCGATTCAGCATATAATATCACCTGTATGTATCTACTTGATGGACAGAAAGTCTATTAAGCATCTAAAAAGAATGATCAAGCAGTGAAGAACTGGAGCAAAAAATTGCAGCCGTAGGAAGCAAATTTAGTCGCAAACGATGGCTCCAGCAACAAGGCAAGATACATCAGGAACACCGCAGACTGCAGGTTCGAACGTACAGGCTACGCCTTTCCAATTCAATGTGCCGCCACCTAAGGAATTTTATTTCAAAAATCCGACTGGACAAAATGGATTTGCCAATTTGAAAGGTACCGCATAGGTTCAAATTTGAGTTCGGTAGGATCCCATTTGGTATTACGTCAGTTCTGAACATTACTAAAGAAGGACGTATGAAATACTTGCCGGTCTTAATGGGTGTTTAAATCTTATGGATTTAGGGGAAAGGTGCCATGAATGGGACAAATGGGACAAAGTAGGTTTCTCTACTTTTGTACATAATTAGTAGTTCTCATACATGTCAATAGGTGGCTACACATGTACCTTTATTTCACAGAAAATTTTAAAGCCATACATTGTGTCTTGTGGAGGTCATTTACATTTAAGATTTCTTGTTGTAGCAAGTGCACTGCTAAAAATGTTACCTATTGGTTTTTCATTTGTGAGTGTTTTGTGCTACCTATTTGAAATTGCTGTCAGTTTAAAGAGTTGACTGCTATGCATTTTTAAATTAATAGTAAATACCTGCAGTTTAAAGGTAAGCATTTGTTTAACCCATTTTTTTCTGTATGCGTACTGGCAATGAATGGGAGACTATCACACTATCACATGACAATTATATAATAAGTAAATACAAATTAACTATAGTTGTCTGATTTAGCTTTTGAGTTGGAAACTTCAATCAAAGCTAAAGAAAAAAGGGTTAGAGTTTCTGCAAAATCTATGGAAATCACAGTCGCAGATAGCATTGATAATAAATTAGCAATTCGACATGCAAGTGAGAAGTACCAAATATCAAAGTCCGCTTTACATAGAGCAGCTAAACATGCTCAACAAATACATAATACAGATGAATTTCAACATAGACCTAATATCGGAAGTAGGCGGATTTTCACAGTTGCACAAGAACATGCTTTAGTTGATTATTTAATAACTACTTCTAAAATGTGCTATCGAATAGGTACCATTGGACTTCGCCATCGAGCATATAAATATGCACAACTGAAAATGTACTATCCTGCAAAGTGGGATGCTGAGAGTAAAGCTGGGTTGGACGGCGTAATAATTTGCTCTCCCTCAGGAAACCAGAAAAAACTAGTTTGAGCAGAGCTACCGCGTTTAATCCAACCACAGTAAATAAATTTCTTAAGAATTTGGAACGGGCAATGTCCAAACATAATATCACAGTTGATAGAATATACAACTGTGACGAAACGGGCATCACTACTATTACAGACCCACCGAAACTGTTTTACCAAAAAGGCCTAAAACAAGTCGGACAAGCTACTTCTGCAAAAATTGGAGCAATAGTAACAATGCTTAATTTGGGTGTGCCACTGGAAATACCCTTCCACCTGCCTTTGTCTTCCCAAGAGTAAACTTCAGAGAGTACATGCTGCATAGTGCCCCACCAAACAGTTTAGGACTTGCCCATAAATCTGGGTTAGATGTCTGAAACTAACTTTCTCATCAGTTTAAAGCATTTTGTCCAATATGCAAAGCCTAGCGGAGAAGCTCCACTGCTGTTGCTACTCGACAATCATGAGTCCCACATTAGTTTAGCTTTAGATATTATAAATTATGCTAAAAGTAACTATGTAACTTTGTTGACATTTCCGCCCCACTGCAGCCACTGATGACATCCCTTGGATGTTTCGATTTATGGACTATTTAAAACCTACTTTAAACGAGCTCAAAATGAGTGGATGCTAACGAATCCCGGCAAGACTCTTGATATTTACTAGGTGAAATCACTTGCCAATAAAGATTACTCCTAAAAACATTTTTGCTGGATTTGCTTCGTCGGGACTATATCAGCTTAACCGTAATGCATTTCAAGAAGCTGACTATTTGTGTTCATATGTAACAGATCACGATACTCCTACTACAAGTGACAATAATACACTTCTGGACAAAATTAAAGGACCACCACAAAAATTAAAATTACTTAATGAAATGTATTGTTTGAGGCTTTCGCGGTTACTCGAAATATTCTCTTAGCATAGAATTTCGGCTTAGACCGCGTAGTATTTGTATATGAACACATAGCATTTTCTGGCTTAATGTGCCTTGCACCTTGTGAAGTCGAGCAAAAACCCGCGCGATGGCCATGCTCTTTGGTGGCTCGTGTTGTTTGAGTATCTTGAGAACGAGGATACTTAGGCAGATTTGGCCGTTTTGCTGTTTGTGCATCCATATTCACTAACGTTTCGCAAGACCTTGCAGCTTGCATCATCAGAGTGAAAGTCGCACTAAGAACCGAAGGTCGGTGTGGAGCTATTTATAGTCCTCTGTGCCAGGCGCGCGGAGTGGCGTAACGCTGGCGCTGGTTGGTCGTCCGAGTGCAACGTAATCCGTGGGGCGTGGCCGTATGACGCAGAGTGGTTGTAACGCTTTAGATCGTGTATCACAGGGGTCCACGTTTTACTAAGCTTAAAGCCATCTTCCCTGTTGATATTATTTGAATGTTTTTCTATTTCTATGGCTTCACGTATCACTCGCGGGAAGTAATGAGGTATTCTGGCAAGTACTCTGGCATGCTCAAACTCTAAAGTGTGCCCATTTGTAAATGTATGCTCAGATACGGCTGATTTTGTGATGCGTTTGTGTTTGCAATCGCCTTTATGTTCTTGGAGTCTTAGATCAACGGAACGACCAGTCTGTCCAATGTAACTCGAGCCGCAAGAACAAGGAATGCGATATACGCCAGCGGGTTTTAAACTTGGAATCTTGTCCTTTACCGATCTGAAGCCGTTACCCAAAGTTTTCTTGCTCGTGAACACAGTTTTGATGTTGCATCGTTGCAGGACACGTCCTATCTTATCAGTCGAGCCTTTAACGTAAGGTAGAAATGCTAAGCCTTCCAGAGGTGGAGATTCTTCTTTAGCCTTTTTTTGCCATAGTCTTGTCTAGTGCTTTTCGTATGGCGGTAGTTGTGTATCCGTTCCTTTGTAAAGAGTCAAACCGATGTAGCTTTTCTCTCTCTATTCTCAATTCTCCTACACATGCTTTAGCAAGACATTTAACCAGTATACTACAGCCTCTAACTGGTAAAACAGACTCCTTTGTCAAGGATTCAGCAGAGTTTGTCCAGAAACTAAAGAACATAAAGTTAAACAAAGATGATCTCTTAGTCAGTTTCGACGTAGTATCACTCTTCACGAAAGTGCCGGTTGATGAGGTGCTAGTAATGCTTAAAGATCTCTTGCCTACAGACCAAGTTGAACTTGTTGAAATTTGCCTGAAAAACACTTACTTCAGTTGGAACAATAAAATATACGAACAAGTCGAAGGAGCGGCCATGGGTTCACCGCTATCACCTGTTATCGCTAATATCTACATGGAAGCTTTTGAAACCAAGGCTCTCGAACAAGCGCAGCTAAAACCGACTTGCTGGTTGAGATATGTAGATGATACCTTTGTCATCTGGTCACATGGACGCCAGACATTGAATCTGTTTCTAAAACACCTGAATTCTGTACATCCCAACATACAATTCACAATGGAAGTAGAGGAAAATTGCAGTATTCCGTTTCTAGACGTCCTGGTGAAACGTAAATCAGATGGCAGTTTAGGACATGCAGTCTATAGAAAGAAAACACACACGGACAGATATCTAAATGCTGACTCACACCATCATCCAATGCAAAAAGCAACAGTTCTCCAGACTCTGGCGACAAGAGCCGTTCGTATCTCAGACGAGGAAAATCTAGAGAGAGAAAAGCTACATCTGTTTGACTCTTTACAAAGGAACGGATACACAACTACCGCCATACGAAAAGCACTAGACAAGACTATGACAAAAAAGGCTAAAGAAGAATCTCCACCTCTGGAAGGCTTAGCATTTCTACCTTACGTTAAAGGCTCAACTGATAAGATAGGACGTGTCCTGCAACGATGCAACGTCAAAACTGTGTTCACGAGCAAGGAAACTTTGGGTAACGGCTTCAGATCGGTAAAAGACAAGATTCCAAGTTTAAAAACCGCTGGCGTATATCGCATTCCTTGTTCTTGCGGCTCGAGTTACATTGGACAGACTGGTCGTTCCGTTGATCTAAGACTCCAAGAACATAAAGGCGATTGCAAACACAAACGAATCACAAAATCAGCCGTAGCTGAGCATACGTTTACAAATGGGCACACTTTAGAATTTGAGCATGCCAGAGTACTTGCCAGAATACCTCATTACTTCCCGCGAGTGATACGTGAAGCCATAGAAATAGAAAAACATCCAAATAATATCAACAGGGAAGATGGCTTTAAGCTTAGTAAAACGTGGACCCCTGTGATACACGATCTAAAGCGTTACAACCACTCTGCGTCATACGGCCACGCCCCACGGATTACGTTGCACTCGGACGACCAACCAGCGCCAGCGTTACGCCACTCCGCGCGCCTGGCACAGAGGACTACAAATAGCTCCACACCGACCTTCGGTTCTTAGTGCGACTTTCACTCTGATGATGCAAGCTGCAAGGTCTTGCGAAACGTTAGTGAATATGGATGCACAAACAGCAAAACGGCCAAATCTGCCTAAGTATCCTCGTTCTGAAGATACTCAAACAACACGAGCCACCAAAGAGCATGACCATCGCGCGGGTTTTTGCTCGACTTCACAAGGTGCAAGGCACATTAAGCCAGAAAATGCTGGGTGTTCATATACAAATACTACGCGGTCTAAGCCGAAATTCTATGCTAAGGAGAATAATTCGAGTAACCGCGAAAGCCTCAAACAATACATACAATACGACTTCACAAAATAAAGCAGGCGACACGCAAAATCCAACAAATCACGTCTGATAAGCCAAGACAATATGAAACATCACGCGCACACAAGATTAGTTAAGCTAGACAATGTAATAACGGGTTGAAGTGACAAGTAAACTCACAGCCTAGCGACAAAAGACACTGCCATTACAATCAGCTACTAGATACTTGTAGCCTTAATACACGGATTAAAATTCCCTAAAGGCATATGAGCATATACCTAACCTTAAACTTCAAAACATCTTAACGCTTAATTTGAAACTGGTAAGTATGTAAATTTGCAGAGATAATTAATCAAAATAACTCTTTCAGATGGGCCTAACAAAACCAGAATATATCACAGAACTAGAGGAGAAAGAATGCGCGAATCCAAACCAAATGCATCACTGCAACTAAACTCAACGTTGACCGTGGCAGATACAACCATCTATATTCTTTAAATTCGCATAGGCATTAAGTAGCTTTTAGGTAAAACTTTGGTGAGTTAGATCACTAAGGCTAACATCAAGAAATTAAGCAAAATGAACGTAACACAAGGCTTAATTCAGGTGCAGATGATTCTAACTCACGTAGCATTTGAGCTGAGTTTTCAGTTAATTTAAAATGAATGCCTACCCCGCTAAGGCACACTCAGAACTGCCCGAATTATGACAAGGTCGTAATTCAGGTGCCAATAATTATAAGTCACGAAGCAGTTGAATTGAGTTTTGAATGAACCTAAGGTTGATGCATACATCGGTCGAGTTAGGGAGCATTCGAAACAGTACGAATTTTGAAGAAGTTTAATTCAGGTTTAGATCATTCTAACTCACACAGCATTTTGAGTTGAGTTTAAAGTTAATACGAAGAGAATGCCAACGTCGGTGGCGTTATGGTCCACCCACAACTGTACGAAATTTGACGAAGTTTAATTCAGGTTTAAACAATTCTATAGCGAACCCAGCATTTAAGTTGGTTTTGAAATTGAGCCTGATGGGCGTAGGGCGCGAGAGCGTAGAACCAGAACTGCCCGAATTTTGACAAGGTGTTAATTCGGGTGTAGATAATTCTCACGCTGCATTTGAGTTGAGTTTTGGATTAGCTCGAGCCTGATGCCTATGCTGGTCCCGTTAGAGTGGTCCCAGAACTGGGCTAATTTTGAAGAAGCTCAATTCAAGTGCAGACAATTGACACTCACGCGTCACGCAGTGATTGAATTGAGTTTTGAATGAATTTGAGGTTGATCGCGATCGGTCGCGTTAGGGAGCACCCGGGAATTCGTATTTTGAAAAAGTTTAATTCAGGTATAGATCATTTTAACTCACACAGCATTTGAGTTGAGTTTGCAGTTAATACGAAAAGAATGCCAACGTCGGTCGCGTTCGGATGCACCCACAACTGTACGAAATTTGACGAAGTTTAATTCAGGTTTAAACAATTCTATAGCGAACCCAGCATTTAAGTTGGTTTTGAAATTGAGCCTGATGGGCGTAGGGCGCGAGAGCGTAGAACCAGAACTGCCCGAATTTTGACAAGGTGTTAATTCGGGTGTAGATAATTCTCACGCTGCATTTGAATTGAGTTTTGGATTAGCTCGAGCCTGATGCCTATGCTGGTCCCGTTAGAGTGGTCCCAGAACTGGGCTAATTTTGAAGAAGCTCAATTCAAGTGCAGACAATTGACACTCACGCGTCACGCAGTGATTGAATCGAGTTTTGAATGAATTTGAGGTTGATCGCGATCGGTCGCGTTAGGGAGCACCCGGGAATTCGTATTTTGAAAAAGTTTAATTCAGGTATAGATCATTTTAACTCACACAGCATTTGAGTTGAGTTTGCAGTTAATACGAAAAGAATGCCAACGTCGGTCGCGTTCGGATGCACCCAAAGCTGTACGAAATTTGACGAAGTTTCATGCAGATTTAAGCAATTCTAGCGGACGTAGCCTTTAAGGTGAGTTTTGAAATTAAGCCTGATGGCCGTAGGGCACAAGAGCGTGGAACCAGAACTGCCCGAATTTTAATAAGGTGTTAATTCGGGTGTAGATAATTCTCACGCTGCATTTGAGTTGAGTTTTGGATTAACTCGAGCCTGATGCCTATGTTGATCCCGTTAGAGTGGTCCCAGAACTGGGCTAATTTTGAAGAAGCTCAATTCAACTGCAGACAATTGAAACTCACGCGTCACGCAGTGATTGAATTGAGTTTTGAATGAATTTGAGGTTGATCGCGATCGGTCGCGTTAGGGAGCACCCGGGACAATTCGAATTTTGAAAAAGTTTAATTCAGGTATAGATCATTTTAACTCACACAGCATTTGAGTTGAGTTTACAGTTAATACGAAAAGAATGCCAACGTTGGTCGCGTTAGGATGCACCCAAAGCTGTACGAAATTTGACGAAGTTTCATGCAAGTTTAAACAATTCTAGCGGACGTAGCATTTAAGGTGAGTTTTGAAATTGAGCCTGATGGGCGTAGGGCGCAAGAGCGTGGAACCAGAACTGCCCGAATTTTAATAAGGTGTTAATTCGGGTGTAGATAATTCTCACGCTGCATTTGAGTTGAGTTTTGGATTAGCTCGAGCCTGATGCCTATGCTGGTCCCGTTAGAGTGGTCCCAGAACTGGGCTAATTTTGAAGAAGCTCAATTCAAGTGCAGACAATTGACACTCACGCGTCACGCAGTGATTGAATTGAGTTTTGAATGAATTTGAGGTTGATCGCGATCGGTCGCGTTAGGGAGCACCCGGGAATTCGTATTTTGAAAAAGTTTAATTCAGGTATAGATCATTTTAACTCACACAGCATTTGAGTTGAGTTTGCAGTTAATACGAAAAGAATGCCAACGTCGGTCGCGTTCGGATGCACCCACAACTGTACGAAATTTGACGAAGTTTAATTCAGGTTTAAACAATTCTATAGCGAACCCAGCATTTAAGTTGGTTTTGAAATTGAGCCTAATGGGCGTAGGGCGCGAGAGCGTAGAACCAGAACTGCCCGAATTTTGACAAGGTGTTAATTCGGGTGTAGATAATTCTCACGCTGCATTTGAATTGAGTTTTGGATTAGCTCGAGCCTGATGCCTATGCTGGTCCCGTTAGAGTGGTCCCAGAACTGGGCTAATTTTGAAGAAGCTCAATTCAAGTGCAGACAATTGACACTCACGCGTCACGCAGTGATTGAATCGAGTTTTGAATGAATTTGAGGTTGATCGCGATCGGTCGCGTTAGGGAGCACCCGGGAATTCGTATTTTGAAAAAGTTTAATTCAGGTATAGATCATTTTAACTCACACAGCATTTGAGTTGAGTTTGCAGTTAATACGAAAAGAATGCCAACGTCGGTCGCGTTCGGATGCACCCAAAGCTGTACGAAATTTGACGAAGTTTCATGCAGATTTAAGCAATTCTAGCGGACGTAGCCTTTAAGGTGAGTTTTGAAATTAAGCCTGATGGCCGTAGGGCACAAGAGCGTGGAACCAGAACTGCCCGAATTTTAATAAGGTGTTAATTCGGGTGTAGATAATTCTCACGCTGCATTTGAGTTGAGTTTTGGATTAACTCGAGCCTGATGCCTATGTTGATCCCGTTAGAGTGGTCCCAGAACTGGGCTAATTTTGAAGAAGCTCAATTCAACTGCAGACAATTGAAACTCACGCGTCACGCAGTGATTGAATTGAGTTTTGAATGAATTTGAGGTTGATCGCGATCGGTCGCGTTAGGGAGCACCCGGGACAATTCGAATTTTGAAAAAGTTTAATTCAGGTATAGATCATTTTAACTCACACAGCATTTGAGTTGAGTTTACAGTTAATACGAAAAGAATGCCAACGTTGGTCGCGTTAGGATGCACCCAAAGCTGTACGAAATTTGACGAAGTTTCATGCAAGTTTAAACAATTCTAGCGGACGTAGCATTTAAGGTGAGTTTTGAAATTGAGCCTGATGGGCGTAGGGCGCAAGAGCGTGGAACCAGAACTGCCCGAATTTTAATAAGGTGTTAATTCGGGTGTAGATAATTCTCACGCTGCATTTGAGTTGAGTTTTGGATTAACTCGAGCCTGATGCCTATGTTGGTCCCGTTAGAGTGGTCCCAGAACTGCGCAAATTTTGAAGAAGCTCAAGTGCAGACAATTGAAACTCATGCAGCGATTGAATAGTTTTGAATTAAATAGAGCCTGAAGTCTACGTTGGTCGCGTCGGAATACACCCAGATCTATCGGAATTTCGAATACCTTAGATTCAAATGCAGACAATAGCAACACACAACATTTGAGATGAGTTTTCAGTTAATCTGAAACGAATGCGTTTTAGGTTACACCCAGAACTATTCGAATTTCGAATAGGTGTAAGGTGTAAGTCCAATCCAGACGATTCAACGCACGCAGCATTTGAGTTGAGTTAGCGTGCAACTCGAGCTGCAAAACCTTGGTTTACGTTTAAGTTACGTGCACGCAATTGAGGCCGCGCATCATTTTTGAATTTTTTTATATACTACATTAATAAACACGCTGATCGTGTTGAAGTTCCAATTATTCCACCGGGAAAGTGTAAAGAGTATTAAATTAACCAACGTTTGAGCACCAAGAGCATACAGTTTTAAACATGCAACTTACATTAGGTCCGGCCTAAAGTGGTGGATTATGGCGCAGAAGGCAAGACCATCTCTCCAGGAGGTGGTCATGTTGTTCACCTCCACGCCGGGGTAGCCCTCCGTCATCCTCCTACACCAGAGTTCGAGACCCTTAGTCCCGCGTCGTTCGCCCATTTTGGCACTAGTCGGATCTAGAAATAAAAGAAGCTGTTAGTGTTTGTTTAAAATATCAAAATGGCACTTGCACATTGCAACATCGATGACATTTTGGTGATATTTAAAAGAACAAAAAATTGTACATAATAAGCGGTTACACGATTCCCTTATTAGAACCACAAGGCGGCATTTAACTAAATAACTACTCCAAAAATAGTTTAAGAGCCCATAAAAGAAACTAATGGCTTACAGATTGTCTAAAAAAGCTAACTAAATAACATTAAACTTTCGCTGATATTTCGTGGCAGTAAAAGAGCATTTAATTTTAGCATTTGCAGACAATTTCGAAAAGTATATAAATTGATAGAGGTAATTACACAATTTAGCCAATGCGCGGTGGTTACGTAAGGCCCTTATTTAGTTTCTCCGAATTTGCAATTTTTTGGCACATAATGTAGAAATCACTTTTATTGGCTGCCCTAGAAAGCAACGGCGCTGGTCGTTAAAATGCCATTTACCTTTGCATTATTCTTTCGCATGCAGTCACTGATCTGACAACCATATTAATTGCTGAACTTTGACATATTCCATAAATCGGCCAAAAACTGGAGTTAATGCAGCACCTTTTATTGCGGCGTTGCTTTGGAAAGTGAAAATTTTAATAAGAATGTCGTAATTGCATAATTCCACCTTGCCTTTATAACAGTTTCGAGAAAGTGAAAAAGGCCACGGTTGTTCGATTACTAATTTCCACATTATAATCAGTTAATAGATTTTGATAATTCCAAAATAACAATGAAATTTACATTTGCATGAAGAATAGTAATTTCTGCGGTGGAAAAAGTTCAAGGTATACACAAATTGTATAATTCGCCCATTGTAATTTGACGACACTTCGAAATTGTTATTTGCAATTCTTTGACTTAAAATTTGCATTAGAGAATTTCTAAATGTTTTATTGGTTTGATGACTTGATCGACGTTATCTTCGAAGCAGCCTTTCTTGTTTGCTTCGATTCTCGCGCGATTAATTAGCAGTTTTTCCAGTCCCACTTGCAAAAACGACGGCTTTGGAAATGCAGAAAACCTACTTTCACCGCAGCCGAAGCGTGAACCTATAAATACCGTATTCCCTACTTGCCCACTGATCGACTAATTGCAATTATTGATGTGCACGAGCCCGTCATCTGAACAGTCCATCGAGTGTAGCGACTTTAGATTTCAACGAGACAATGAAGCTTAATTTATTGCTGGAAAAATTATGGTTCGTAGCTTCGTAAGGAAGTAAAAATGGCGAAGTAGATCCTTGAACTCGCTCTAAATTAACAAAAATAATTCCAATCCTAAGCAAACTTTAGAGCTATCATAAGGAAAAAATAATAAAAAGAAAATGCTAAAACATAATTCCACGATAATACGAAAATGTAGCTGAAGTATAATCTTCTTCGTCTGTTTTTTGTTTCAAAACTACAAATAATCAATGCCTTACAATAATTGAACAATTAATAGTGAGCGTTGCAAGCAAAACTTGCTTAGTGTGATCGATATTAACTTCATAGGGAAGCAAAACATTATGAAACAGGTTACCTGCACTTTCCGTCTTTTAAGAGCTAAAATAGCTCAAATAGCTCAAATAGCTCAAATAGCTGTTAAAACTATCATAATAGGAAGAATACGCATACAAACAAATACTCGATGTATTATAATTTAACTATCTACACAGGGGGCTGTAAGCGAAACACAATAATACTCATTAAACAAGAGAAATTAAATCTTCTTATTTCTCTTATTATAGGCCAGTGGCCTATTTTTAACCACGAACTGCTTCTATAAGCCCTCTTTACTCGTAAGTCGGCTAGCCCTGCCCGTCGAAATCGAGGAAGAGTTCCCTTGTTAGGGTAAGGGTTAACAATGACCACAGGTGTTAACGTGGTAGCCAGGTAGCGCACGATTTTTAAAATCCTTCGAGAGTCGCCGGGAATCGAACAGCTACCAATTAAATAATTATATTAATCTACTAATAGGTATTATATATGTCTGAAAGAATTTGGCACGTTATATTAGTAGCAAACCAATTTAAAAAATTCAGAAAATCGTTTTAAAATCCCTCACAGAGCTAGTTTTGACAAAAAAACAAAAATCGTATACCGAGCTTTAAAAAAATACTTCTTTGGCATACATTTTCTTAAGTAACAAGAAAACGCAGGAAGCTTGGCGGCCTAGAACTTAGTGAAATGCGAGGGGATATGAGCCCAGGTGTTTGTTGTTTGTTCAACAAGAGGAGATGATAGTGAGCGGCTGCGTGAAAAGAAGCCGCCGCTATAATATTTTACCTAATTAATTTTACGAGAGGCAGGTTCTCGGATGCTATGACAGCTGGGCAGAGTGCATTAAGTGAGTTGGGCCTCGTTTCACTGTCCAACTTTGGGAAACTCCGAAGCTTCATATTCGGTAATTAAATGGAAAGGAAATTACAATTATGGCAACGATATGTACAGGGCTTTAATAGCATGGAACTACCGTTTCTTCAGCAGAACAAAAGTGTAGTCTAGATCAGTTGAAAATAATGGCTCTTCCATAGACTCACAAGGATTTTGGCCTTCAGTCAATTGTCAATAGACTAAAAGTTTGTTCTCTTTTGTTTCTTCAGGTGTTTTGTTTGCTTACAAGTAAGGACAACATTAGTACGGCAACTACTGTTGGAATTGCTGATGCTTCAGCTTCAACAGAAACATGAAGTCAATGAAGTTATACGATCAGGTAAAGTTGTTAAAGCAGCAATATTAGAAACCACAACCTGTGTTGAACGTGTGAAGTTATAGAATACATTTCACGTTAACGCATATCAGAAAAATAACAGTTTTTTTTTATTTTCGATTTATTGCTGTGGCGAAATGCGTATGAAATATATTAACAAATGTTGCGCGGTGCGCTCAAATAAGGTAGTAAGCGAAACTGCTGATAAAAAATGCGGAGAGCAGGAAACAAGCAGAATTATTTCCATACAGAAACCACTCCAGTGTTTGAGAATTAAGTTCATCTTCATATGAAATAAGTAAATAATACATATTATATAATAAAAATACATTGCTAGTTCTTTTATCTAACTGCTATATATCAATCAAGCTTTTCTTCGAGCTAATACTATGAAAAAGGCTTATAATGCCTGTTTCCCGTGACGCGCATGAATGGATTAACGAGATTCCAACTGACCCTGCCTACTACCTAACGGAACCACTGTCAAGTAAACGGGCTTGGAAAAATCAGCGGGAAAAGAAGGCCTTGTTAACTTTTGTTCGGAAAATAGTCTGCATGATACCCCTCTTGCATACAAAATTATTGACAATTTGGCATGCACTAGGGATATTACTAATGATAGCTATTAATTAATATAAGTAAAGTTCAATGCGCTTCATTCCACACGTAGGAATATGTCCTAAGACTCGGTGAATCAAGACAGCCGAAATATCTCTTTACGAAACCCAGTCATCTGGCACACCGTTAACGGCATACTGGATGATGTGGTTAGCGTCAACGCCTTCGACGACTGCCTTAGTTTCCCTGTTTCCACAACCGTGGTTTCGTAACCCAATTTTTAAAGCGACTGGGTGGCCCACCCGTCAGTTGTCAGATGTGGGAATTGAACCCCGCACCGTAGCACCGCAGTCGAGCTCCCTAACCACTAGCGTTGGCGTTATTAATTAATATAGAGTCCGGCAAATTGGATTGAATGGTTTTTCGTAGATTGCGGTAGAGGACAAACAGTCGATCGCGATTGCCCAGTCGTGAAAGGTTTTTAGGCGGATCACAGAATTATTCTCTAGAGCAAAACATGTTTTTCCGCAACCATCTTAAAATTCATTTAAGTTGCTTATTATACATGGGAAAAATGTAACAGATTTTAGCTCGAGACTAAGAACTAAAATTCCAAACGAAAGAGTACTTTTTAAAAAGTGGAATATTAGAACTTGTCAAGAGGGAGAAAATGTCAAACTTTTTTCCCCATCACAGAAAAATAGTTATTTGTATTACTAGGGAGGAAAGTGTAAGATTGCCTCTCGCAGATTATTTTTATGCCAGAGCGAGCGTTAGCGAGCGAGGGCAGAAATAATAATCTAAGGGAGGCGATAACACTTTACTCCAGAGTAATACATATAATTTTTTCTACGACTCACTTTTAAAATAATCTCTATGATTTATTATTTTGGATTTCGTTCTAAATTTCGTTTATCAAGATCCAGTATGTTGTGCGTCGTTTCCAAGGTAGTGTTGCTATTGCAGTTGTGTTTTTTTAGAAACAATTTGTTTATTCTCACAATTTGTGTCATCGGTTTTCATCAATGGATTCTGGTAGTGACTCTGAAGAAAACGTTCCTCAAGATTTACTTGAAGAGGCTAAAGTTGTATCGTTGGATCTACTTCCACAAAAATCTAGAGAAAAATATGAAATGGAATATAATGTATTTAAACAATGGTGTGTGTCAAGAAATGTCAAAAAAATTACAGACGATGTAATTTTGGTGTATTTTTCGAGCAAGTCCAAAACATTAAAATCATCAACACTTTTGAGTAAATACTCTATGCTGAGAACAACGCTGGCGATTAAGGATAATGTAAATATCAAGTCTGAGAAGCTGACTGCTTTTTTGAAAAGACAAAGCCTTGGATATAGAGCCAAAGGCTAATGTGTTTTGCAGGGAAGATATAAATAGATTTATTTCAGAAGCTCAAGACCTCGATTATTTATTAATGAAAGTAGGTTCAGTTTTCAGTTTTTTTAAATTTTATTTTATTTTTTTATTTTGACAGGTTGTCTTAATTATGGGAGTATGTGGAGCCTGTCGTTCTCAAGAACTGGTCAATATGATGGTGAATGATATTCAAGATAAGGATGACCTTTTAGTAATCAAGATTCCAAATTCAAAAACTAGCATCCAGAGAATATTCACTATTACAAATAACTCAATTAATGGTGTGAATATAATTGAACTTTATAGGAAGTATTGTGCTTTACGGCCGAAACATATAGAGCATTCGCGATTTTTCTTAAATTATAGAAAGGGGAAATGTACAGTTCAAGTGGAGGTAAAAACAGTATGGCAAAAATTCCATGCAAAATTGCAGAGTATCTTAAATTATCCGATGTTCGAGGTTACACCGGACATAGCTTCAGGCGTAGCTCAGCATCGTTATTGGTAGAAGCCGGACGAGATCTTTTAAGTCTAAAACGACACGGAGGATGGCGATCGACAGCGGTGGCCGAGGGCTATTTAGATGAATCTATCGCTAAGAAGTGTTGTGTTGCTAATCAAATTATGTGTGGAGAAACGTCGTCAGGAAATTCTCGAAATATAACAATTACACCGGCTGAGGGTGACTTCAACTTATATAAATCAAATAATTGTTTTTCACAACAGCAGGTTGTAAGTTCAAAAGTGGATTCTCAAAATATTGAAAATGTTATTGAATCTGTATCATCTAAGATCATTTTTAGTAATCTTAATAATTGTACAATTAATGTTAATAAATAAATTCTGATTTTGTTATCAATTTTATTTGGAGAAAATTTTATTTTGCTCCCTAGGGAGAAGAATTTATTTTTCTCCCTAAGGAGGACATTGCCTACTTTGGGCCCTAATTTCATTGAGCAAAAGCGTACTTTCGAAACAAGGAGTAGAAAAAAGTACTTTTACTTCTTATGAACTAAAAGTAAGTTCTAACCAGTCGCCCATGGATGCAGTTGTCATAATGATTTTTAGATGAAGAACGTCAAAAGCAATTAGTAATTATCTATTTTTTTTTAATCATTTTGTACTTTTCCAGGTTGCAGAAAAAATTAAAATATCTACATTTTATTGTTTTGCAGTTATCGATTTCGATGCTCTCAACTTTGGTACGTAGGGTGACGCACGAGTGTGTTATTTTAATCACATTTATTTGCATTAATTAATAGTTCTCATATTATTGTATTGATTATTACTTGGTTTAATAGTTATTATACCTTCCATTTATTACGCAGTTGTTGGAGTGCGTAACGTATCCGGCATCCACCACGATATCATAACGAACATTAACAATCTTTTTCGTCGTATTCTTTCGAAGCAAGGCTTTAAATAAAGCAGTTACGTAGACCTAGCAATAAATAGCTATTATTATATAATAAACTAATGCCCAAACAGTGGAGATGCAAATTTTTTGCCGAATTATACATTTAAACTAAAAATGAGAGATTTTCGATTCATTTCATCATATTGTATTAGACTGTAACATTTCTATTTTTTTACTGATGCTAACTTTTGCCGGTCTGTCTTTGTGTGCAAGAGGGTGAAAAATGCATTTTACATTCGGTTGGTCCTACTATCAAAATTCTCAACGAGCCGCCACTGGTGTCGGTTACGGCTCGAGTTGCGCGGAGGTGACGTAAAAAAGAATGCAGAATAAACCAATCACGGGCGTATGCTACTGCATAATGTGGTTGTGCATTGTCTACTTTGTATTGTATTTTCTCTTTTATAGTAAAATAAACTGATATTATAGTACAGTTTTGAATTGTAACTTTAGCATGTTTGGCATAAATTAGCTAATACCTACTACTTACGGTAAAAAACAGTTCGACGGTTAACCGGTTTTTGGTTAACCCCGGTTTTTTCACAAACCGGTTTAAAAACCGATTTATCGACCGAGTTATATCTATACATAGAAGCGCTTACAAATAGATGTATTAACTGATTTAAAAGTCTGTTCTTAATACAAGGACGATTGTATATTTTCCACGTTTTATAAGTATAACAAATTTGCGTTAGATGTGTCTCGTTGTTTAAGGTCCTTAAATCTGCACATTTGTTCTTAAGCCAAACCGGTTAACCGGATTATTTAAAGACCGGTTCTTCTGTAAACCGGAAACCGGTTTGTAATTTTTAATTTTTTTGTTGGTACTCGTACCTACGTGTGTATATACGTAAACCTTTGATTCACAAGTGTCGATTGTCGATTGCTTAAAAGTTTATTGGTAGATCTTTATAGACAAAAGTATGCTTTAGAGGCAGTTTTGAAGGAAATTAAAACTACATTAAATAACGCGCTGAATTACATTTTCGTTGGCATTTAACAAGATTATTTCTTCCGAGATTACGTTTTCCAGCTCTTTGTTTTAAGACGTGACTGGTAAAAATTTTTGGGCCCAAAGAAAAAATTACGAAAACGTCTTTGTGTTAGCACAATAATTGATTCAGTCAAAATATATTAATTTACCGGGAATACTCATTGATTAGCCAATTATACACAGTAGGTGAAACATCAATAATACATCCATAGCAAACTATCAAAAACCATTCAATCCAATTGACGGACCCTCGCCCGAGCTTGCGACGTTGCCTATAAATGAAATTCCGGACGCCGCATCTGCACTCCATAAACACACCGGTCGCATCTGCACTCCATAAACACACCGGATGTGCCAATGTGTTACTAATATCAGCTGTGGCCCGATTGCTTGAGTGCTTTTGCGGAAATGGCTCCCATCGAATTTGTATCTTTTAACCCACTTCTTGCTGCTGGCCCCTGCTGCAGTCTATAAACTGTTGAAAAGCTGAGGAGCAGCTTCGATCAGGCACCAATGCGCCCGTGAAGGAAAGCAGCGCTTAACGCACAGTTTCTATTTAAGAAATAAAAAGTACTAGAGCTTTGTTTAGGCTTTAAAATGAGAAGAATGATGACCAATAAGTACAAAAAAATGTTTATTTCAGAATAAAAAAATATTGAATGACTGGTTTCTTATGGCAGAGCCTTGGCTCTTTACAGCGAGCCGCCACTGGATGCCAGAAGTTCTTATAATGTACGATGAGCATGTACAACGTAGAATTGCATAAGTGAGAAGTAAAAACATTAAATTCAGAGTGCGAGTCGTAAATGTTACTAGATTTCTGATCTTTTGTAGTATCAGTGAGTATGTTATCGATGGTCGGTGGAGAAGCGATGAGATGTAAATTTCGTGTGCATGCCCATGTGCGAAACTAATCTCCTCTTCTTAGTTTCTTCTATTCAGAAGAGCTGTAACCTATGGTGCGTCATTAACTGTTATTTGGTATCCTTCCCACAGCGTGTTTCCATCTTTATCAGTTACTGGCTACCCGAATTGCATGGTATATTGTATTACGTGTTAATTTTAACAGTTCATCTGAGTAGGACTTCCACGTGATCTTCGTCCTTCCACGCATCCATGTAGTATGAGTCTTTCTAGGCAATCATGCTTGCGTTGTATATTTCCAAAGCACGTACGCATTTGTTCTTCCACTATTTGCTATAATCTAACTGGTTCATTGATTGCATTAAATACCGACCCACTCTTACTGCGAGCTGTCCATGGCATGCAGAGAATTCTTTTCCAACGCCACATCTCAAGGGAGTCAATACGTATATTGTTTTTCTTCTTCCAAGATTCAGAGACATATAGTAGAATGGAAAATAATAGTGATTGCGCGACCAATTTTTTTGGTAGCCAGAGTGATTCCAGAGTCTTTCCAGAGTTTCTGCGGCTGTTGTGTCGCTTGTCGAGTCATCTCGCATCTACTTTTAATTTCTATTGTACTGCTTGCAGCCTCCTTCGTTGCTAACAAAAGATCCCATTTGCATAAATTTATTGACCACTTCGCACTGCCCCATTTGTTTGATTTCGGGTTTGTTATTGTTTTGACCATCTATTGTAATAATTTTAGTTTTTGAGCGATTCTAGAAGGACACTTTTAAGTTTGGGAGAAAAGCTGATTTTAACATCACCAATTTTTACTCCACCCTCTTAGCTTTTTCGAGTTCCAATTATGATGTATTCAGCATAAAAGTACGAGTAAAATAACAAAAGGGATAACCCTTACCTACTTGTTTTAAACAGGTTTCATGATTCACATTATATTTCCATGGTGGCCCGCCCTTGGGAATTTGACGTTGATGTACACCAAATATTTGTAGATTTCCGCCAAGCTTATTACTCAGTCAACAGAGACAAACTGTACAATATTATGAGTGAATTTGGAATTTCAGGAAAGCTTATAAGGTTAACAAAAGCAACAATGACAGAGACTACGGCATATGTGAAGATACAATACCAGTTGATCGACCTTTTCGAAATTACGAGACGACTAAAACTAGGCGATGGGTTAGCTCCTTTATTATTTAATATTACCCTGGAATACGCCATACGGAAAATGTCCACATACTAAGTAATAAATCATCACAAATGGCGGCATATGCCGACGACATTAATATAATAGGGGGATCAATGATGGATGCAAAGGAGATCTACATTGACATGGCAAAACAAGCAAGTGGGTTTAATTATAAATGTAGATCAAACCAAAGTCCCGACACAAACACGTACAGGCAGAACACTTCAAAACGTCACCATACAAGATGACAACATAGAAAGAGTTAGCAACTTCATATACCTGTGAGTAAACATAACTAAAGACGGTAACAAAGAAGGAGAAATCAGAAGAAGGATTAACCAAGCCAATACTGAAGTCCCACGATGTCCACAAAAGAAATAAAATCACAATATATAAAAGCATAATAAGACCAGTAATTACCTCCGGTTGCGAAGTATGGGTAATTACACAAAAAATGGCAAACTACATCGATGCATTTGAAAGGAAGATACCTACTCAGGAGGGTATTCGGACCAAAAGAAGAGAACGGAAAATGGAGATGCAGGTGCAATCATGAAATACACCGAGAATACAGAGAAACGCCCATATCAGAATTTGTTAAAATACGGAGATTGAGATGGGCCTGACGCACCGTCCAGACGATGGACGCACAAAAAACAGCGAAAAGGGTACTTCGATCAAGAATGGAAGGACGCAGACCAGTGGGAAGACCCCGGAAAAGGTGGCAGGAAGAAGTTTCCGGAGACGCAAAGAACATCCTAAAAATACATAATTGGAGAACAGCAGCTGTAGTGTCATGGATGATGAATAGTGGCCCGTCCTTGATGGTAAACAGTACTAACTAAAGCAACCAAATTTTTGGTACGTACTTTAATGGTCCCATTTAATACTATCAAACACACATACACAGAATGATTAAATTCTCTTGCCTTTTCTAGGATCTATTGATCTGGCCGAGTATTGAGTATTGACTCCCTCGTTCCTATGTCTTCCACAAAACCAGTTGCTCGGAAGAACTTGGCTGTGACAGGTATGCTTTTAGTGTATCATTAATTATGCATGGGCGAATTTTGCTCCCATGGGAGATCCGTAAAGAGTGACGGATGAAGATCAAATTCCTCCTTTGACCACTGTCTATTTTATAAATCTCAAATTCAGTAATATTTTGAATTTCGTGTTTTCTGTTGACTGAGTTTTTTTGTGGTAGATACTTTTAAGTTTCAGTTTAAATATGGAGGCTATCAGTCTGTTATCACTACCTCAGTCTGCATCAGCGAGTGTTTTAGTTTTCATGATTGAAATGTTCCATCTCGACCTGATGAGAAAATCGTCTGTATTGGCGACAGTGAGGTCACTAGTCACTACTGAGGCAAACATTTATAGGCGGTGTTTAAAATTCAAGTATGCCATATTGCATATTTTCTTAACAAGTTACGGAATTTGCCAACATACAGTACACTTCAACAGCCTAAGAACGGTTCCATCTTAACTCCACTCAATTGTGCATCGCATATTGTTAGCCAGAAATCCTATTAACAATAACCTTGTACTTCCATCCACAAGCCAAACGCATGTAAATGCAAAACGCTGACAATGCGACTCGAAGCTGCACTCCCACAGCAAAAGTCAAGGCGCATCTCCACGGAAAGAGAACGCGCAGGCCATGCTCAAGGTGCCTCATCTAGTCGACCGAACGATAAATTGCAAAAATCGGGCACAATTAACCGATACAGGTGTGTCGCTGCATTGCAGGGCCGCGATTGCATCACAAGCATGCACAACAGATTTACGGCATGGGATCCTTATCGCATTATGCGGCTGTGTTACGAAAGTAATCGTGCGAATCAGCAGTTGTTCGCGTATTAAGAAAGGCAACAAATTAAATGCACAGTATTTTATTAAAACATCAAGTATATTTGCTCAGTAGATATAATAAGCGTCAAGTAAAATTAATACATGTTATGTAAGATAATAAATGTTCAGTAAAAATAATAAATGTACAGTAAAAATGTTAAACGTTCAGTAACAATCATAAATGTTTAGTAAAATAATAGATGCTTAGTAAAATAATAATCTTTTGGTAAAAATAGTAGACAATCAGTAAGAAAACAATAAGCGCCCAGTAAAATAATAAATCTTCAGTAAATATTATAGATGTTCGGGAAAAATACAGAGTCTTTAGTACAAATAATAAATGTTTCATTCAAAAGATCAAAGCGACAGTAAGAAGTTTAATTTTGAATAAAGCAAGGGAACAAATTAAATGGGCATTATTATATTAAAACCAAGTAATTTTGTTCAGTAAAAAAACCTTATTTCTAGTAAATTAAATAAAGAGACCGCAATATAAAAAAATGTTTAGTAAAATAAAATATATTCAGTAAAAATAATATATGATACATAAAATAAATGGTCACCGGAATAGTAGGTATTGAAAGGAATATTATTTATATATTATTACATAGGTATTTATCAAAACACTCGCCAGAATGTTACTGCAGTTAACCTGGATTGCATATAATGTCTACAGTGTTGCTCACCAACTATCAGACATAGCCAAATTAACATTGGAAAATTATTGGGCGATCAACTATTGCTGTGTAGCCATCGCGGTACGTGACTGGTCAAAAATGACAAACGTCAAATTAATACAAATTGTTTGCATTTCTGACTAATCGCGTACCTCGATGCGCACACAGCAATAGTTGATCTTTTCACAATTTCTCAATGTTAATTGCCCTATGTCTGATACTCTGCGGGACACACTGTATATATACTTCCAATGAAGTCATTATAAAAAGTTGAAGAAACGACAAACACGATACAAGCTTGTATATTAATTTTTATAAAAAAGTTACAAAAATTAAATACACTCTTAAAATACAAGAATAAAAATTTAAATATATTCCGCTAGTAGGTAAATATATAACATTATATTATTAGAGCAGCAAAGCTCTCTTGACTTTCGTTGGACGACCTCTGCGTCGTTTTTGTCCTATTGGCATGGTTTTTGCTTTTGGAGGTGGGCTTACTGTTTTCAGTCTTATTGCTAGTACAACGATGTGTTTGCACATCATTATTTTTAGGAATGCTGGACAGTCACAATGGCCATCAAGCCCTTAATTTTTATCTTTGGGCAAAACTCTTCTCCAAATTTTGAACATCACAGATTTAAACTCATCAAATGAAAAGAAATCTAGGCCAGCTTTTTTTGTCGCACCAAATTCTTCTACATGAGTCGCATAACCAGCAGGAATAATGAAGCTATTATTGTCATTACTTGTACCGTCTGTCTCGTTTTCCAGAATTATATTTTTTCACGTCTGGGAGCAAAACACGGTTTCTACGATACCAAAATAGTGAGGGAAATAATGAATTACTCCCTAGAGAGGAGAAAGGTCGCTAGGGAGGTTTTATTATGACTGCGCAACAAGAGCTCACAATTATGTCAAATTCGAGGTTATCAGGTTAGGTTTTGCGTCAGTTTTGACACAAAATCTAACCTGCTAACCTCGAATTTGACATAATTGTGAGCTCTTGTCATAATAACTTACAATGCCACCAACTATAAAATTTACCATAGGCTACTAATTTTAAAATAATTCTAACTAAATAGCTATTAACATATCTAGGAATGTTATGAGTATCATAACTGCCGCAGATGTTGTATTGAAATCCGAGCTCGCAGAGCGAGGATTTTAAAACATCTGAGGCTGTTATGATTCATAACATCCGTGATTTGTTCAATAGTTTATCGGTTGCTGTATGGTTATGGTTGCCATGTACGGTAATGGACTATTACCGTACAGATCAGTTATGATTTAGTTACCAGCCTACTTTTGTATATGTAAACAAGGGATTAATATCCTGCAACCGATAAATGTCAATAAATGACGTTTAAAAAACAGGTTTTTCGTTTTAAATCTCTCTGCAACGTGAAAAAAATAGTATATGCAACTCGGAGAGAATGCCATTTTGCTTCAGTGCAGTTTCTGACTCTCGGGCTTCGCCCTCGAGTCAGAAATTGCACCTCAGCAAAATAACGCATTTCTCTCCCTCATTACATAATCTACTATTTTCTGCTGTTTAGCCCACTTTATTATTAACACAACACCTAGCCTCAAATATCCAGCCGGTAAAGGAAGTCGCTGTTACTGAACGTTTATTATTTTTACTGTGCAAATTCAAATAAATTACTGTGCATCTTCTATTTGTTTAATATGCGTTTTAAACTGTACAAAATATAATAAAATACTGTGCATATTTTACCGGCCATTTTTAATTTTCTGATGTGCAATTTGCAATATTTTACTAACCATTCGGGTTTTTATACTTTGCAAAAATTAGTTGATTACTGAACACACATATTTGTTTACTGAATAAAACTGGATTAAATACTGAACGTTTTATTAGTACCCATTAAGAAATACGTGGAAGACGTGCATGTGCGCTCGCTCACGTTGAAGAGGATCGCCGTTCGACTTGTACATCTGCCGGATCGCTTGCTGCTAGAGATCTCCGATTTTGCAAGTGGATTGCGCTAACGCGTTCCGAGAACGGGCAAACGGCGACATTCCGTTGCATAGATTAAGTAAACAGTAAAATGGAATGCCTGATAATGCAAGTGAAAGGTGCATAAGCCGTAAATTCAAATCTGACACTTCTTCCTACCGTTTCCAAATCGATTTCGTTTGTAGCTAGAGAAGTAAAAAACGGAAAATGTAAACTAATACTGCTCATTAAAATACTAGGGAGGTTTTACGTACAGTATTTATTTATTATCCTTGATGTTCAAACTAATGTTTGATCATGGACAAGACAATTTAGTGGAATTAAGTGAAATCATGCGGACACAAAAGTGCTTTCAATTAGAATATAAAAACTAGTTCACGACATGTTCCAGTTAAACTATTTGTATACAAAGCTCTGCATTAGCGTCAATTTACTGGGCAACGTTGCAATACTATAAGGAAGCTCTATGCAGACCGCTGCATTATAATGCTATTGCTGGGTCAGATTTCACACACATTGTGTACCGGGGAGGTATTATTATGCAAACGTCGTGTTTTTGGGCCTATGCCAATAATAGGTTGTGAGTTCAAAAACAGCAAACACGACACACCTTCAAGGACTTGTATTTGTTAAATAATTCAATACACTTCTTCGCTGAGGTGTATTCATTTGTGATGAAGACACAGGCTAAAATTGTCTTTAAACGGGTGGTTAGGCCTGGCCACTCTAGTCACATCTTATTGCAACCAAGAAACTTGAGATCTCCTTCCACAAAATAAGCTGGTTCTACAATATTATACAATTTATGTTCCGAGGTGCGAACTGAACGAGTGAAAGGAGTAATTCCCGAAACTAAGCAAATCGAAGGCTTGCATAAAATCAAGCAGCATCGCGGACACCTGCATACTTGCTAATTATTCTTCTACATGGTCTCTTTGTGTTGAAATGCCCTTTTATCACTGACGCTCTAAGGAATCTATTAAATCTTTCAAACAATGTAGCGGCTGCATGTCACTTCACTCTTTTGAATTATCTTTAATCAACTTGTTCAGGGACGGATGGGCCCTCAAAATCTTAACGGGAAATAGGCATACACGCGGCCCAACAGCAGTCGAATGGCCCAGTATGTAATATACTATTACCTATCGTTGTAGAGGGTGTTACTTTGTACGTTTTAGCATCTGACGGTGCAGTGTTCAACGTAGCCAGTGAATTAGAAAATTCAAAGTTGGAGCGCGCCTTTTGTGTTTGCGTAACAACCATTATGTCAGGTGTGTGTTTTGCTGATGTGTTGATCTTGTGACTCTATCTCTTAGGTCTGTAGTTCTGGGCAAAGCACAGTTAATTTGGTGCCCAACTGTGAATGGTCTCGCCGGACCAGATACAGATCGCCAAAGCTGCGGAAAAATTCCGCCCATCGTGGGATTCAAACCTAGAACTTGCTCAATGTAAGCCTAACGCTCTACCAACTGCGATATCCGGCTTTCGTTCGAGTACAATATACGTACCTATAATTTTAAAAAAAAATTATGCCCTTATCGACATATGCATTAAGGTATAGAATATCGAAGATGAAGTTTTCCGCCCCCCACCACCCCATAAAATTAAAAGAATCTTGAAGAAGTTTCATGCCCAGGAACGTAAACTGTATAGTTTATCTGCCATATTTTAATAGCTCTTTATGATACAAGTTGCAAAATTGAAGTGTTACTATAGGTACGCGACGGAGTTTACCAATGAGACCGAAGGTCGACATTCGCATAACGTCAAGTGCTTAAAAACTTCTTTGCAACGCGTATCATACAACATTTGATCTACTTTGCATAAAAATAATCAGATACTTTCAATTTTGACATTTCATAAATGTGACAATCTGTAAGATGTCTGAAATAAGGGAGGCCTTTTCGACGTTTTTCATTTGAATAGAACAATTCAAAAACAGTGCTTTAATAGACCCCATTAAAGCACTGTTTTCAGTGTTTTAATAGCCACTTTAAAACGCTAAAGTAGATAATAGATATTAACGATACAAGTTTGATTATGAGCATCTTAATGAAACGAGTCTCGGTAGGTGCCATAAGCAAACGTGTATTGTTCAATATTTTATCCTCAATAAATGCTGGTTCCATGTATTTTTTATGTAAAAGGAGTGCGGTAATATCCATTTCCGTACTGAATGCGGTAATATCTATCCATTACCGCACTCACTGCGGTAATGAAGCTCTTAATGATACTAAAATTAATTTGGTTAATAGTCTATAACACCGCTGATGAAGATAATAGATATTTATACATTAAGGAAGATATGAATATGTTTTTTATCCTGAGGTTAATATGGCTACAAAAAGAGGGCCTTTGGCCCGAGGTCTGTAAGTCAACCGAAGGTAAATAGTTATTTATGTACCTAGAGCGAAAAATGATGCATTAGGCGTGAGTTCGAAAATTTCGGGCCGAGCGAAGCGAGGTCCGAAAAAACTCGAACGAACGCCTAATGCATTTTTCGCTCGTCTTGCATACAAAATTTTTTCTACGACTGTAACATTGTCGAAAATAGGTTTAAACTGGTGTTTTTTGCCATTTCTAAAATTTCCAGTGACGTGCAAATTTTTACATCAGAATTGGATATTTTATCGCCCATTTCTTATTTTTCTTGACACTTAAACACCGACAATACACAAAATAAAGCACAAGTAACTTTAAATCGCAAAAAAAGGTTTAAATCAAATTCACAGTGACAGCTGTCGACTTTGACGTTTTCAAATAGCTGACCACTATCCGACTTAAGTATATAATCATGAAAGCTTATATAAAATTTATGTATGTTGCATGTATTACGATTCACGATTATATACTTACGTATGACGGCTGCCGCGATGAACTGATTCAAAACAATCAATTTTTGACGTACGTCAACAAGGCGGAAAGCTTGATTTTAGAGGCAGTCGTAGGAAAAAATTATTTACTATCATATTAATAATATAGTATGCAATTACAAAATGTCATAAGTAATTTAAATTAAGAATATGTAAGTTACATCAAGCCTGAATGAATGAATGGTTGCTAATACGTTGTTGGTAGTTACGTGGTTACCGTGAGATTGAGAGAGAAATAATTTGAAAAATCCTTTGGGAGTTATGAGTAGCTCTTCATATTTTGTTTCTATGACGAAAATGAACAATATCATGTTGCTAGTCAAAAAGAATTTAAATTTAAAACGGTTTTATAAAAATTGTACATGAAATTGAAATGAAAAGTACGAAATCATATACCACTATGCGGTGCATTATGGAAAATGGGGAGTCAGCTTTTATTCAGGGCCTCCTGTATTTACGTGTTCATTTCCTTGCTATATCTGACGTTTTATTTTAATATTTTAACAACAGTATTTTTCAGTGTTACCTTAATCTCATGAATGACAGTTGACAGCAAACGCCCTATTTAACAAAAAATGCATTGCGTTCCGGCATACGATTCCGTACTTTCAATTTCAAAATCATCTAAAAACATAATGAAACCTTTTTAAATTTAAATTCTTTGCAAATATAGAAAAATAAATATAAGTAGTTTCTATTTCTGCCCATGAAAATTTATAGAGCTATGGCAAACTTAATCTGCCATATTCTGTATCTCACTGCCTATGTCGATAAGGGTAACTTTTAGGTATTCCTTTAAAATAGGGGTAAAAAGGAATGGCTTCGTAGTAAGCCAAGAAGTTAACTAGTCAAGATGACTGTGATAGGTCGACGTGATTTAGGAACACAACGACTTCTTGATATGACAGGTGTTTATTGATTCTTTGTTAAAGAACCATTACTGAATTTACTGGAGAAGGGACCTAAAATTGGAATTCTACAAAATTATTGATTGTACTAAAGCAGATACAGACGAAGAATTCCAGGAAGATACTGAAACTGACAACGAAAATTTCAGTGAAAATGAAGAGCTGCAACTTTAAACAGTGAAACTAAAATTATTTGTACACTTTTATTTTTTGTGTTACTTTTTATTTTGTTTGTTTGTAATGCGCAAGGTCTAAGCATGCGGAGTACCACGCACCTTAGACACTGACTGCTTTGGTCACATGGTCGAAGTGCTAATTAGAATTTTGCCGAGACTAAGGAGTTCCAATCCTAGCAAGGAACCTTTTATATGCAACACATCGTAGTAACATGGAACCCACGGCTTTACATCACTTGCGAATGATGACATTCTGTAGAGGTTTTCATTCGCATTTTTTATTTTGCTTTAACTTTGGACGTAAAAAATAAAAATAGTTCTACAAAAAAATATAACTCTTGGTACCGTGTTAATTAAACAATCTGTACATAGTCAATTATGAATTGGTAAAGGTAAAACTTTAATTGACTTTAAAAATTTGGTCGTTATTCAGATGCAAAACTAAGCGAAATTGTAAGTTAAATGCAAAACTATGTAAGTTCATTTTTAAAACGCAGCTTACTTTAAAACATTTTCAAGCAAAATAAGATAATACTATCTCTGTTGGTTGTAGTGCGATCTATTGGGCCACTTTTGCAGGTCGAGTAGTGTAACAAACGCGAACAGTTTTTTGCCTCTAGCAAAAATTCACTAATAGTGTCAACATCTAGTGGGCTCATTTGTATCATACCCTTGCTATTCTTAATTACAAGTATTGAATTAATAATTTGATTATTGATGACCAGATTACATATTATATGTTAGTAAATTTAGTTACGATAATTGTTAGTAACATGGTTATGTTATCTCACTTCATACTGTTTCTTTTTTCTGACAGCGCTCCCCAAATGTTTGTTTGTTCTATAGTTGTCGGTTAATAATACAGATAAAAATTACGTCTTCTCTATTTTTTAAATTAATTTTTGTTACTCGGCCGAGTTGTGAATATATGGCCGAGCACCGAGTAGTCATTACTCGGTGAAAATTTTGACCGAGCACCGAGTACGCGAGCTACTCGTTGCAGCCCTACATATCATGCAAGACATGCGCTAGCACATTTTTTCAAAGCACTTTTTGGACACCCGTTACGTATGTCATACTGCCTTTTTTCATTTAACTCCATCCTACCGTGGCCCCCCGGAACCGTTTACGCATTACTCCAGGAGGCGCGGGCGTCAATAAAACCTAAACGTTAACTAAGTGAAATCTACACCGCCCGGGCCAGGAGTCGAACTTTCGCCCGCTCCGACCCGAGCGCTCTGTATTATCACTGTGACCTCGGCTGTAGCTGAGGACGCAACTCATCCACCGAGCTCATACTACCTATAACTTCTTAGACGATCTCACAAAAGCATGCAAGTGACCTATAATCTAAATTGTATACCTCAATACTCATAAATATCAAATATTGTCTATCTATAAATACTTTTAAAAAATAAAATTAAGGATCAAAAATCTACCTTACTAGTTTTATATTCAATTAATTACTACTACAATATGAAACTATCTACGTTATTAATCTGTTACACCATATATGTATAACTATATTTACTTAAACTTAATATTATAAGAAAATCACTACGTTAATTACTTCAGTAATTTATTTCTTTTATCATATACTAATTCTGTTTTTCTCTGTGCCACACACAAACCGTCGGCCTAATTGCCGTCGCGATAATGCTAATGAGAAATAAATAAATATGTATTAGAATATTCAAGCTTTGACTGATTCTCAAAGATGATAAACATAAGCTCCCGAGAGAATGCTAAACTTTAGATATATTTTTTTTTACGTTTTACTTGCGGAGTTTTAGTAAAGGGCGTGTGGGTTTCAAGATTTTTTGGCAGTGTCAGTGTGTGGAAGTTCTGGGTAATAACGGCCGATTTTTTAGTATTTCGACCAGAATGTAGAATAAGCAATGCGCTTGATTTTCTAACAGTCGATAATCCTATGGCAACCTTCAGAATTCAGTTTCGCAACCGTTTCCGAACACAACACGCCAATAAATCAACAAAGGGATTGGCAACTTCGATTTAGCGCATACATTTCAATCACGTATCGGCTTTTGCATTCCTAAGGAACAGTGCTCGTCAGTGCGGACGATAACTTTAGCAATTAACAGTAACACGACACCGATTGTTGCACACTTCGCGATCTAGTTCGAACGTCTCATGCGAAATTGGCTCGTGTTTCAGAGAAATGGTGTACCTTGACGTGCGACTTTGCCAGGTGCAAGAGGTATTTGCATATTTAATGTCCAAAACAACGAACGCGGCGCGAACTTCTCAATATTTACGTTTTGCGCTCGACACACACCACAAAATCTCCTTTGCAGCGTAACTGAATTTAACAAAACTTTTTCTAAAAGCAATGAACGCGCGCGTTTTGATAAATATGAAATGGAGGTTAATGCATTTTAACGTCATCGAGCGGATTTCAAACAACTTTCGCTGTCGAGATGTACAAATGTTATTATGAGGAAGTGAAGGTTGATTTTTTTTTTGAGTTAACGGATAAACCTGTAAGCAAAATACGTGTGTTTAATGTTATCGTATGAACTATCATATTACATCGTAACAAGAATATTTAATTGAGTCAACTAATGTATATGCCCCCGCCTCCATTTCTACAAACCGAATTAACTAATTGAAGACCTTAAAATGAGAATTTAGTTTGTTAAATAAACGACAATAGATCTAAAATTAACAGTTGTGGAGACTGTATACAAAGAACACCTACCAGACGACGATTTAGAAATTGAAGAGTGTAAATTTAAAAGGGTTTAAGTAGCAAATTTTATTTTATAGAGATAAATACGAAAAAATTAACTATGTGGTATGACTAATAAAATACAATATGATTTTGTCCAACCTATTCCAGTAAGTGTATTGCAGGTTACGATTAGTGATGGGCATAACCGGACAATTTTCATAACCGAATTATTTGCATTCGAATCATATTAATAACCGATTGATTATTTGAATAATCATTCGAATCAATTTTGGCTCTCGATTCGTTTCGATTAAGTCAGCCGGTTTGCCGGTTGGCGGTTCACCGTCATCTGCATCGGCATCGTAACTTGCAGATAGCAGAGGAACTCAGTTAATCGTTAATTATAATAATTGTATAAATGATTTTTATTCGATTTCTAAGGAGTTTAAACCATTGAGAATAGCTATATCAATACTAATCATAAAGAAATTATAAATATGCGAATACAAAGTATCTATTGAATCTATTTTAGTTCCTAAAATTCTTTAGTAGCCACCCTTCCCTTTTCGCTTGCACATCATACCGGTATATTTTAGAATCCATAATTTATCTACGTTCAGCCTTCCGCGGTTCTAAGGACGCACACTTAAAATTTTCAACATCGAAATCCACTTCTTGTCACGACTGCTCCGTTATTAAAAATTAAATATAAATCTTTTACTTTATTGGAAAATCTTATTTGGCTTTCTGTTTATCCCTTATTAGGCACAATCAACCGCGTTTCGAAGCAAACATTTAGGCCGTTATAAATTAATACCAACACAGTTTCGGAAAATCTCATACTCAGCAGCACGTTATCTTTAATAGGAACGGCCCCATAAAGTTATCTCGTCGCCTGGGAGTCTCAAATGTCTTAATAACATCAACAATCAGCCGCGAGCCTCACTTGGGTCAATCAAGTACATACGTAGAAAAGGTTATATGAGTTATGAATGACGTATTATTTACAGAATTTCGATCACTCGCAGGTCGCTGAGACGCGGCACGTAGTACGTATCAGGATGAGGTTATTTTTCATCCGAATACTTGGAACGAAAACCGAGTTACAGAGGTTATTTCAATAACCGGATAACCGGTTATTTTTGATTCGAATAAGCCCATCACTAGTTACAATATATGGTAAGTCTGACTTCACCTACGTGTATGGTTTTAAACAGTTTCCTGGGTTTCACACATAAGCAACATTTTGGCACATAGTACTCTTTTGAAGTTGCACTCCTCAATTGCAAAACTGGATTGGTCGACCCCATTCACAAAAACGTTAAACCTTAAGTAATTAGAGTGGGGGTACAAGTAACGTGACATAAAGGGACAACGGAATTTTCCAGGGGTTAGAAAAGGACTAAAGCTACCTATTTACAGTCCTACAAATTGCAATTAAATCTAAAATTAATATCAACCAAATTTGCTATTTCCAACTATATTATCTTTTCTTAAAATCGTTTATGACTGTTTCTGGTCGTCCAAAGTTATATGATTCTAACTTTCGTTATTCAGATGTCCACACGCGATTAACCCATTTTTACACCCATGAAAACCGAGACGCTTTCAAAGCAGCGAAAGGTGATCGAGCAGGAAACATTTTCTCAGAAAAAATGTGGCGTGTGGCTTCCGAACAGGCCATTTGGTTAGAATGCAGTTCGTGGGAAAAAGCCGATAAATGGTATCTTCTCCTATTGTGCAGTGAAAATCACGGTTTCACTTGCAAGAAAATGCAGGTGGGAACACAAACCAATCTAGGTAAGCCATCACAAAGTCTGAAAGTAGTAAACTACTTTTTCGGAGCCTTTTTCGAGAAGCTAGCTAGACAAGAAGCATAAGTTACAGTTCTGAAAAGTCACTAAACTAAACTTCTTTAAGCAAGCTCGGCCTTGGTCTTGTTATCAAAATATTTGTTTTAATTTAGCGAATTTCCGTAAAAGGGCCGAAAAACTTCAAGCTTTAAAAAACAAGACATTGCAAAATGGTATAAATATAGCAATTTCCTATTTGTATAACAATTTAGTACGTTTATGATATAGAGCTTGTTTTTTTTTGCAACTGTGCTTGCGAAATTGAAATTAATGAGCGAATGCATTCAACTGAAATTAACCGTTGTCAAAACAACGACGTTCATTACTTCAACACAAATTTTCCCTTTCAATCGAACAGTTTTAGTACGAATTAATTTTGTAATAAAAAATCAACATCTACTATAGCAAAAGGTACAATTACTCAGTGGCGGCGGCTATAACGAGCCATTCTTCTCATTATAAAGCTTAAACAAAGCATGAGTAATTTCTATTTAACGTCATTCTCAAAATTACTGCTTTAAAAGTAGCCCTTATTGACATATGCATTAACGTATAGAATGTCGAAGATAAAGTTTGCCGTCGCCCTATCAAATTAGGAAATATTTAAGAAGTTTTATGTCCAGAAACGGAAACTGTATACTTTTTGCTTCTATATTTTTAAAGAATTTAAATTTAAAACAGCTTTAATCAATCTTTAGATGAAATTGAAAATCAAAGTATGGAATCGGAAGCGCATGCTGAAACTCTATGTATTAGGAAGATCCCTTAAAAAAAAGACTCACCAAGTTATAAACGCGTGATCAAACTAACACTGAAAAGCATTGTTTCTAAAATATTAAAGTTAAACGCCAAAAATTGCAAAGAAATTAACACGTAAATATAGGAGACCCATACAAAATTAAAAATATTAAAAAATATATCAGGAACCGCATCTCTCAAGAAATATTAGATGAATTATTCCTTCCGACTAAAGACAAAGACGCAACAATAAATATCGACATATAGATACAACAAATGCATTTCCAGAAGTATAAGCAAGAAATTTTTTTTGTAGATGCTAAATGGGGGGGGGGGGCACGTTCAAATTACTGAAATAAAATTGAAAAACTCTTGTATCACAGTTTGTAGTTATTTGGATGTACCTGGTGTAGTAGTATCATTACGTGTATTACTTCACTTTTTGCCACAACCGCTTAATCAATTGCGACCAAATTAAAACTATATGGAAGGTCTCACGAAACTCTTGTGAAGATCGTAACCGCGTTGGCGTTACTGGAACGTTGGAAAATGCACTATAGTGAAGGTGTCCCGCTAGGTCGATGTAAACACGCTATCTCGTGAACGGCTTAACTTATCACGATTATTTCTGCGCCAATTTGTGTACAATATTAATGCAAAGAACTGACAAGTTTTTGGGCGAAATTCGTGGTTTTTCTCTGTATGTGTTTTGCGAGTTGTGTTCTATTCATGATACCAGTAGAATAGCGGTTACGCCGCCGCGCAAATACAGAGCACGGTGGTGGAATGGTAAGTCAGGCTGCTGAGCTTAAAGTCACAAGTGCGAAACTGGGTACCGAATGTATTTTTCTGAAATTATTGATAGATTGAGAATACAAATCACATTGTGTTAAATTTATATTTTTGTGCGAATTTCAGTAAGGCGAATAAGAATATCTATTATATGCGCATAAAAGGCAAGTGTTAATTCCTTCAAATTATTTTATTAATTAAATTGTCAGTACTGATATCGAATGTAGATTTCTAAAACAACAAAGTAATTGCTTTAGTAATAGACATTTTCTATAAAATTGTGAAATAAAGGTACAGGTACAGGTACATTTTAATTAGACAAAGCTTACTGAAGGGATATTTAGTAGCAGTTTGTAAATTTCTAAATTATAAGTAAACATAACACATTAGTTATCAACACAAAAAAAAGAAAAGCAATTGAAATCTATAACAAAATAGTTGGTAACACACACATATACATGGTTATAAGTACTTCAGAATTTAAATTTACATTTACGTTCACCACTACTTGTCTTCCTCCATTATCGTTTCTGAATCAGATTCTCCCGATAAAATAACAATTGCGTTCGTTTAATCGACAATGTGTACTGCATGTGTAGGCTATTAAGTTTTTAGTGTGCTATGAGTCCTCCAAATGTCAGATGTACATATTATGTGGATGAACCCGACCCATAACTTAATACCTCTATCTTTAGATGGAGGCTTTCACAAAAACTCCACGCCAACTCAATAACGTGTTGACAGAGGTAATATACGAACTGATTGTACGTGGCTGTTCAGTTTTGTTATGCGAAGCCGATTTATTCAAATCAAACATTGTTTTGTAAGTCGTTGGTCAAAGTTAATGCTATGTTCTGTTGCCACCTATTGTCTGTATTTCGATGAAAAATTTGGTGGTTTGTCTATTTTATAAATTTATAAAACTAACAACATATAATCCTCTTCGTAACATCTCCTTCAACTCGGAAGGAGTGGTCAGCCTTTGTTTCGAAGTAATTTTTTGTTACTAAATGTGTCTCCTACACCGTTAAAAAAGCACGTGCAAAGCCTACGCAGAATCACAATCGAGTGAACACATCGTGCATAAAATTAATTAATTCACTGGTGTTGTTTGTCGTATTGTATTGTTTGAAGTAATTGTCGGGCGAGTTAATAAACGGTAAATCTGCGAGCACACAACGATGTTGAAATTTCTAACGGTCTACTTTTGATGATTTTAATCGTGATTGAAATCATGATTTAAATCAAGTGATTTAATTGAAAACATCACTGATTTAAATCAATTTTTATATTTTGTCAAATAAAAAATACACAAAAGAAGCGCACTTCAAACATTGGCAATTAACAAAAGCTTTATTTACCTAACAATAACAATACTAGTATAACTTCTAAAATACCTACATCCTGAAGCATAAATATAAGGTGCATTACAAAAGTAAGAAATTATTGTAAAATACTTAATTAAAGATGATGAACGTACTTCGAATGTTTTATTTTCAGTCACATAAAACAGTTATCGGTAAAATATACAAAAACCGTCCATTCTGCTGTATAGGAAAAAGTAAGGATTTTTAAATACTTTGGTAGGGATTTAAATTTACAAGCGTTGCCAACACTGATTCGGAAAAACACTGTACTTCGTGCATCTATGAATTATCTCATTAGTGCACGTGCATATTCATGAACTGACATCAATAAAGAAAAATAAGAAAACCGATTTCGATCAGATTTAAATCAATAGAATTCGATTTTTATTGTTTTATCTACGACAGTGTGTAAAATTGACTTTTAGTTGGAAGTTTTAAGTTTGTAAAACCACTGTTTAATAATAACATGTTTTCATTAGTACACGTCGTCAGTAACAACATGTTTAAAATGATGTCATTAGTCACGTCGTCAGTAGCAACCTGTTTAAAACTTTAACCGCGCAAAATTATGGCCGGTTGCTAGTAATCCTAATTTACATTTTTTTTTAATATTTATCGTGTTTTCTAGATTCTATCGTAGATAAAATATTGTATGATACACATGCGTAAAGGATCTTTAGTCACTTGCGGTTAGGGTTTCCAAGTCCCAGAACCAAAAGTGTTTTCGGGACTTACGAGCTAAATTTCAAGTCCCGGGACTAGTCCCGAAGATTCAGAAAATGGTCCCAAAAGGGAAATAGTGTTCAGGTGACATTTCCGAATGCAAAAATAAGTGTTTTAAGTTAAATAAAGTATTTATGTATTGATAATCTGCGTTGGAGCTCGTCTATAACTTCATTGCTTTCTTCTGGTACTAAAAATGTCTGTCGCTCTTCATCTTTTGCTTTTGTTTGAACTGCAAAGTGCTTGTGTAATCCTTTCGTCAAGCTGCCTCTGATTATGATAATTTTATAGGAACAAACTTTACATTTCGCCAATTGTTTGTCTTTAATATATAACATTGTTGCAGTATTGACTTCAAATCGTGTTTTTAAATGTAGAATGAAGGTAGGTTGCGAATCGGAGTTCATTCTAATTGTAACGCTTTAGCCAGGGGCGTAGCTACTGCTATATCTGCCGTATCAATGATACAGGCCCCACGAGCCAGGGGGGCCATCAGCACTCAGTCTCTAAAAAAAATATGATATAAATTTAATTTGAAAACTTTTGCGCACGGGCAGGGCACATTTAAAAATTTAGGTTTATATAGGCGGAAGCTGTTTGACTCCCGCCCCCCCCCCCCCTCCAATCTCGAACAGCATGCGTTCGACACCGACGCAGCTGCAGTCTTTTGTCTTGGTTGCAATTAAAGCTAACCCTTTCTTAATGTGCAGTATTTTCTAATTCTATTTCGTTTTTTTTGTTAATAAAAATTTAGTTCGTATCTGTATACGTTTATTTCATAATACACTGATGGGGTGCGGTGGGTGTGGGGGGCCACTTGGCAGTTTATGATACAGGGCCCGCTGATCTCTAACTAAGCCTCTGGCTTTAGCAGACAAATAACGAACACATTTGAAACCCAAAAATATAAATTATTCAGTTTCTTCGCACATAATTTTAAAAGTCTACAAACTTATTTACCTTACTGTTACGTACGCACACGACTACACATACAATATATCTAAATCCAACAAAAGAAACAGACAAATACATAAATAGAGAAGATATGCAAATGTCGCTGAAACAACACAGGTTTAATTCTGATCTACCGAAAATAATACCTCTCCTGCCTACGCAAAACGCAAATAATGCAGAATGTGCAAGAGGCATGAGTAATACATCGGACGCCGGTGAATATCTATCCTAATTCTCTGATATAGAGTATACGCACGCATGTTGACATGGTCCCGGGACTTCTCCTGGGCTGGCTGTGGTCCCGGGACCCGGTTTTTGTGGTAGAATCCCGGGACTGTCCCGGGACCGGATCTCGGGACTGGAAACCCTACTCGCGGTACTTGAAACGCTCGCTCACTCGCGTTTTAACTTCGCCCCACTCGTGACTAAAGACGAGCTTTACGCACTTGTATCGTAACTAAATAACTATTTAAATCGCGATTTTTATTAACCCTGGCTTAAATACTTTGAGAATCAACTGAAAAAAAGTATTACGAGCAAACATTGCTGTTTTAGATTGTATTATTAAATGTTTTCCAAAATAAAAATTTTTCTAAAAATTAACACCATGTTTCCGTTTTTGTTCCACGGCCTTTAAACCACTAATCAGAATCCACAAACTAACCTTTACAAAGTCCAAAAAAGTAAATACAGCAATTAGCACATTCTTATGGCAGGCATTGTGGTGATCAGATGAGTTCTGTTGCTTGACACGTCATGTGGCAAATTAGGTTGTAAATACAGCCAACTTCTACGCACAGCAGAAGAGTAACGATAAATACCTGACATCCGGGAAAGCCCCTCAGGCAGCAGGCACAAATATTCTATATTTCCGAAAGTTACATACTTTATTAAGACCACCACCCAACAAACTGCTTCAAAGTTGTACAAATCTACCTGCGGACAACGAAAGGCAGCTGTTGCAAGTAGTGTTTCAGATCCTTCGGATCCCTCATATCGCTGTAAGGAGCGCACAAACTACCGACAGCAACAGGTCCGCGGAAACTGGACCAATTCGACGGATCAGAGGAGCCGAAAGATTCACCTTTCACACAGAAACACAGTAATAAAGTGAGCTTCACGTGGAGACAACCGTTATCCGTGTCGTGACCAGCTCACGCTCAACCGACTGGAGAGCCTTGGAAAGTAACACAGCTGAGCTGAGGTCGTTTCGTTGTTCCCGATCGCCGTCTGCATCTTCGACGTGCCTTTTATTTACGTTCGCCGTTGTTGAAGCTGCAGTCATAAATGCGTCTGGCGCGCGAGGAAATCGCGAGATAATGGAAGACGTATAGTCGTATACACGAGTGGTGCATGAGAATGGCCTGTATTTCTGTTTTATAGCGTTGAAAACGGTTTATGTCGGATTAAATTCGCCTCTTAAACAAATTGCAAAATTGATGAGCTTTTTCCCAGACTTTTAAAGCGGATTAAAAACAATTAATTCAATTTGTATTACTATTTCTCATGCTTTTCGTTTAGTTATTCAGCCTTAAATTTATTTATAGACACGCTCAATGGTATTTCAATACATTTACTCTTATTATATTATTAATATTATTATATAAAAGAAGCTGCGTGGCGCAGATGGGTAAGCGTCAGGCTTGCATTAAGCAAGTCCTCGGTTCGAATCCCGTTGGGGTCGGAATTTTTCCGTATCCTTGGCGATTAGAATCGGGCTCAGTGAGACCATTTACAGTTGGGCACCAAATTAACTGTGCTCTACTCAGAACCACAGACCTAAGAGATAGAGTAACAAGGTCAACACATCAATCACCAAGACACAAAATTCACACAATGAATGGTTGCTGCGCAAGCACCAAAGGCGCGCTCCAACTCTCTATCCCGAATCCGGGGCAAGTTGAACATTGTACCGCCAGATGGCAGCGCATAAAGCACCAGCCTCTACACCGCAAGGTAAATGAGGTTACAGATTATACATACATACATACATACTCTTATTTACAACTTTAGCCTGACTCAAATTGAAACAGCGCCGAACGTCTAATAAAACTTGGCCGCTCATCTGGTCATCATTCAGTGGGAACCAGCTATGAGTTCACACGCACCCCCACTTGTCACTATCCTCACGGATGGATCGCCAATATATGTAATTGAATTTTAAGAATCTTGTTAACCCTTCGATTCGAGACATCAGACGTTACTCTTATGTGCGACTTGTGTCTAATTCATTGAATATGTATGTATTCTGAATATTAAAAACAACATATTTAATCTAAAATTTTAAGAATTCTAAACATATACTGTTATGTAATTGTAGACAATCGCCAAGTCAATGTACTATTAGGCAAACACCCCAATACTCAGGGCACTTATATTAAATTTGAAAAATGCAAAACTTTGCCTGTCAGTACCTTAGGCTAACTAAAATGAAACGTATTTATTTACTCTCCAATACGTTAATTGCTCCGTTCTATATTTTATCAAATTGCAATAATCCTATGGGCTTGCTCCAAAACACAAGACTGATATCTCAGATTAGGTTCAAATTTGAATTTTATATCAAAAGAATTCTGTAGAATATTTAACTCTGAGTAGCTCAAATACCCAAAATGTCAGTACAACTGCTCTACTCACTTCAATAATGTATAACCTCACAAAATTGACTTACACCACAAAATTTTGATATTCAAAACCGATATTTGCAAAGAAACCACAGGTAAACTGTATCGAATCTCCCGCCTAGCAACATCTAACTTGATTTTGTTTCAGGTTGTGACGTAAAAACGACGCACTACTATCTTTTGCCTTGGCTTTCTGTGAAAAGTGCAAATACTGGCATAAATCGCATTTTCTAGTGACGCCACGGGATTTTTTTGGAACTTGGACGTATCTGGATGCTCAGAAATACGATGAATCGCTTCAGCAAGGTGTGTTCTCGTAGTCCACTGGCTTTCCGGACTCCAACCACAGAAAAATCTGTCAAATCGTACCTCTGGAGCCGCTACGGGTAACGCCAACGCCCTTATTTGCTGGAAATTGCTTCCGTGGCACCAAATCTTCTTCTAGGATGTTGTTACATCTCTTCCCGACCTGTAGGACTTGAGATCCGTGGCTTCTGTTGTTGGAATGGACTGGTATCGCAGTTTGAAATTTCCAGGTTGTCGGAGCTGAACCGACGCCGATCTGGCTTGCACAATTTTATAAACTTTTTCGGTGGAAAAACTTTTAATAACACTTCCACTTATGCCCGGTGACTTGTACAATAGCTGTACACCTTTTAGACTTTGCAAATAACCTTCATTATATAAAAACACCAAAAATCACAAGTATCATCTGCCCACAAGTCGACTTGACAGGTATTACTTTCTAATTTTTGTTAACAAAAAAGGATTCCGTTACCTAGTAAGTGCGATCTAATATTGTTCAAAGGAAATACGTTTTGGTTACAGATTCACATAAAAGAATAAAATTTGATTAACATGTTTGTTGCTTAAAACTAGAAATTGTCTTTATTTCTTATATGTACATAAAAAATGTCCTTTCTTGTCACATAAAATTTTATTTATCACTGCTCTGCTATGAACACTTAGTTTTAAACTGCACTGACACTTGAGTTCTATTTTAACCACGTCACTAATTATTCTTCATTTCAGTTGCCCTCGTTCTGCACTGCTCTTTGCAATTTCTATCTTATCTTGCTTTGATTTCCATCTACCTTTCAGCTTGCTTGCTTTTTCCTGGCCCGTACGTTTGTTAATAACTCTACGCTCATATTCATTATGCACATAACCAACCTTTTGCATTATTTACTTACATTTTATTAGCCATCTTAAATCTTTCTTTTACTCAAACTTCAAATTCAATCCTTCTGGAAGCTGCTTTTCGTATGCTAGCCTTTATCCCTCCAATTATGCTTATTGCATCTCATTTCCAATGCATTTAATAACTTCAACTACTGTCTAGATGGTAATTAAATAAAATATTTCAATTCTGTGCTTTAATTGACTTTGTTCAATATTTCTCTATGCATACAGAATTAAATTGCGTGCATTAAACCATCTCAATACATCATCATCATCAAACAGCTTATAATATTGAAGTCCACTGCTGGACATATGCCGCCCTTATTAGTGTCTCCATAAATGTCTGTCCTGTGTCGCCTACTTCTGAAAGCCTCTTCCCTCGGTCCCCACTCCAGTACACGATTCGTCATCTATTGTTCGTTGTTCTCGCAACGTGTCTAGCCCAGTTCCATGTTAATGTCTTGGTATACGTTAGAGTCTCCGCACCATAGGTCAAGACTGGCAAAACACATTGGTCAAACATCTTTTTCTTACGGTAGGTGGGGATGACTGACTTTAAGATGCTTTCCGAAAGCAGCTCAAGTCAACGCTATTCTACGTTGTGGTTCACAGGTTTGGTTGTCTCTGCCTACTTAAATTTCATGACCCAGATATGCGAGGCTCCTACCAGCTATAGATATATTATCGCTCAGAACAAGATTGGTCATTACCTGACTTTTTGACTTATTAATTTTTAATTCAACCTGTGAAGAGGCTTCACACAGTTTTTTGCGCATTGCTATTGCTTGGTTAACACTGTCTGCTATAAGCACCATGTCTGAAAATCTGAGATGACTAAGTTCCTCACCCTTCTATATTTATACTCAGTTCGTCTTTGCTCGTTTACGCATGTATTCCAAGAGCGTGATGAGCAATTTCGGCGAAATGGTGACACCTTGGGCGAACCCCTCGTTTTTTTTTTTATTGTACTTTAATTAGCATCAGAACAAGTTATTCTATAGGCTAATGTGCTAACATAGGACCTTAAACTAAAATCCTTGTATGTCAGGATGAGGCCTCTTCCAGTGAGGAGTCCTCATGTTTTTTCATCTGTTGTCGTTTGGCCAATGACGCTTCAACCTTCTGTTGTTTTGGGGATGTAAAAGCGGACGTATAAGAGGATTTCTGTGTGTTGTCAGTCTGTCATGATGTTTGTTGCTTCTTTCTTGTATGACCTCAGTGATAAATAGAATGCGAAGGTCGTCATGTAGCGTTTGATTGGACACATACCAGGGAGCGTTTGTTAGTTCACGTAGGATTTTGGATTGGGATCTTTGACGGATGGAAATATTTGATTTGCTGGCACAACCCCACAATTCAATGCCGTACGTCCATATTGGTTTTATTATTACTTTGTATAGTAGAATTTTGTCTTCAAGTGATAGGCGTGATCTTCTTCCGAGTAGCCAGTATAACTCCTTGAATCTGAGATCTATCTGCTTTCTCTTTTTTGTAATGTGTTCCTCCAGGTAAGTTTTTCGTCTAGGTGTAGCCTAGATATCGCACTGAGGACGATTGTGTGATGACGGCGTCATTGATGGTGACTGGAGGACATCGACCCTTTCTTAAGGTGAATGTACCTGTGTCGATTTTGTTTCGTTGATTTTAATTTTCCATTTGTTGGTCCAGTTTTGTATTATGTTCAGATGGTCTTGTAGGTAAGAAGTAGCAATTTCAGGATTTTCATGGCTTGCAAGAATAGCTGTGTCATCAGCGAAGGTACCAATCACGGTATTGGGTGTAGTAGGAAGGTCGGCTGTATATAGTACATAAAGCAGAGGGCCCACACACTGCCTTGCGGCACTCCAGACTTTATTGGGAATGAATCAGAAACTTCACCATTTACTTTTATTCTAAATTGGCGATCGCGTAGGTAAGATTTGAGTAGATTGAAGTGCGAAGGGAGAAGGAGCTTGATTTTATATAGAAGACCATCGTGCCAGACCTTGTCAAAAGCTTGACTTATATCCAAAAAAAAACAGATGTACAGTATTTTTTGCTTTCCAAAGATTTATTGATTTCATGAACGACACGGCGACATTGCTGGATCGTTGAGTGATGGTGCCGGAATCCGAATTGGTGATTCGGAATTTCGTCCAGTAGAAAGCTCATTCTGCTAAGCAGTAGTTTTTCCAGTAGTTTGGCGATGGTTGGTAATAGACTTATGGGTCTATACGAAGATACAATAGTTGGATTTTTGCCAGGTTTGTTGATCATGATTATATCAGCTATCTTTAGTTGTTTTTGGCCAATACTGTAGCCTTAAAATTGCATTGAAGATATACGTTAACAGTACGATGCCTTTTTTTGGAAGTTCTTTCAACAGTTTTGATGTAATTCGGTCGGGGCCTGAAGATTTCCTATTGTTTAATCGGGCTATTTCTTCTTTGATTTCTGTAGGAGTGATTGGTTTTATAGGTTCTGTAGGTGGTAGGTTGTCGTTTAGAAAGTCGGATATTTCTTGATTTGGTGCATCATCATATGGTGTAAATACTTCAGAGAGATGTCTGGCAAAAAGATCCGCCTTTTCCTTGTTACTTCTTGCCCATGGTCCAGGTGTGGGGTCTGCTTGCGAATCGGTGGGTTAGCTTGTAATGGTTTAAGTGCTGCTTTAACCGGTCGCCATATTGAATTATCGTATCGACTAAGGTTTGAGATGTAATCTTCGATGTGTGTCTTCATAAAGCCTCACACACGCCGTCGCATTTTTGTCGATATTTTAATAATCGTGATGTAGCGGTGGTCTATTCGACTTTCTGTTAAAGCGTTTAACATTTTTAGTTGGTTTACCATGTCGAATGCCTTTCGTAGTCTACGAATATTAAGACAAGGGGTTGTTATATTCGACAGATATTTCTATCAAGCCTTTAATGACCTGCAAATGGTCGTTTGTGCCGAAATCTGACCTAAAACCAGCCTGTTCTCTTGGCAGTCTGTTAGTTATAATATTGGTAAAAAGTTAGAAATATGTGACAACAGACCGATTGGGCCATAGTTTTTAAGATCTGTTATGTTTTCCTGCCTTGTGTATTAGAATGACCACAGCTCTATTCCACGGGGATGGCCTTATTCCCTTTATAAGGCATTCATTAAATAGTAAGGCGAGCATCTGCAGGAGTTTTCTCCTCCCAATTTTAATTACTCTGCTACTATGCCGTCGTAGCTTGGTGATCTATTATTATTATTCTTCATTTGTAAGAGCGCTTCTTTAATTTCAACAATTTTTATCTCAGGTATTTCTTCAGACCCCTGATTTAGGATCTTTGGTGTGGGAGAGTTTGAGGCATTTTCTTCGAGATTTCTATAAAGCTCACTATATAATCTTTCAACAGTTTGCAGAAGTTATCTGAGCATTTCTTCCCCATTGAGAGGTGTCGTCTTAGTATTCTAAGACTTCTGTTGTTTTCTATTATCTTCTAGATCTCATTGGTATCATTAAGTTCTTACATCTCTTATTGCTTTAGATATTTTTCTATTATGTTCCTTTAATCTTCTTCAATTTGTACCGTAATTATGCTGAAGCTGTCTTCTTCTTTTTTTTATAAGTGTTTTCGCTCAATTTATCTTATTTTTCCTAATTGTGGGACAGGCTTTTCCTTCAGCTTTTGTAAGGCTCTTACAAAGGTAGTATTAAGGTGCTCGATATCTATATTTCCGTCATTGGTATTTATTTTTCTTGTATATTATTAACTACTGTGTGTTTAAATAAGCTTACATTTTCGGGGGCATTCTATTTTCTAGGATATTTTGCTTTTAAATGAGTTTTAGTCTTTCCTTTTTGACATTTACGGCCACTTTTGCTCTTACCACTCTATCGTCACTATCCGTTCAGAACTTGTTGAGTACCATCTGGATTATCTGTTTTCTATCGGTCATTATAAAATCAATCTCATTTCTGGTAGTGCCATTGAGGCTCAACCAAGTCCACTTTCGTAGATTCTTCTTTTTGAAAAACTTTTCGCAGTTATGCTTCGATGTTTAGAAGCGTGTTTCCTATACATATACATATCTACTGTACTATAAAACAATACACCGCATGGCAACACTAAGCTGCATAGATAGACCCAAGTAAACAAGGCTAAGAACTTGCAAACTGATTATACTCAGATGCAAGCGTTGATTTGCATGAGAAGGTTATAGCAACACCCAACACACACGAACAAAATAGTTTTCCAAGAGGTAGGAATGAACTAAGTGTAAGGCTACATATTTACACAGTCCTACTAATAGCAATTAATTCTAAAAATAATATTAATTACATTTGTAAATGTAACACATAGAACCACAGTGAAAGTTTGACTCTAATATCGTTTGGAATTGCAAGAGTGCTGCTTTTACACCTCAGGGAATAAAAAATAATTTTTTTGCAACACGTAACCCCCCGACGATTTGTGTGCCTTATTCGACAGAAGTATAAATATTTCTGAACTATGTACATACAGACTCGAGTTCCGTTTTTGTTTTTTTTTTGCAAAAACGTGACAGCTATCGAAATAGTTATTTACCTAACAAGTTCGGGAAGGTAATTTTCCCGAACGAGCACTTTTGCGAATTCGGGAAAATTCCACAATGGTTTTTGTAACGAATAACTGAAAATATTTTTAAAAATAAAATACTAGATTATATTATAAGTGAGAGAAATGTATCATTATTTGCGAGTGAGAATTTTGAATCCCGAGTGCCCCAGCACGAGCGATACAATTTCTCACGAGCTTATAATGGCATTTCGCTCACGTGTGATATACGACGTTTTATCTTACAGTAGCAATTCTTGTGCCTAAATAGTTTGCTCAGTCAGAATATGTCGCGAAATAAATTTATAATTAATCGCCTATGATTTGTGATATACGTTTGGCAGTACTGAAGTGTATTGGCAGTACTGAAGTGTATTGTCAGTCTATGTCAAATTCGAGGTTCTTAGGTTAGGTTTTGTTTGTTATTTGACACAGACTGAGGCAAAACTTAACCTGAAAATTACGAATTTGACATAGCTTGACAGTGCTACCAACAATGCAGTAGTATAAATAATAAAAACTCACTCATTTTAGTCACTGAAAACAGTTGTATAATATATGGTAATAGGCGCTACTGTAAGATAGAAATTATTATTTAGTATTTTACTACTTGACCAAGTTGACAGCACAAATCACTAAACTTTTAACGTATCCTACACACCTGTTAGCTTTTGTCGACGTTTACAGCGTCTCTGGTGTTTGAAGCGCAATTAAACCAACGAGCGGCAATTATGAAAATTTACAAAGAACACACAATTGCCCTAGTTTTTTTGAAAAATAAAAAGCACCGCAGTGCGGAAAAAGTAACTTTCTGCGCATCCGGAATGACCGGAAAATATGAATTTTGAAGTCATGAGTACAAAAATATAATTTTATTCTTTAGCAACCCCATTTTGCAACTAAAATTTTATGTAATCATGTATTCCGCATATTATACCATACAAATTATTGGGATTCAAAGTAATATGACAAAGACAATTTAAACTGATAAAATAGAAATAACTGATTGGATTAACTGTCCAAATTAAACAAATCTTCGACAAATCTTGATAGTGCCTTAGACGAGCAATAAACTCATTCTGTACAGTATTAATGACGTCTGCAGGAATTTACTTCATTTCATGTCGCATAAGTTCTATAAAAAGTTTCAAAATAATAAAATATAAATACAGGGTATTCCAGAAATATGTACCGTAAATTGGAAGGGTGGTAGATTTTAGCAAAATAATAAAAAATACAATGTTTCTCTAAAGCTCCTCCTTTGGGTTTTGCAGGGTGATAACGGGAGTTCAAAAACTACATATTTTATTAAAAATCCTTCCCCATGATAGAGATATTGATTTCAAAATAAGTATAGGTCATTCACAAAACACAAAAACATTTTAATGTTTTTGAAGTTGGCATATGTATACAATTTTTGTACTGGGGATTCTATATTTTGTTTTGCAAAAGTTTCCCCACCTCCATAAAAACAGGTTTGAATTTAAAATGACAATTAATATTTCTTATTATTTCAGTGTCAAAGTAGATATTTTCCGAAAATTCTCGCCGGAATTTTTATAAAATGTTATAAAATATCTATTAATAAATGCTACGTCAATAGTATCCACCAGAGTATTTGTATAATATCCTTAGTAGTAGTTATTTATATAAACACTTATGACAGATACTAAGTAAATGTCACACCTTTCACCTATTAGTTTTAGTAACGTTTTGTAAGTACATTCCCAGACAAAGATGAATTTCAGAAGTACACTCATGAAATGTGTGTTGTTGCCAGCCTGGTTGTTAACACCCCGACTGCAGGGACATTGGCTTCTCCTCTCAGATAAGGTTTTAGGCCTTAAGATCCCACGGTTGCCAAAGCCGAATTAGGGAATTACAGTGAAAGCCCTTGGAGTTACTAAGGTTTGCCCTAGATTTTCTGGCTCGTACCTCTCTGACTGATATCGACTTTTATTGACCAATTACTATACTTAATTTTGTCAAATTGTAATAATGCAGAGGTGGAGAATCGGGGTTTAAAACTTTTATGACGAACGTTTTTAACGCCTTGTATTTAAAGAAATGTGTGTATACTATCCTCCATTTAATTTCCCACAAAAAAGTACATACTCTTGTAGAGAAAAATTGTGCTTAACCATTTTTATTATTTTGCGAAAATCTACCGCTTCAACCGCTTACAAGTATGCTACATACACCAAGATGTTATTGGTTCTCCTACGATGACGCACAAACTCAAAAAATCTCGACCAGTTAAATCAGGTGTGCCTTTTTTGTGCGAAATTGAATGGAGAATAATAAACATACACATTTTTTTGAAATATAGACTGATAAAATAACTGCAAAAAAATCATTCTTAAACCCCTGATTCACCACCTCTGAATTATTACAATTTGGCAACATATAGTAATTATTGGTCAGTATGAGTAACTTATTCTCGATCCAATCCGTAACCGGATATTGGCAATCATAATAGCTTTTGTCTTGTTAACCGCTGCCCTAAAGAGCTACGTTGTGGTTTTGCCGAACAATTGTCTGAGGTTTTTTAACCACGAAATACGCCTTCTACCTGGTCCCCTTTTCCCTCTATTTTTTCCTTGTACTACTAACTGTATGAAACCTTCGCTTCGCGTGTTCCTATTGCCTTTTGTAAGCCAAACTGAGTATTCCCTATCTGATCTTCGCATTTCATATAAATTCTGCCTTTTCAGAAACGGTTTCAAAAGGTGAAGTAGGACTTTGACCATATAATCATTAAACTTATCCTCGATACTGATTACTCATTACATGCTCTAGGGTTAACTTTTTTCGGAAGAGTGTTAAAGGTTGAATTTAGCTATTCATTCGGTATTACACCTGTGTCATAAATTCTCTTGTACAACTCTGTTATGAAATCAAGGCTTTCTTCATTTGGTTGTTAAAAAATTCTATATGAATTTAGTCCGGATCATTCGCTTTTCCATCCTTCATTTTTGAAATAGCTGTTCTCACTTCTTCTCTTGTTATTACAGAGCCTGTCATGATTTCAGGTGTTAAAGGTTTATCTGGTCGGTCATCACTGAATCAGTTTCTTATATATTTTCCCCGCATCGTCCAGTTTTTCTTTAATATCGATAACATCATTTCCTTGATGATATATTACGATTCCAGACGTTTTGCTTTTATATATGCCTGCTGCTTCTTGACGCTTTTATATTTTTTGTGAGTCATGTAATGCTTCAAACTTTTAAATTTTTGCACATTCAGTTTTTAATCAATTTTCTTTGTCTTCCCTAATTTTTTGCTTTAGTTTCCTGTTACTAATATTGTATTGGTTTTCGTTTAGAATTTTCATCCGTCTCCTTTATTCCATTAAATGTGTAATCTCTTGTGCCATCCTTCTATTCTCGCTTTTTTCGAGTTTTATGAATTTCGCACTGCTCTCATTCGTTGCTTGTGTTATTTCCTTCGAAAGCTGATCTATTCCCGTTAATGTTCCATGTTTTTATCTTGCTGCATCTCTTGCGCAGTTGCTTGATTTTTCAACTTTGATATATCTGCACTTGTACGAATTGCTGACTTAGAACAAGAGGGGGTGAAAAAGCACATATCAACGAGAAATAGAAGAAAAATTATCCAAAAGAGGAGCATAGCAGATATAGAGGGTAAATAGAGTGAAATCGAGAGAGAAATATGCCAAGCAGCAGGAAAGATACTAGGAAACAAGACAGAAGCAACAAACAAAGTATGGTACGATCAAGAGTGTGAAGCAGTACTACAAGAAAGAAATAAAGTAAGAATAAAGGTGTTGGAAGGAAAATCTGCAGAAGCTAAGAAGGAACATGAAAAATCACAGAAGGCAGCGAAAAGAATCTGCAGAGCAAAGAAGAGGGAGAACGAAGTGAAAAAGGAGGATATCAGCCAAGAACGATATGTTTCCAAGATAAACGAGGTAATTTAGCGGGAGAGGAAAAGGATGTAATGGAAGAATGGGCTGAGTGTTTCTCAGGGTTGTTAAACAAGGAACAAAACATTAAACAGTAAACCTAAGGCTAAGAGAACCAAAAATATATAATATAGAGAAGTTGGCTGACGTAGAAAAAATTATAAAAAGAGTAACAAAAGTCCTGGGAAAGATGGAATAAGAGCTGAATTAATTAAACATGGAGGCAAAACATCGCACAAGAAAATACAGAATCTAATAGAAGAAATTTGGAAAAAAGAAGAAATTCTAAAAGAATAGCAGAAAGCGATTCAGTCCCCTATATATTAAAAAGGTAACAAACATCAACCAGAGAATTACAGAGGCGCAGCCCCTATAAATATAGTGTATACAGTCCTGTCAAAAACGATCGCAAGAAGACTGCAAAGAGATGCCGAAGAGACATTGGACGAGTACCAGTGTGGCTTCAGGTCGAATAGATGCGTGGTGGACCAGATGTTTACAATAAGGCAAATACAGAAAGTGTTTTAAAAGGTATATACAGCTGTACATCATTTTTATAGAGTTCAAACAGGCTTACAATTCTGTCAAGAGAAGGAAATTATTTGAAGCAATGGAAGAACTAGATGTCCCGAGCAAAATCACAAAATTAGTGAAAGTAATCTTAAACAGAACAGAGAACCAAGTTAGAGTTAGAGTAGAAGGATGTCTCTCGAGGGAATTCGAAGTCAATATTGGTTTACGACAGGAAGACCCACTCTTCACAATACTGTTCAATTTGATTTTGGAAAAAATCGTTCGGGACACTAAAATACTACAATATACATACAGGGAATTTATTTTAATGGTTAACATAAAGTTTCATTTCTATGCCAGCATTTAATCATACAAGTCAGTTCCATGGTTACAAATGAGACCAATAGATTAGAGAGTATTTTACGAGTTAACATACGAATTACTACTTGTCAAAAAGACAACTAAAAGTTATCCTAATGTATACAACTGAAGAGAAGATACAATTTGTGTGTTGTACTTAGGTATCTACTTTTTAGTTGGATACATACATTCCGGTAACAAAATTAAAGTTTATTATTTACAAGTAACTCATTTAAATGCGCATGTTAACTCGTAAAATAAACGCTTTAATCTATTGGTCTCATTTGTAACCATGGAAGTGACCTGCATGATTAAATGCTGGCATAGAAACCAAACTGCTATGTTAACCATTAAAATAAATTCACTGCATAATAGATCGTAGCAGCGTGTGGCGTGCACCGAAGATGTGACCCTGATAACAAGATATAAGGAAAAACTGTAGACTTAATAAGAAGACTAGATAAAAATGCAAAAACATATTGACATTAATGAAGAGAAGCCAAAATATATGGCGGTGGGTTAAATGAAATGTGACAGAAAAAATAACATAAAAGTGAAAAGTGGCCAAGATAAAGTCTACTGCTTTCAAATAGTCGATTCCTTCAACTACTTAGAAATCACAGGTGACAGTAACCAAAAACGAGAGATAGAAAAGAGAATCACCAGTGGTAATCGAAGTGCAGCGGCGCTACATAACAAGTGAAGTTCTAAGAATGTGACAAGAAAGTCTAAAATAACAGTGTATAAGACAATAATCCGACCAGTGGTAGTATACGTGAGTGAAACGTGGACCCTAAACAACGAGGATCAAAGAAAATTACTGGTGTGGGAGCGAAAAGTATTGCAGCGAATTTTCGGGGGAGAGAAATAGGGACAGTGGTGGAGAAAAAGAACTAACACGGAAATAAAGTGCATGTACAACGACCCTAATATAGTGTTGGTAGTGAGAAGGAAAAGAATAAGATGTTGCGCCATGTGGCCAGAATGAATGAAGATCGTGTGGCACAAAAAGTTATTAGAAAACCCCTGAGGAAAAAGAAGAAATGGTAGACCCAAGAAGAAATGGAAAAAATGCGTGGAGCAAGACCTGAAAGAATTAAATCTGGAAAATTGGAGAATCAAGGCTAAGGACAAGAAAGAGTGGAGAAAAATCGCTGACAAAGCCATGGGCCTGCAGTGCTAATATATCAAACCGCTGTGTGAGCGGTCAAATTTAACATGATGCACTAGACCACCACCGCTTCGCTAGAACGCAACCCAGGCCGCTTTTACCGCTGATAGGTTGCGATAAGTGTGCAAGGGTCCGTTTGTTAGTGCAGGCAGCGTCTGATTACCGTCGCCACCGCGTCAGTCTGCGCGTAACTTAAGGCTGACGTAAATAAGCAAAAACCCACAACTATTCCTCTCTTTTTATTGTGCTACAGGGTGCTGCTATCTACAATAGTATGGACAAACTCTAATTTTCCAATGTAAAAATGTCTAACTCAGCTATACAATTTAACTAAAGGGTTATTTCTCTGCTGTCTAGTTCACCGTTCCTCAGCGGCACACATTTACTTATTCCTGAAGTTAAACCACGTTTTGCGTCACATGACAAATTTGCAATAGATACTGGCTGATTTATTCATATCATTCTTTTGTTTTGGGCCCAAATTAAATCGTATTTTTTGTTTTAACGTGAAATGAATCCTGGCTTTGATTAACATGTTTTCCATTAAAACTGTTAACCATTACAAGTACCCTATTCTGCCTGCAAATCGCGACTTATGCTGTCATCATAAAATCGTACCAACGTACCTAAAGCCGTGTTCGTTCTGTCACCATTCTGCTGTAAATAGCCCAGTTGTAGTTCAATACGGCATACCACACTAAAAAACAAAACCATGCCTCTTCTGAATAAAATGTAATGCGCAGTATTTCATCGTTATTGGTTACGTGTTAACTGAACCATTGACAGTATATAAAATATTTTTTAAGAACTTGCAAGCAGAATACTAGCTTAACTAACCGCAGTTAGACATACGTACATTGAGTTGCGTGTTTACAAGTTCAAGGAACATCCTCCATCATGTAAAAGCTTTTATTTAGATATACACTCGCCGCGATATAATTATTATTCACCTTTGCACAGGTTTAAAGGTCCTATACAGTCCGCCCCGGAAATTATGCAGACAAAGCAAATAAACAAGATTCCGAAGAAACGTTACATGGAAGTTAATGCCACGAAGTCAACAAACAAGGCGAATAAATGTAGCAGAAAGGGGCCCGTGTAGTTGTCATAAATTAACTCCAAACGCGGACATAACAATAGCCCGAATTGCCTCTAACCGAGCAGCTTTATGGCTACAAAGACAAGGGAAGCAAAGGGAAAACAAAGAATCTCAATTTTCAAACGCCATCCCTTTCTTGGTGGCATGGCAGTGACTAAAAACGTTCGGAAAAAATCGGAAAGTAGATTTTTAAAGTAACGAGAGGAAACTGCCGTAATAATTAATGGCCTGAACATATTCTACGTGCATTAGCATGATACGAGCCCCGGCGAATCCGAATTAGTCGCGCGGAAATTGCATCTTAAGTTACTCCGTAAACAGTAATTTTCTTACTTTCACACCTCTCAGGTAGTCCCATTACATTTATTAAGCGCTTCTTGGTCGTGACTGCCATCCTGTTGCGGGACTTGATTAGAGCTATTAACTTAAGGAGGCGGAATTGTTTGGTCGCGACGCGCGGTAAAAACCTCCCGAAGGTAGGACAAGAAATAGCAAAATGAATATAACGAACCGAAATAACGGAAACAAAGAACAGAATCGTTGAAACTAGCTTTGAACATTAGAAGATTTTACAGTAACAACTGAAAAACCTGTATCAAACTTTTAAAGACTTCTTAAAGATGGACGTTTCCGAACAGTATAGATTTTGCTGTCCTAAACACAGCTTTTGTGCTTTAAACTTGCTAAAATTAAATTTTAATAAAAACAGAGTTCACACAAATCAGACTTGTATGCACATCATCGATACATGAGCGGGCGACTATGAAATCTTCTGATTCTGACAATCTCGCAATTTCGTTCACCTTGCGAAAGAAATACAAAAATTGTGCTAAAATTCTCGGTGATCGGCTTAAAACAAAAAAAAGGTGAAACTTCTAAAATCAAGTAAATCTTCTGTGATCGTTCTGGCAATAACAATTTGAATTTTTGTGAGAATTCAACCAAACTCCAGCATAGAAAGAACACCTAGTATCTCAAAATTATATTCTCTTTATGCTCCACATCAATATTATCAACACACTAACGAGTTCTACCAGACGAATTGCTCAAGAAAGGTCTAATAAACAGAACTAAAGGTGATTTGGTAGAATATCAATGAAATTTGTCATAATATATAGGTGTTTGGGAAAGTCTTACCATGCCGCTTTTAGACAAATTAAAATGATGCCTAAAAGCGCAGTCTACACGTCTAAAATTCCGAGTCCCGAGTCGTTTTTGAATTTCGCGGAATTTTATATCAACCTACACTCGAATGAACATCCAGTATCGTTCCGCTACCTCCCATTTTATAATCAGCCCGTAAAACAACGCTCGATGCCGATTCCGCCTTGGAAAAACATTTCCGTTCATCGCGTGTGGATTCACGCTAATTGCATGTAGCAAATTTTTGACCAGCCGCTGTCGACTCTTTATCGTCTCTCCGACGCAGCCCTGAAAGGTCTGCTCTCACATCGCGTGTAAAACCATGCAAATTTCGTTCGTCGACATCCTTAGAGCTTTTCATTTTGATTTCATTTTCGAATTACAAGCTTCATTTTCAAGCCCCCAAATCTTGCCTAACTTAAGTTGAGAGCGATCCAATAGTTCCGACTAAGGTTTTGCTCGCGACAGGCAGCTAGAAATTCTTTAAGCAATGTTTTGAAACCCTTCTTTGTTGCGGTCACAGCTACAAGGCTAGCGAGTTCAAATATATTTTTATGAATGTAGAGTTCTCAAATTTACTGTATGATTCCATTTTGTAAAGTGCAGTGCAGTTACACGTATTTTGAAATTAAATAAGCTATTTCAAGAGCTCACGAAATCAGGGGACTTCCAAATCTCGGAGCTAAGCACGCTAACCCACATTTCCCACTGCGGACGAAGTTTTCCATAGTGGAACAGCCACTAGTATCCAAAACACCATCATGGGGCCCTAAATAATAGGAATTCTTCCAGCATCTTCCAAAATACAATTATTAGTAGGGTCCGCACAGATTTAATGATAACACAAAATTCATAAAACATTTGTAAACCTACAATAGTTTTATAAAATTTTGATATCCCTCGAGATAACTGCAAAATTTGCAGAATAATTTCCAGCTCTGCAGTTGAAATAAATATAAATTACAGTACAATGAGATCAGAATTATTATTCAATTACTTATACACTATTAACCATTACATACAGGCAACTTGGAAGTTATTTTAACAGTTATTTTGCGCAACCTTTAAGCTTGTTACATGTATTAACCGTAGACCATTAAATAGCTGTTAAAAACTGATATTATTTATTTAACAATAAACTATTTAATGGTCTGCCACATTTTTTCGCCTGTTCATGTGACGTTTCTTCAGAATCTTATTTCCTTTGTCTATATAGGTATACTTCCGGTGCGGACTTTATTGGATCTTGAAACCTAACCACCGGGACGTAATGATTACATTGTGGGAAGTTGTAAATCTAAATAAAAACGTTTGCATTATGGAGGATGCCCCAAAAACATGAACATGCGACGACTTACGTCCAAATGCTTTTCGTGAAGCGAATATTCAACTTCGAAGTTCTTTAATAACAAAATTATTTTGGTCACTACCAATGGTTCAGTCAACATGCAACCAATAACGATTAAATACTGTACATACCATTTTATTCCGATAATGCATAGTTTACAATTACTTGACTATCGCGAGCAAACCTCTTTTTATTTCAATCTAGGACTCACCCAAGCCATTAAGCTATTGAGAAACCTTTAAGCTTGTTACATGTCTTAACCAGGAACCATTCGTTTGTTATTAAAAACTAAGATTATTTATTTAACAAGAATTAAGAAAATCTCTAATTATTATTCGTGGGTTTAACAAATCACCTGGCCCTTGAGCAAGTCTGAGTGCACTAGATTGTCAAAAGGGCTGGCCTTTCATACTGTATTGTTCTAAAAATCGGTCGTTCGAGCCAATTTGTACAAGAACATGGAGGAAGTTGGAATTCTACACGTTGCTTTGACGAGGTTTAGTAGATATCGTATAAATATCCCAATAACGTCAAATAGTCACACGCTGCAGAATCACCAGTCGTCGTCACAGGATATTGTTGCTTGTTGTTTTTTTTTGTGGAGGCTGAACCAGGTTCGCGCACTTAAGCCTCAATGGGCCTATTGTGCTACCTCCAAGTCACGTGTGTGTATATGCGTTGTGTGTAGTCTTCTTACTCTACCTCATAGACCAGTCTTCAGAGAAGATCGACGTTAATTGTATCCCAAGTCGAATGGTCACCCGACTCAGAACCGATCCAGTGGACTGCAGAAAAGGTTCCGCCTATCCAGAGATTCGAACCGAGGACTTGCAAGTCTGACACTCTATCCACTGCGCCACCGAGGTCACGTCACAGGATAAATCGTTGGATTTTTTTCGTGGCTATTGGAACCAAAAACAACTAACTAATCGTCGCGCGTCGGCCAAAATAGAGAAAAATCAGGCAGATCCTTCACGACCTTCATCGAGTATAAGTACCCAATGTTTTGTTTTTGATATCTGCAAGTTGGCGTTTTCGCATGGCCCTGTGCATAAACTTTCTTACAATTATTACTAAAAGATTCAAATTTTGTGCTATTTCAGTTATTTCCACAGCTTACATTGCTACATTGGGATTCTTGGTGGTCTAGTCAACATTTAGTCAAGATCTTTGTTTTAGGTTACAGATGAAGACTCAACCCAAGCGTCGTGTTTTTTTTTAAACACTAATACCGTTGAAAACTTTATAGTTTCAAAAGTAAGAAAAATTATATTACATGAAAAAAGCATCCATAAACTGTACAATCAGATCAGAGAAAGCGATTACATAGTCGGATTCAATAAAAAAATTAATTGACAGTCCGTTGGTAATTGTTTCTCCAAAAAAGCAAAATCTGAAGCAGCCGCCGGAGATCAAAGGCTGCCGCGAATATTTGAAAGCAAACGGCACGAAAGAGCAAATAATTGAATCAATCTCGCCCATTATTCCCATAGAATCTCGAAACCGAGGGACCGGCAAACAGTAGTTTTAGCTGTATCCACAACAATGGGCACGTCAGCTTCCATGTTTGTTGGCTTTCGTTTGTGCACTTCTGGGGCTGACGTTGCGCGCGTGTATTTGTTAATTATGATCGTTGTCGATCGGCACGCGATCAAATACTGCAAATATCTGCCAATACGGCTTTCGAAGTCATTATTTTCAATTGGCACTCCTATGCGGAATTGGGTTTAGTTTTGGATATAAACTTGCCCGATTCGGTGATTTATGGCGGCTATCGTAGTTCGTAGTACTGATAAAAAAACTCACGTTAATTAACGGGCTGAACTCGACGCCTGCCAAGGTGACGCTTACCTGGAACAAAATAAAAGTTTAGTTTGCAATTACTACATCACATCCCACAGCTGAATTGTTGAGTCAACAATTAAAGGCGTGGGAAACCTTTTCTTAGTACAAGACTAACGATCGTGAATTTTCCTCATTAGCTGTCCGAAAACTCGATTAAATTTATTTAACTGTACCCGCCAGTTCTTCATCTCGAATACTCGAATTAAAGGAGCCATTCATACCTCCGGCCGAGAAGCACCAAGAAGCGTAACGGATGACTTGACACATCCCACGGTCCCGCCGGTCAACTTCCTCTTCGTTGAATTAGTTGCGCTTAACCGTACGAAATGGCCGCTTTTGCGGGCTTAATTTCTTTCGACTTTCTTGAGCGCACGATATTAGAGGCGAATAATGAGCGGGCGTTTACGTAACTTTATTGCTTCACGTTCGCGCGGGTAATTTGCTCCGTGGACGAATTTAATTAGCGGACGCTCATAAACGGGGCAAATAATGACCACTCTAGTCTCATTGGCGACAACAATTTTAGTGTTTGGTTTGGTTCGTTTAGAACAGTCGTGGGAAGTTAATTGGATGAAATATGTCATCTGAAAAATCTCAACTTTCATATATCTGAGGAACATCTGAGTTTCAAGACATTAAATCCTGAACGGTCGATTTAAGAACCGGGAACCCCCTATTGAATTTTGAACGGCTGTATGAAGGCCGACACGTCAATACGTGTAATTTTGTTGTACGATCTTCATTATATGTCGTGGTTATATGTATATTAATAAAGCAATGATTTTCAAATTAATTTCTACCACATACCTTCAAAATTTGAGGAAAAATCCTCGAAGACATTTCTTTGCCGCAATATACAATGCAATTTAAGTAAAAATTACCGACTGAGAAGTCAATAAAAACAAAAACGGTTATACCTTTAAGGGTGTGTATAAATTAACGAAAGAACAACACGGGGCGATGTTGCTCATAAAATTCTGAGTAGAAAATCTTAATACTAAAATGATGGAAGAAACATATTTGTTTCAGATAAAGTACCTTTTCTGTTTCACAAACGTCAAAGTAACATCAAGGAAAGTTCTTCAAAATGTAAAATTATAGTTCCATGTAAAATTTGATGAATATCGGATTACTTTCATGAAACCGTGTGTGCTAGAAGTACTTTTGTGGTAAAACGATTTCATAAAAAATCATCTGACATTTTTGAACAACTTTCCTTGACGATTGACATATTTGAAACAGAAAATATACTGTACCTGAAAGAAACATGTTTTTATCTACCGCTCGTGAGGGCTCATGAAGACCAATCCAACATTTAAGTATTAAGATTTTCTACTCAGAATTTTATTACCAGCATCGCTAAGTCTAGTTCTTCCGCCAATTTATACACACCCTGTACTATAGCATGAGTCGTACTTTTGGAGGCAATGACAGAGATGATTAACATCAATCCAAACAAAATTGATTGACTAAATAAATATTTTCCCCGATCAATCAAATCCATTGAACCATTACTCTATATTTATATTGGAATTATTGAGCACCTGAATAGTTATGGTGCTCCATAATCCATAATAGGCTTAACGTGATTCAGTGATTGGTTAATAGAAAAACTCTACTAAATGTTTAAAATACTGGGAGGAATCGCAGGCAAGTTGCTTCCAGTTCTTCAGTAAACAACTCCATATTTCGCTAATAAAACACCAACTTAGTCAAAAGGACAATTTTTCTGGGTTAATCGTATCACGAATTATGACTAGATCAATTGAATAGTTTAAAGACTCCATAATAGAATCGACCGACTTGGTGCCTGTTAAATGGAAAACCGAATCGAATCAAATAGCGAATCTAATCGTGACTCTATTTACTTATTAGAAACAAATTAAAATTACAAGTACACTATCTTCGTGAATCGATTTCAGTCCTTTATTTTATAGAAACATGAGTCGATATTTGAATCCCAAATCAGTAATCAACTGAATAGTTCAAGGTTTACAATTATAGGCGTGGGCAAACCGGTGCTTAAATGAATTAAAAATCGTACAGAACCGATTAATCGAATCAAATCACGAATCATGAATCCAATCGTGAATCGATTGATCAGGAATAGATTAAAAACACAAATACACTATTGTCATGAATCAATGTCGAATCAAATCACGAGTCGATATTTGAATACGCAACCAGTGATCAATTGAATACTTCAAGGACTTCATTATAGGCCTCATCGACTCGGTGCTTAGTGAATCGATTTATTAGGAATCAAAGCAAGAAATACACTTATCTTCGAGAATCGATTTCAGTTCTTCATCAAATCGAAACATGATTCGATATTTGAATCCCGAATCAATATTCTGAATAGTTTAAGCGTTTAAGGTCCATTATAGGCTCTTGAGAATCGGTGGCTAATGAATCGAAACACTAGAATAAAATCGATTTATCGGGAATAGATAAAATTACAAATATAAAACCATGAGATGATATGGAAATTCCAAATCAGTAGGTAGTGAATTGAGAGGTCAAAAACTTCATTAAAAGCTTCCGTAACTTGGTGCTTAGCGAATCGAAAATCCAATAAAATCCATGAATCGAGTGGAATCGATGAATTGAATAAAATGATGAATCATGAATCGAATCGAATCGCGAATTGACTGGCTTGGGCGAAGGAATTGAATGAAAATCACATAGAATCGATTAATCAAATCAAATCACGAAATAGATCCATTCCAGTCCTCTGTCAAATCCAATTATGAGCCGATACTAAGTAAACATATAGTTTAAGGACTCCTTTACAGGGTTAGCATGATTGAAACAAAGCATTAGGTTTCAAACAATTATGTTTTAAATAAAAATAAAATATCTAAAGGAGTAATTAAGATTTTTTGTTGTTTTTTTCTAATTATAAATCTTTAGTTTTCACCCAAACCAAATTAAATTTTAAAATAAAGTTTTGGTATGAGAAATTTTGAAAATATTCCAAAAATCGCAAAAATCGAAATTTTGCGGCAATTAAATAAATTGTTCAGTTAGCTAAAACTAACACAGATTACATAAATCTCAGTGAAATCTTGCTTATTTTTGGAAGTAAAAAGTAAAACTCACTCGGTATATTTATTTACATATATGATAGGCGTTAAATAGGTTTTCAGACAAGCTCAAATTATTGCCGTAAAAAGTTCTTTTGAAAAATCTAAAATGAAAATTTTTCCCTTTTGATGCCGACTTTTTGGCGGACACTGTATATGTATTTTAACGTAGTTACACGGTAGTACAATTATACATACCGTGCGAGTGTAAAGTATAGAAATAGAACTTTCATCAAATGTTTTTGAAAGAAATCCTCGACATATTTTACACTAATGGTCATTTTTAGATTGTCATTTGTTTTTGAGTTATGACGTTAGCGATAATTTTTTTAAATGGAAATCCTACATTTTTTAAGAATTTGGACAGAGCATGAAATTCTAAGACTAAATACGCTAAAAAAGTATGACACTGTATTTTGAAATTTTCGATAACTCAAAATCAGAAGACAATCAAAAAGTGACAATTACAGTAAAATGTGTATTTTTTAAAATAAAAATTGACATGTTCGAAGATTTCTTTCAAAAACATTTGATAAAAGTTGTATTTCGATAGTTCCAGACGTTACACTCGCACGGTATAAGAAAAAGCACTACAAAACACTTATTCTGTATCCTCAAGTGAAGGGATGCTTCTATTAAGAGTTTTAACAATGGCAACTAGTGAACTATCCCAAAACAAAACAAAAATAATCGTTCGATTCCAGCTTACGAAGCAACTGCAGTATATAACTGTATTACTAAAGTGAAAGTTACTTCAATAAGATTGTTCTTTGTATTGACAGTCTGTCGGACTAACCATCTAAGCCGCAAAGCCCTTAATTGACATCCACCACGAAGATACAGTTTTTACATTATGTAACGAACGACTCCCGGGATTGGACCGGATCGTTATTGAAATTGAAGAACTCAAGGTTTTGCCCACTTTCATAAGGGGCTTCATCAGGAGGTAGATTTTTGTGCTCATAAAAATGGAATACAAGTATTGCAACCGATTTTTGTAATATTTTAGTTTTGAAATACCAGTTGGTTTGAAACATCGATAAAGTGAAATTGTTTGTTGTATTAAATTACAAGGAAATAGTGACAGATAATAGTAATTTATTATACAAGACGATAAAGTTAAATTTTATCCACGAGTGAATCGTTTAACGTCGAGACGAAGTCGAGACGTTAATGATTCAAGAGTGGATAGAAATAACTTTATCGTCGTGTATAATACAATATTTTTTTCTATAGCAAGAACTTTAACAATTTCAAAAGAAAATAATGACAGTCAATCACATTTCAAAATGTCAGTAGCTAGATTGGGTTGCTACGATAATACGAAGCTGTCATATTTAATTTAAACAAAAGTTAGAAAATTAAATTACTTTATCTATCCTTGATGTTAAAGTGCTACTTTATCTACCCTTGCTGTTAAAGTAAAACTTGACCTTTTGTTTTTAGTTGATAAAAGCACACTTTAACATGTGCTATAGAAAAAATATTATTTGTCAACCTGAATTTGTTTACGGTTCTGAAACCGCTTTTAATCAGACCAACAGTAAGTGTATTCCATTTTTATGAACACAAGTGTAAGTAAACGAGCACGATAATTTTCTAACAGTCGGGAGATAAAATTTATAGGCAAGATTCGTCGCGGTTGAGTGAAGAGAGCAGTGGTCGTGGTTTAAAAATCTCTTTCACATGCAGGAAAGGGGATGCCCTACCTCTCGATTGAGATTATTAGAGTGTTTGTAAACCTCAATGGCTTCGCCAATATTTCTACGGAAGAAAAATAAGGATTTGTAGATAATAGAAGTTCTATCGAAAATGATCTTATGGTCGGTGTCGCGTTTGTAGGTATTCGGCGATGGGTGATAATGAAACGAGACCCAAGCTGAAATACCGCTGGTGTTCAGAGATACGAACTTTTACTGAACGTTCTGTTCTACCAATGTATACAACATTACATGAGCAAAGAACTCTATAAACACCTTTCGATGACATGGTGTTTATTTATCTTTGCATTGTCACACGCGCCACTAAAATAACCATTTCTTTGCTACTTTTTTTACATATTGCTCTAACGCAGTTGTTGTCTTTTTTAGAAAATAATTCCAAACGGGATCTAGTCTCCTTCCAGTCATGATTCGGATCATTTTTTAATAAACCGTTTTAGTCTTTATTAACGAATTTTAAAATGTTGCTTTATTTTAAAATGTGATAAACCCTGCGTCCAGCCACAAATGGAAACAGTTACTAAAAGTTTAATTGAAACTAATATGTTTACTGCATTTATACATAAATAGTGATTCGGGTTTTGTTTTATAGATAACTTTTGTAACTAGATGAGCTACTCATTAAATACAAGTAGATACCATCCAAAAAATTCAGAATTAAAAACAATGTTTTAAACGAAAAACGTGATGTTTTGTTTGCACAAAAAACGCTTCAAACAAAAAATGTTTTTTGTATAGTAATTGAAAAAACATATCTTGCCCACCCAGCTCCTTTATGAGCCTTTAACGAGTCTGCGCTTAGAGAAATTGAAAATTGTAAAATTCAATTAATAAACCGATTTATAAATCGGTTTATGAAAAAATCGCGGTTAAAACAACAGTTAACCATCAAACCGTTTTCTACCAGTTTTATTGTTTTTGTTTTATCTATAGAATAATTCTGCAATCGACCTAAAAACCTCTGGTCTGGAGAAAACATCATCTAGCATGTCGTTGAATTCGTTACGGTGGAAAAACTAAATAGGGCAATGTGGCAAATGATAAAAACTGCCATCGCCTAACTAGCCAACCTCTTGCAATAATAAAAATATGTCATGTTATTAAGCATGTTGGGTTAGTTTCAAATCTGGAATTATCATTTGACGAAAATCCGCAGCACCTCCCTGAACGTCCATACGATAAATATTTTTGCATACAATGGAAACTGAACAAAACATTTCCAGCTTATTAGCCTCAAGCAGCAACGAAGGTCAAACACAATTCATTAACATTCGAAGGCTTACAGAAATGGGACGGCACAAAATGTTGATTAAACGCTGACAAAATGTCCTAATTGTTTGGTTAAACTCGGCGGCCATACCTATCGCCAGAAACCTCGTGCTTGCTGAGATAACAGGATAAACAAACCGAGCTCTGTTTCAAGCATAAACAACGCGGCAAGTGGTTTCGAACCTTCCACTTTTGAGGTGTCCTAGAAGTGGGTTAACGGTGCGGCGTAATACTAACCAGTTCTACTACGTTCGAGTCAGAAAAAAAGGATTTATTGACGGCACGACGTTTGTTTGGTAACTTGAAACTCTGTTTAGATACAACTAAGTATTATTACGTTGCTATCGAACAAAATGCGGCGGTGTATAAATATTATGTTAGAGTGTAGCCAAAACAAAAATTCTTGTTAAAAGCGCCCTTGTCTGGTAAAAGCGCCCTTGTCTGGTAAAAGCGCCCTTGTCTGTTAAATCTCATCGCAACATGTCGTGGAGAATAGCGAAATAGCTATATTTTTTTGTTAAAGCAGAATATAAATAGCAGTGTGTGCTATATTAAATGCAATCCACGATTCACTTGTAAACAAATGAAACCAACTTAATATTTTACGCACGGAAAGCTATATAGTAATTTTTTAAATACGAGTATAATTGCGCAATATGTGTGCCAGTTCCGCAACGTGAGAGATAACATTATTACCAGATACTACTAGTTAGGAGTTTATATAAGATATAACCAAACGTAAATTAACAGTATTACTATGCATGTTTACAAATATGTACTTATATACAGAGTGATTCATAAGTGTATGTATGTATGTATATGTATGTATGTATAATCTGTAACCTCATTTACCTTGCGGTGTAGAGGCTGATACTTTATGCGCTGGCATCTGGCGGTACAATGTTCAACTTGCCCCGGATTCGGGATACAGAGTTGGAGCGCCTTTGGTGCTTGCGCAGCAACCATTGTGTGCGTTGTGTGTCTTGATGATGTGTTGACCTTGTTAGTATAGTAATTAAATTTAAGGGTAGTTAGAGAATATCAAATAAAAAACTTTGCATAATAAACTATACCTCAAAAATTAATGATAATCCCCGAACAATTAAAACAGTTAATGGCTTAAACTGATTGATGGTCACTGGAATACGTTTCTATGAACTTAGTTCGTAGAACTGGTTGGTATAAGACTGAATTTAAATAAAATGCAGAAGCAAAAAAACGCTTGTTCGGGTATTTCAATCACATTTGGTGGATTTGGTGGGTCCATACCACTTCACCCACTCGTCTTTTAGTACCATATCGCGCAACCGGAAGTCCACTTCGCCCAATTTTTGATATGTACCACATCGCCCAACACGACCACTTCGCCCACATTTTCACGAAGGACACAAAGCCCAACAGGACCATTTCGCCCACATCTTCGCGAGGGTCACAACGCCCACATCGACCACTTCACCCAAGGTTTATATAGGCCCACAACGCCCACAACAGGACCACAACGCCCAAAATCCGTTCGTTAGAACTCAGTTAATGCACACATACGTGGCTGAACATTTCGCCTGCCGACCACTTCGCCCATCCGTCTTTTTATACCATATTGCCCAACTTTTCACGAGAGACACAACTCCCAACAGGACCACTTCGCCCTAACCTGACCTAACCTAATCTAACCTAACCTAGCTTAATTCGCACGAATCTACTTTGGTCGTTGTGGCCACAGAACTTTGCCACTATTATTCAACACTGTGCGTGTGCATTAACCGAGTTCTAACGAACGGATTTTGGGCGTTGTGGTCCTGTTGTGGGCGTTGTGGGCCTATATAAACTTTGGACGAAGTGGTCGATGTGGGCGTTGTGTCCCTCGCTAAGATGTGGGCGAAGTGGTCGTGTTGGGCGATGTGGTACATATCAAAAATTGGGCGAAGTGGACTTCCGGTTGGGCGATATGGTACTAAAAGACGAGTGGGCGAAGTGGTCTGTGGGCGAAGTGTCCGGGTCCCGATTTGGGTAATGTACCGATTTATACAGTGGTTCTCAAAAGTCTGCATCAGACCCATTGCGACTAATTTTTAGTGCAATGTATGTACTTCTACTGTGAAGTGATAACAAACAGAGCCACAGGGGTTGCGCTGTAGAACCTCCAGAGAGACTCACAAGTTGTTAAAATCCCGTCAGTTTCCAATATAAAAACGTGCAAGGTATTCTGCTAAACGCAATAGGTATTAAAATCAAAGAATATGTTTACGCTATCGGAAATTTGGCCCAACCCAAAAATGTCCGTGCAGGCTCGCAAATACCTACAGTGCATGGCATTTAACCTAACTGAGCTAAAAACAAAGTATATATTGAGATGGTATTCAGCCCACAACTTGGCTCTGTTTGCAGTGCAAGATAATTAACCGATTCAATAAAGCACAGAATTTGGATATTTTATATAATTGCAATCTTAAACAAGGAAATATTAAATGCATTGATAATGAGATGCGAGAAACAGTAAATTAGTTGGAGAAAGGCACGCAAAGGCAAAGCTTATTTCAGAGGGTTTGAATTGGCTTGTAAATAAATTAATATAATTTAAAAGGGAAGGTTTGTGCACATGTAAAGCCAGACCACACAAAATTTATTTGACACAAAAGGTTTGTTAGCTGCATTTTAAAAAGAGCGTAGTTGTTAAGTAAAACCTAAGGATAGTAAAAATAGTGAGCAAAGCAGAAAGGTAAAGCATAATATAATATTGAAAATTGCAAAGAGCAATGCTAGAAAAAGAACAACGGCAAGGGGACCAGGCTGAAGAAAAACAGGCCCAAGCTTCGAAAGAAGGAACAGATCTAAGTCTAATTATGGAAGTGATGCTACAAATGCGAAATGATCCCTAGATTTGAAGGCAGGTCCGGTGAGTTGCCCATGATTTTTCTGGCAAAGCTTGACGACATTATGCGAACGGTACCAACAGAGTATAGGAAGCTGCAAATTATAAATATGGCCATGCAAAATAACGCTGAGATATGGCACAGCATAATTAAAAGCAAGTATACAACCTATGAAGAATTCAAAGAGCTATTTACGCAGCAGTATTGGAGTAATTCGCACCAAGCTCAAGTGCGCACTGAATTGACCTCAGGAAAATATATTGAAAAGGGAAGATCCAGAGAAATTTACATAACGCACCGGTACAATAAGGCGCTGTACCTAACACCCAAACTGTCAGAGGAGGAAATAATTCAACACCTGTCAAGACACTTACAGCCGTATTCATAGTCGTTCGCCAGCGGTTCGCCGGCGAGTCGCCGGAGTTTCGTTATGAATAGTATGTTGGCGGCACTGTACGTCTATGTCAAATTCGAGGTTAGCAGGTTAGGTTTTGCGTCAGTTTTGACAGAAATTGACACAAAACCTAACCTGATAACCTCGAATTTGACATAGACGTACAGTGCCGCCAACATACTATTCATAACGAAACTCCGGCGACTCGCCGGCGAACCGCTGGCGAACGACTATGAATACGGCTGTTAGAGACCGAGATAACAAGAGCAGTGGCGGTAAAGAATGTAAATTCCTAAGACTTCCTGGAAATAGTACGAAACGACGACCTGGCCGTGTATAACAAAAAAGGAGAGAGCCCGAAGCAAGAATCATTATAGTAAGCGAAAATTGGAAGACACTTTCTGAAACAATTTTAGGCCAAACAGAAACAATTTTAATAATTACAATAATAACAGACAACAACGTCCCGTACAACATATGCAGCGAGGGAAGCGTCTCCAGCAGAGATATTTAAGAAGCGTCACTACGAGCAGCTCCGAAGCCTGCATAACGAGGTAGGATTAAGCGTGAAATTTGAGGGTTAGGTTTGGGGAAACGCATCAAACCTTCCCGAAGTGGACTACCTTTTCCCTAAAGGCCCAGTTGCTTCGTGTTTTTCGAAAATCGAGTGGCGTCAGTTGATTGTGCCGGGTTTGGCGAGAATCCAAACGTTCATAAACAATGTTAAAAAAATTGGTGTACCTTCTACGTCAGAACAAGCAAGAGACGGTGACGTCATCCTAAATAACGATGGCGAGGAATTTTATTAGTTGCCAAGCGGGAAAATTCAAACAATTTACCTGACGCGTTTGTTACAATATTTTCACGAGTTTAAACGTTCAAATACGCTGTGCACTGGTGACATTTTGTGTGTTATCTGTCAAATACAGATTACTATTATTATCTGCTGAGAGCGAGCAAATGAGCTACTCCAAGTCAAATAACCTAAAATTTATGACAATAGTTAAATTCTGATCCCACCCTGAGAATAGAGTTTGTGTTTTTGCCGAGAGCTAGCTTGATTTGATATAGAAGTTATATAAAAATAAAAAGAGGGGCATACAACCATTTTATTGGTGTAATTGATTATTCCATTTCATTTTTAACCAGCCGTAATTGATTGACAGGCAAAGTAAAACCACAGTATAAAATTATTAAACTTGAGAATTGTGTGTGATTTGGAATTGCCCTAATTACTTCTTAAAATATTTATTTAGTAGTACAAAGAAAGCATTCTAATAAAATATAAAACTAAAAATGTATGACCTACTGAATAAGAATACTTGCGTGGTGGTTTGTAGCCGCCATGTTGGAAACAATTATATAAAGTTATTTTTTCGGGAAAAAATGTTATTTTAAAAAGTACGAATAAAATGTATAGGGTGGTCAAATTTTGATGTTTTCATATGGAATCTCAGTAACATAGAAGATATGGAGAAATTGACCAGTGACCACCCATCCTCGATCTCCTTTTTTGAGAAACGCTTAATGGTATAAACCAAAATTGACTATGGTCTTTTGTTTTCGAGTTATAAACAAAAGTTAGATTTTTTTACTTTTCGTTTTGTGGCCATATCTCCCTTATTTATAAAAACAGAGAAGAATTATTTCTACGTTCTTGAGGCACTTTTTTCACGATAATGCAGTGGTGTAGTCAGTTTTGCAAAAAATATTTCCAACTTCGAGCTATGCCATAGTTGTATTTTTTTATATGGAACTTAAGAGTTGGCTGTGCCATTATGAAAAAGAGGATTTGTTCCCATCCCAGTGATATATATATCATGTGGGGCCGATTTATTTATTTTCACTACCTACATTATAGCAAAAACTTGCAATTTTCTAAAGTAGTTTTTAATATTTCTAGGTTTTCAAGTGTTATTTAGAATACATATAGTATTTGATTAAACAAAGTCATTGCGTTCTTACAATACCGAACGTTTGATTGAGAGAACAAATCATGTGTGATTGTTGCTTATAATTTTACACAATTGTTTTTATTATCCATATATGTATCAGCAAATTTTACTCTTTGTAAAAGTTCCTGCAACTTCTCTGCCTAAAAATTCACTTGCCAAAATTTAAATATCTCCTTTCGTATATGAGGGAAGTTCGAAAATATAAAAATGGCTCAGAATAAAGTACCTTTGTTTTTCAAAATACATACACAAAAATGTTATTTGGAAATATATGCTGTAACATTTCAATTAATATTCAATAATCATTATCCGGAACGTCGAATTGACGCTCCTAGTAAAAACCAATAAGTCGATCTCCTAGTGAATAACAATTTTTGTAAACTTTGAACATCTGACCGCTCAGTTTGTTTAAAATTACATCAGGCAAATATATGTACATGGTGTCTATAGTTTGATGACGTCATATACAATGTTTTGATAAAAACTTTTGTAGGAGAATTTTCCTATAATTTTGATGAAAACAGGCATATCATTCATTGAATGTTGATGGCACGCCCAACCTACTGAACTGTACATCGTGTAAATCATCGACACATCATTTTTGGAGCACACCTTGTACTGGACGGTTGTGTTGTGCATATCATGAAATTTCTATTCCACATGGTCAAACGAACAAACACATTACGAGTACCTAATAGAATTATATCAGGGCGAACTTGGGCTTATACGCGGTTTTTCACTGTAACCTACTTTCTAGGTTTTACTTTCTTTTATTTCCTAACATATCGCAATCATGATTTATTTCGATCTCTAAATTTTTTCGGAAATATCGGTTTTCGGGTCTTCTAATACAGAAAAAATGTTTTTCGAATTGATGTCAGTCAGTGTCCTCTCTACAGACGGTTTAATTGATCGACCTGAAGATTTATATTTTCATTTCCAATATAAATTCAGAGATCCCAGTTGATTTTTGGTTAAATTGGATCAACCGCAAGTGGTACAGTACTCTTGATGGTTCTTTTCGTTTTTCGGGGAAAATTTTATAATTGTTTGATAAAAATTAAATTTCATAGAACGAGATCATATACTATCAATTATCTAGAACCTTTATTTAAGAAGTTTTTTGTAAGTAGTTTTTGGAAAAATTGAGAAACGAATTTATTACAGAATTTTTCTCAAAATCCAAAAATTTAATTATGAGTATGTTTTGTGAAAACCATATTAGTATATACTATTACGTAATTACCTATACCATTTGTTACAAAAGGTTTTTTTGTAAAAGGCATAGTTTAAAAAGAAGCAGTAAAAGAAAGATAACTAACCTCATTTTTTTAAACATAATTTACCTCTGAACAAGAACGTATCAGATTAAACTTATTTTTTATTATACCTGCATCAGAATCACCGTGTAAAGCACGCCTGAGCGTGCGAAACCAGGCGATTAAAGCTCGCCGAGCTTTAAAGGTTGTCAAGGAAACTACTGAATGCAACAACGGACGTGGATGTGACAAAAAGGTAAACAATTGTCGTAACTATAGTAGCAATATTATTATGCCCTCTCGATTTATCACGACAAAAATTGTTTCTAAGTGTTTAGTGCGTAATTTATTTCCAGTGTTGAAGGTATAATAAAAAATAGCGTAAAGTATTCGTGGATAACTGGTCTTTAAAACACTTGCTCTATTTCGAGCACTCCGGCTACGCCGTCGTGCTCGAAAACTCGCGCGTGTTTTAAAGACCTTGTTATCCACTCATACTTTAATATACTATTAAACACCGTTGAAAATAATTTTTTATTTGCGCTTAAGTTTTCGACTGTACAACAAAATAAAACAGTATAAAAGTTGTATAAACACAAACCAAAACACTGCAACCTAACCTTAATTGTGTCACACAGCTAATCAGGTTTTATAAATTTTGGGCAAAATAATGACACTGAGACAAACATACCGTAATAGCATATTGTGTATTAGTAGTGCAAAGTTGGTCATTTCCGATTGAGAGAAAATGTTGCCGAGCGACGCGACGCGTTAGTGGAGCGCGGCAATCTCTATAGCTGAAGATGTTAAAGTTAAAAAAAAACTTGGATTAAATTTCAACCTGCAAAATAAAGTTGGAACTCGCAATTTAACAAGATATTTATCTGGACATTGCTGGACATGTATGCTCTATTTTTTCCATTATTAAATAAATGATCGTGTTCCGTATTTTAACACTTGCGTACATTTTGTGTTGAGTTTTGAATACTTTTTATACCTGTGTATATATATTTTTGGATTATTATTAACATTAAAAATTATTGTTATATTTGAATTAAAACATCGACGGAATGTAGGTATTATCTTTTGCCTAGTAATTGCTATAAAGCATCTTATTATTATTATTACAGTTCATCCTGTATGGGCACGTAGTTTCTCCATACGTAGCAAGCAGAAGAAAAAAGAGTATACTGGAAGAACATGTGAACACTAACAATCCTCGACAGACGAACACGTGTTCGACAGCAAATACAACGTGCCAGAGGAGCGGCCAGTTAGCGGCAGATGAAAGCGCTAAGAGCTCGTTGCGGCGAGATTCGACTGTAACGAGAAGGTATAATGAACAAACGATTTCGCCATTAGTTACACACTTCCGGTTACGCACCTTTGGCAGGCGAGCAGCAAAGAGCGCACAAACGGCCGCGCCGAGTGATTGTTATTTAATCGCCTTTCGCAGGAAGCAGCCAGAGGGCGATGGCGCGCCAGATCGCGATGAGCAAGTTTCGTCCCCTGGGCCGAAACAAATTTAAAAAATCTTTTTATTCACTGTGAAGTATTTTTATTTTTACATAAGGGAATTAGAGTTACGACTTATTGCAGTAACAAGCAATCTAAGACTAACTACTTTCTAGTGCAGGACGCATATACAGTGTGTCCCATCAAGTTCTCCTCAACAAAACTTTTTTAATTACTTATCTATTTATCAAAAACAAAGTATTGTGCATTGTCCAAAAACCAAAATGCTGTGATGAAATTCCTAAACTACCTAAAGTAATACAGGGTGGATACAAAATAATAAGTCGGCCAAATAGTAAAGTACCCTTATAGTTTCTGTATAAAGTAATTTTCCAACGACCTGTTGCTTATCGGAATAGAATTTATGTAAATTGATTCTCGAATTGAATTTGTGCGACACATTATTTTGAAAAAGAAATTAATTACAGGGGGCCGCATTATCACAATTATGCATAATTTTTATTCTGGATAACACTTATATGTAAAATGTCTTTACTCTAGCTGAATTATAATTTTTTTATCCATCCTGATAGTTTTGAATTTTATGGGCGCATTTTGGTTTTTGGGCAATGCAGAACTTTATGGGACACACTGTATACAATAGTGTTATCTATAAAGTACACAGTGGTTAAAATACAACAAGACAATAACAATACACAAACTGCAATAGGGATTCTAATAGTAAGATAAATATATTTAGCATATGCCATATACATAACTCGCCCTTCCTAGTTCCTCCACTGCGGCCTGCTCGCTCGCCGGTTCGTCGAACCGAAAGACAAAGGTTTGCGAATGAGATGCGTGACGGTAAAACAATGACGGGCTGCACTGCTGCAGGTTCGCTTTTGGCGATGTCCAATTAATTCCGACTGGAAAGCTGGGCTGCAATGCCAAACAGAGTTGTTTAGGAATTAGATTAATCCGACAGGCAACTCATAATAGAACCGTAAACGACACTAAAATGGCAGGCGGGCCCTCCTGGGCCTCGATTTTATCGGCGCTCCCGACTAATTTAACATTACATGGGGCTGTTAAAATTTTGATTATTAAAGTCTGTGTCGGATTGGTCCCTGAAGACTAAGGATTTTATTACTTATGGAATTATTTGAGCGGTTAAAACCCCTTACATATATTTGAGGATGCATCCCCTCGTTTCATATAATAATGATGGTTGTTTGTGGAACAGAGTTACTGATGGAAATCTTCAAATGAAATTTCAACATTAAAACCAGTTCCGAGGGCAGGCATGAAATTAGATGAATTTAAGAAGCGTTTTTCAATCGAATTTAAAGACTGTGGAAAATTACAAAAATTAATGATGCAAACCCAGAGTTAAAAAATCATGGTATATATTGTAATAAAATTTCTATATTACAACCGGGTCCAGAAGCAGGAATAAATTTCGATGAATTTAAAAACATTTTCTAGTAGTATGTCCCCCTCTCCCCTATTCTTGTCTGGAAAAAAATTGATAAGAGTTGTAAAAAGAGAGTTAGTTGATGAATATCTTAAAATTCAAGTTCTATTTTAATGAGCAAATCCAATGATGGGAATAAAAGAGATGGATTATTCAATATTTCAGTGAGTAGATGGCTCAGCGAGCAAATGCTCATCTTTCAGATGACCAGCCCAGGTTCGATTGAAAGCGAATGTAGAAGGATTTTAATGAGCTGAGGAAAATAAAAAAAGAAGGATGAAGATCTGGAGAGTTTTAAATATCAGAGTTTACTATTAACTTTACCAAATATTCGCGTCACGTGGACTAACGGTATGACAAAACATAGATGATAGTATGCATTGCTCACATAGGCTGTAGGGGAATAGAGGGATGTGAAACCATTAAATTGGTAATCAACTTGATGATAATTATGGAAAGTTGAATGTCAAGCCGTTTGATGAGTGAAGTTTCTGTAATTAAAAGTTGCTGCGAACAAAGTTTTGAATTAATTACAATTTATAAACACATGACGTCACCTCGCTCTCTTAACAAAAGACACTCCAAGACTCTAGGCGTAGTTCCTTAATTAAATCAATCAACATTTATAGTTTCGCGGCATTATAATAATATAACACTAACGAAGCATTTTATTCCTAAACGGCCCATTATTGGCGGACCGAAAAACCATTAGCCACGAGGAAAAAATTGATTTGGCAGTAATGAGGCCTCCGCCGAGCTTCTATCTGGTCCGCTGCCCTTATGCAAATCGGCGACAATTAGGATCGAATCAAACGATTGGTATGTAATTTACAACCGCAGCGGCCTGCAGCCTTGATTGAATGACAAATCGGCCCATTAGCTTTCATTTGCTTTGCCACAATGGCGGTAAGTGGCACCCGTTTGCTGCTATAAATAAACATTTCTTCATTCCGTTGTTTACACAACTCATTAATTTATGCGCAGGCATGGAAGTTGTCTGCGAGATACAAATAAACTCGTTAGAACAGCTCTTGAACGGCTCTGAAAATGCAGTGCGCTAGCAACAGTTTGCAGTTTGCTCAATAGCTTTGTTGGTGGAATTTTGTGTTGCAAAGGGATTCATTTGATGATTACTTTCTAGTAATGTACGGAACAAAACAATACATACTAACAGCTTAATGTGTCAATTATGGAAGAGGGGTAGTGTTAAGGTAGTCGACAATTCAACAAAAGACGGACGAACTGATTTCAATTTAGATCACGTTAGATGAGCAGACACTTGCAACAAAAAATCGGAATGGAAATCATTACATTACTTGTACTCTATCTATGATTTCGAATTTATATTAAATTTCAAATAAGCATGGAGTACTTGGAACTAAATAGTAATAATAAGTATGGCCATGATTGGTCGAAACAAAGTAATCATTACAATCATCTAAAACTCAAATATGTTTCAAAATTGTCAATTTGACATTCCCTATGGATCCTAAAACTATAAAAGGAAAACCGTTAGATAGTCGACAAAGTAGGCTGGCCTACAACGACAAAATTATTGTAAAACACGAGCAGAAAAACAAACTTATATTTTCCTAGTGTAAAACCGAGTTTGAATTTAGAGCGCCACCTACTGCATTCTTATTTGAAATTTATTATAGTACATATGTTCAAATTGTAAACTTTTGTAAAACTAAGCTTCTGCTTTACTAAGTTTTTGGAAATATTATTTTCCTTAGATTGTTACGGTTTAAAATCGCCCACTTACAATTTTGGCCGGCCTCAAGAAGGGTTGAAACCGCCGAAGGCGCTCTAAGTAAATACAGCAATAAAAACGCATACATTATTGACCGCCGACGGAAAACTCAATTCTCGAGTTCGTTACAATTTTAAAGGAAATTCATACGACTACAAACCATTTAACTCAACTGCACGTAAATGTACTTGAGCTTCAAAGTAATTTACCCGTGTATGAATGTGTGCGTGTGAGTGAGAGAGAGAGAGAGAGAGAGAGAGAGAGAGAGAGAGAGAGAGAGAGAGAGAGAGAGAGAGAGAGAGAGAGAGAGATCCGCCACTGCTAACGATGGTGTGAGTGGGATGGAAAACTGGTTGCCGACCCAAAACGACGGTAAGATACGAGGTGTCTTACAGGCAAGATAATTCGCAATTTTTACATAACAACGTGTACTCTTGATGCTCGACAATGCCGTCCCATAAAAATAATCTTACCCTGAAAGCGACTGACGAGAATGAATTTGAAATACTCGATCATCGTCCTTACCTACCCTTCAAACCTATAAGACCAATTAATTTTATTGTGCTTGGGTTTTAAACAGCTGCTAGCAGTCTTTCCATCCCTATGCGCCATACGTTTCTAATCTAATGCATCATCTTCCACAAACTCCAGGGTTTTCATACTATTCTTCATACTCTCGTTTTAGGATCTTCTAGTCCTTCTTCTACTTCGTCCAGATGGTGTTCATCGAACGATTTTATGTGGCCATCGATCTTTTGAGAATGGAACTTAAACACCTAAGAAGGAAACATTCAAAAGCACTAATTCCATGGAAGAATCAAGTGACTGTCACTATGTGATGTTGAAGATTGAATCTCCCGTTGAAAAATAACTAGACTACATGTATTTGAGTCTAGTTGCTATATACAATTCGGTAGAGGTGAGAAACAATTACATAATACGAAACTGTGCAACCTAACGCTGGAAGAATACATCAATAGAAGTGGGGAACATAAGTTAACAGCGATAGAACGTTGCAGATCAACAACGATATTATTGCACAAAAATAAACTACCATTTAAATGCTTTATTGGCAGCTAAATTCCGCATCAAATGTTTAACCGAAGCTATTACGTCGAATACAAACCGCTAACAATCTGCAAGGAATAAACCACAAAGGCTTATCCATGAGGTTTCAGTTGGAAGCGGCTGGCCGAAAGCTGGGAGTTTATCATCGCGGGCAAATAGGTTATGACTTATGACTGTGGTAGTGCTCTCAACGCTTTAATGGTTCTCCAACTACCACACAGTCTACGAATCGAGAGTTTCCTTGGAGCAGTTGAGCAAAATTTCATATTTTCGGGACATTCATACTTCTGACCAGTGCTATGAAGCAGAGATACAACCACGTTTTCAGATTCGTCCGCATAGACCAAAAGATCAGCACTGTTGTCGACGTAATTTAGGAGAAGTGAAAAAATGGCAACCGAAGCTATAATTTTACAAGAGACATTTAACTACAGACGAGATCTCTTACAGATGTTACTACCATAACCAGTGGAAAGACAGTAATACTCAAACGCAAATGAAAGACTTTTTCAAAAGCAATTTAATTTTTCGTAATAGTGTAATTAGTCACCAATCTAATAAACAACATATGCACTAATTAATATAAGGAGGAATATGTAAGTATGAACGTGTAGTATAGGCTATGTTACTGTTTCTGTGGCGAAATGTAGAAAACGACGCCGTGGATTACGTATAGTTCATGAGAACGCTACTAATTCTGAACTCGCCTAAAATGATGAGATTCTGATCAGATTTTATCTCAAGACGGAAGATTTCGAATCTAAAAATGCGTGTATCGTGCACGTAAACGTGCAGTTGTGTTGACGGATTAACTCTCACAAGTGCTGCATAAAATTTGCGTTCTATACAAAATAGGTATTGCTATGAACACATTTTAAGCCTTTATGATTATAAAAGCAAATAATAATATTTCAAGCATATCAAAAAATATTTTAGAAAATGTTCCGCAAGTGTGCTAGTTTAATTTTTGTAAATAGTATAAAATAATTTGTAAAACAATATTAAAAATAGTGTTAGTCTTGATTTGAACAAAATATAATCAGAGTAGGCTTGGAAATAATGTACAACAGTGTAAGATCGAAGACAAACAATTGGGGAAAGGAAGCCAAGCTGTGAAGTGGTGGAATGTTGGCTTCTCCATTAAATAATTGTTAATACGTGAATAAATACCCTTTTCCCAATTCAGTGTGTTTAAAAATTGATTCTATATCCTTTGGGTACGCTGTAATAGGTGCATTGATTCGTAGCAACTCTGCAGCGGTATAAAAAGTGTTTAATTTGTGCATCGAGTGCTGGCTGGTTTTTCCGAGATTGTATATGAACTTCGAGCAGTGCAATTGGAGCCTGTGAGCTAGAGTTAGGCAGCGACCCTCGCGGGAAGCAGTTGGAGCCGTAGGTTGAGGTAACGGCTGAATTGGAGTAGTTTTTCGCAGCGGTCGAGCTACAGGAGTCGTTCTGCACGGCGTTCAGCGGCTGGTATATGCAGGCCAACGGAGAAAGAGGGGCCCAGGCATCGTGAGACTTGCTGGGGCTAGAGTTAAGCCCTAGTTTCTATTGGAAAAGCAACAGAAAGGTTAGGAAAGTACATCCTATAAGATTGAATTTAGTAAATTCCAAACGTGGCGCCGGTTTTATGTGCACTTCCTGCAGAAGCGTCCTAAGTGTTTTTTGTTTGTGACGTGTATTTACTTAATACCATTGTTATCACTTAGGCAACGCTTTAATTACGTAATCACAGATAATTTTGGAATAATAATGATTTTTTTTTGCGAATTGTGAGGTTGGATCGCCATATTCGAATTAAGTTCCCATGAGTTAAATAATATCCAGTATTTCAGCGATCCCAGTAGTTAAATCGGAATTACACAGTGTTTACAATTAAATTATAAAAAATAATAACACGATAATTAAGTTGATAGAAAATGTATTTCCTATAATTTGCTAGGATGCAGAGATTCGACCCATATGAGACTAACTCTTGTATCTATTTAAATAATAACAATATCAAATATAATCCACAACAAATAGAATCCAAAGCAGTACATACATAACTCTTAATATTTACTTCGGCACAAATTATACGATAGGTCTCATGAAACCGATTTAAGTTTACTGAAAACGGCAACCGCCTTGGCGTAAAAAAATTATAAAATGCAGTTTAGTGGTGTCCCGTCATATGGATGTAAACATTATATCTCGAGAACGACATAAACTGTCAGGATGATTTCTGTGCCAGTTTGTGTGGAATGCAAACAACTGAAAAGGTTTTGGAAGAGATTTGTAGTTTTTCTTGGTATGTGTTTTTCATTTGTAATCAGAATACCAGCCTTTAAATGTGCAATACGCCTTTTAGGCTGCAGTGGCCCCACAATGAGTAGAGGGACGGGTCCTGAAGAGGAAAAGATAGCCGTTCAACGACCGCTGAATAACAGTGACACGAAAGAGTCGAAACTTGGTACCGATGTTTTTTTATTATTGAAAGATTCGGATACAAATTTCTTTCTGTTGACACCCTATAGTAGGAGTTCTTTGCCCCATGCTGAAAGGACAGTTTTAACGGATTACGAAGACTAAATTAATGTGCCTTAAGGTCTTAAGGAGCGGGCGTCCCAAAAAGCGTATGGCAAAAACCAGTGCATCCCAACACTATGCCGAAGTATACATAAGATGCTTGCACCTTCCCATGTTGTTTTAAAATGCTGTTGATCTAAACTAAATATATGGACATGGACTGCAAACTAAAATTGAAAAGGTATAGCGCAGTTATAAGAAATCTAATTAGATTGATATTAATTCGTTACGGAATAATAAATATTAAACTATACTGAAACGGTTATTCCCTATTGTGGATTCACACTAGCAAGTAACCTTGATAAAAATTATTCTTTTAACAACCAACACTCCCAAAGCTTTATTTGAGAATAGTTCATTATCGTACAAGTAATTAAACCAACGTACCTTTTTGTCAACTCATAACGCTAACGTCAATTTTGTAAAAATTCCGTGAAAAATTTAGTACAATGTTTGCAATTTAAACAATTTTACATGTTCTGAAGCTGCACTTTCTGTCCGCAAGAATGTATCGACGGTTTACATTTAAATCCTTAATCCGATTGCTCCTGTCATATAACAGCCGTTCAAGCCCAAACTCATCCCAAAGCTCTTCTCGTTTCTGGTGTTTATATCGTTTAGCGGACGTCACTGGCAAGACGCACACTAAAATTCGGGGATCGGCGGCCGATATTTATATTAATTAGCACAAAGGAACAATGCTAAGAGCTAGAACCACCTGCTCTACAGCTGACATATTGCCGAGATATCGGCAACGAGACTTCTGTGATAGTTTGCAACTTTCACGCCGAGGCAATTACGGAGTTTCTACGGCTGTAATTGACTGCTGGAACCGGACTTACAACAGTTTTGGATTAAGCGGCCATCGTGAGCTTTTAATTTCGCCGAGCGTTCACTCTTGGTGGAGCGAAATTTCGCGTTTTGACAACGAGATGCTCTGTTTAACAGGCTCGGCGAGCGGTCTGTAGGAAATACCGGGCATTTTTGTCTCGTAATATTAGAAATGGAAACTCGATTTACATTTTATTGCGTTAGACCTCCCCTTTGTTGTAATTATATGAAAGGTTTCATAAAAATGCATAACCTTTTTGAAGACAAGACAACAACCGCTTTAGCGTTAAGGAAAGTAAAAAATTCAGAAAAGTCGAGCACGTCACGTTACATGGAAGTAAACAACATAAACCGAGAACGACACAAGACACAACCTAACGGGTTGATTTCTTCGTCAGTTTGTGTGGAATATTAATGAAAAGAACTAAAAAGCTTGGGGCAGGATCGGTTGCTTGGGTAGAGTGTCTGCCCTCGAACGTTCCTTCAAAAATAAGGACTTTTGCCATACATTTTCATCAGTCCCATCAATTGTATTTTTCCAAAACGTCAAAAATGTCGTCATTTTCATTCTGTTTTCAATCATTTTCGTAAACCGCCGCGAAATACTTTAACGTTCTTGAATTAATTTATTGAATAAAATGTATCGATAGATTTACCAATTTTATTATTTCAACCGAGGGGTATTTCACTACGCTAAATGTGTACACCTACTGCCGATTCAAGTAGGACCTCGCTAGATCTTATGGTCCTGCCTGGTCCTACCAGAACATCCTTGGTCCTACCAGTCCTGCACGGTATTGTCGCAGTCTGCTTATAGTCCAGTCAACGAAGCCAAAAAAATGCTGTTTGGCGGAAATAAATCGTGTAGTCCCAGATTTTTGTACAGTTGCAGTGGATACCTTTCTGAATAACATACCAAAAGTCCTGAGTGGTGGGGTGTGAGCGTTGGGGGGGGGGAGGGGGGTTCAAAGGTCCGTTTTTACGTTTTTTGTAAATATCTCGGAAACCGTGACCTCTAGCAGAAAAACATTTATTATCAAAATTAAATAACGTAAAATTTCCTACAAAAATGTCCTTTTCATTTTTTCTCTAAGATAGATATTAAGCGAGTTATGGGGGAAAACGGGTTTTAAAAATTCTCAAAACCCCGTTTTATGTAGGTAAATAATATCAACTTTTAATGTTGGACAAAACTTTGAAAACTCAATATTAAATGTATAAAGTTCATATGCATGCAGGCAGCTAGCTGTACTTAAGTAATTTATGTGCAAGACATGGTAGCATTGAGATCTAAAGAGCCTAAAGTATTCAAGGAGTTTGAAGATAAAGGATATTTCACCATTAATTGAACTGGGACACGTTGGGCGGGAGTTTGGTCAGACATGACCATAAAGCAGACTCGAATGCGCTCTATGAAAACCTCAGGTGGCTTGACACGAAGAGGTATCACTGATTCTGTTCTTACCAAGTGGGTCGGTGGGTCACCTGGAGCTACCGCCATCAACATGTCTCTTGAGGAGTTCGCTGGTGTCAAATTTTCAAGTGCAGAGCAGTATGTTGATTTCCGGGCGTCACGGCAAGTCAAGGATGAACAGGACCGGACAAAGATAAATAAATGGTTCTATGATCATCCTCCCTTTCCAGATATGAATTCTCTCTTGTCTCTGTGACATTGGAAACAAAACGATCAACAGTCACCAAGCCCTAGAACTTGGAGCAAAATCATGCAAAGTTTGGTTGGTCATGGCATTTCAGATATAAAACAGCCTAAGAAAAATGTAGTGTTGTCATTGGCCGCTATGAGCAGTTCCATAAAAGTGTTTGGAGAACAAGTGACAGTTGACCCCCTCACAATTTTTCAAATAATTGCCATTGCAAAGAAGAGTGACAAGGATATCGAAGAGCTCATGCAATTTGAATTGTCACCATTTGCCTTGGCTATTTTCAACAAAGGGGGTATGAGGAATGACAGAAGTCTTCTCTATATGATGCTTTTCCTAAGGATGACCAGACAGCCCATGACCTAACACAGAGCACACATGTAGTGGATGGCGGGAAGAATCCTACACCGTATAAAATGGAACGTTGGCACGAAGGTTTCCTCAATCTGCGATCAGTACATAGCCTATGTACAGAGACACTATGGCAATAACGGAAAAGGAATAGAAACAGTAGTAGCTGTAGGGGATGCTGATAGCACTATTGTAATGTGTGGATTGAACAAAGCTACTTTACACCCTACTGTAACAATAGTAGGGGGAGATATGGACCTGATTGTTATACTCCCGGCTTTTGCATCACCAGAAAGAAACATATTCTAATATATTTTAAGAGGATATTACTACATAATAAACTTAATAAAGTTACTTTACCTGTAAATTAATTCTGAAAGAGTGTTGTTTTGCTGATCCTTTGGTTGGTGGTAGTGAGGCTAGGTCCTCTTTTGTCTTAGTTGACATTCTTAAAAAGGCTTTGAATTGCAATTTATTCAAGTCTGTTTCATTTTTTGGCTTGTACGTTTCTAAAAATATTTTCTCATCAGCTTGTGCGACCATTTCTGGTGTTGATGATGCATTTTTGAAAATGTCATATATGTTTTTCATTTTACTGGGCATTTTGCTGAACAGCTTCACCATACTTCCTTTGCCCTTATTATAAATGGCCGAGGTTGTATCGCATCCACTGAAAGAGTGGAGAAGTAGGATATTGTCAGCAAAAACAAGCTGTTGGAGTTTATTTGTGGAGTAGAGTTTTAATTCAACCTTGCCTCTGCCAGGCTTCAAGAAGAATATGTTTCTTTCTGGTCAAAGCCAGGAGTAGAACAATCAGGTCCACTTCTTCCCCTACTATTCTTACAGTAGGGTGTAAAGTATCAAGTATCAAAGACAACCGTGCAGTTATTGCCATAGTGTCTCTGTACATAGGCTATGTACTGATCGCAGATGGAGGAAACCTTCGTGCCAACGTTCCATTTTACACGGTGTAGCAGGAAGCCACCATCAACTACATTTGTGCTCTGTGTTAGGTCATGGGCTGTTTGGTCATCCTTAGGAAAGGCATCATATAGAGAAGACTTCTGTCCTTTCCTCATACCCCCTTCGTTAAAAATAGCTAAGGGAAATGGTGACAATTCAAATTGAATGAGCTCTTCGATATCCTTATCGCTCTTCTTTGCAATGGCAATTATTTGAAAAATTGTGAGGGGGTCAACTGTCACTTGTTCTCCAAACACTTTTATGGAACTGCTCATACCGGCCAATGACAACACTATATTTTTCTTAGACTGTTTTATATCTGAAAAGCCATGACCAACCAAACTTTGCATGGTTTTTGTTCCAAGTTCTAGGGCTTGGTGACTGTTGATCGTTTTGTTTCCAATGTCACAGAGACAAGAGAGAATTCATTTCTGGAAAGGGAGGATGATCATAGAACTATTTATTTATCTTCATCTGGTCCTGTTCATCCTTGACTTGCCGTGACGCCCAGAAATCAACGCTGCTGTCCACTTGAAAGTTTGACACCAGCGAACTCCTCAAGAGACATGCTGATGGCGGTAGTTCCAGGTGACCCACCGACCCACTTGGCAAGAACAGAATCAGTGATACCTCTTCGTGTCAAGCCACCTGAGGTTTTCATAGAGCGCATTAGAGTCTGCTCTATGGTCATGTATGACCAAACCCTCGCCCAACGTGTTCCAGTTCAATTAATGGTGAAATATCTTTTATCTTCAAACTCCTTGAATACTTCAGGCTCTTTTAGATCTCAATGCTACCATGTCTTGCACATAAATTACTTAAGTACAGCTAGCTGCCTCCATGCATATGAACTTTATACATTTAATATTGAGTTTTCAAAGTTTTGTCCAACATTAAAAGTTGATGTTATTTACATAAAACGGGTTTTTGAGAATTTTTAAATCCCGTTCTCCTCCATAACTCGCTTAATATCTATCTTAGAGAAAAAATGAAAAGGACATTTTTGTAGAAAATTTTACGTTATTTAATTTTGATAATAAATGTTTTTCTGCTAGAGGTCACGGTTTCCGAGATATTTACAAAAAACATAAGAAACGGACCTTTAAACCCCCTCCCCCCCAACGCTCACACCCCACTATTCAGGACTTTTGGTATGTTATTCAGGAAGGTATCCACTACAACTGTACAAAAATCTGAAACTACACGATTTATTTCCGCGTATTTTGCTTCGTTGACTGGACTATTAGCATTGCCACAATCCCGTTAGGCCCTGCTTGGTTCTCTCGGCATATTTTATACACCTAGTGCCTACAGTGATGCAGTGAAACACCTCTCGATTTCAATTAAACAATTAGTTTCAACAATATTATTATACCATTGTTAATTAAATAATTAGTTTCGTATAATGTGTAAATTAAGAGTTCCAATGTCACAATGACATAAATTCTATAATTATTGATAAACTCTCAAATAAATTCATGTTGACAGTTCTATAACTTTTATTTAAATTTTTGTTAATATTAATTAAGTATTAGAAAAAAAGTTTGTATCTTGAATGTGAAATGCCTTTGCATTTCTAAGTGTAGGTAATTGTTTGGCTGGTATTTTCGAACGCAAAAGTAGCATTTCGCATTTTAAATACAAAACTAACTGTTTTTGCACTAGATTATGCCCCAATAAAATTTATTTCGCAAAAACAATGTTACCAAATATTTTAAATCGAAGGGACTGCTATATTCAGTTCCAGCAAAAATGACGAGTTCCATTGAAAAAGAAATACGTCCAAACGAGAACTCGGCTTGACCACATGAAAAAAAATTAAACGAATTGGAAGCATTGATAAAGACTACCTACTATTTCCATTGTAACCTAGATTCAACAATTTTGTTTTTTAAGACTGTAATCTAGCAGGCCGCTGAAAAAATATTTGTCATGAAGTTAGGTTGTTTTATGCGACAGTTCAATTAATGCCATAAACTTGTCTAATGTTAATTATAAATTAAGAAAATTAAGAAAACCTAATGAACTTATATTTTATGACTATTTCGACACTTATATTTGCTTAACATTTCTTAAGGTTGACACTGTCAAAACTGAATCTACGTTAGAATCATTTATTCATAAAATTAAATGTTTCTATGGTAAGTATTTCATTACAACGCATCCACTTACATTTAAATACTATTCAATGAACCCCCCCCCCCCCCCCCCCGACACGCAACTTTTTACGTGGATGGCGTATGGGTAAACACCGAGGTCGACCATCCAAAAAGTACAAAATAGAAGCGAATGGAGGACTCTCGTAACAGACAATCTAATAAACATCAATGATCAACGACACATCAACTATGACGTTACGATAGAGAGGGAGACAAAACACTTTTTTCTCAATGGCATTTTACAGTCCTTATTGTCGTATCTTTAGAACTACACTATTTAAGAAAATATAAAAAAATGTGGACAAATGTATTCTGTTAGATATAAATTCGGTTAAATAGTTAAATTAGAGAAAGTACCTATGCAGTACTTCGAAAGTTATTGCTGCGTGTAATCAAACTTTTCCAATTTTGTTTGCTTTACACTGGAAAACACAATTTTGAATTTTAATTTTTTCATTGATTATTAAGTTAAAGCAATAACTATTGTGACATTACGCTTTATTACCAGGATTCTGAACCTCATGTTGTGGTTCCATTAATATTTATTATTATGTACTTATTTTATTATTATTAAAAATAATTCAAATTTGATTTGACCCTTTCATTTGTTTTTATACCGGGCAAAATTAAGACTGTTTAAAAGCATATACGAAAATCACCGCTCGTTATTCCGAAAGATACAGCGTATGTCGTAGGGGTGGACCCTTGGAACTCCATATTTTTTCTGCTCCTACAGTGCCAGCGAATCTATTACGTTTCATTGCTTAAAGGGGACAGCAGTTAAACACGGCATGATGTTAGCGAACATCTCGAAGATCAACGCGAAATTAAAATTACAATTTGCGAGAATTGAGCTGAATGCTGAATACGTTTTCGATATTTTGCAATTTTCCGGAATCACCATGTGCTCGGAATTATATGTGGGGTAATTCTAGCAGACTTGAATATATCCAATATCTCATCCACGCAAAATACCACTACTGCAAGTATCTTAGCAACGCGGCGCCCCAAAGGTGAGCATTCAACCCGAGAAATTCCCGGGAAAATTGAGCGACAAGCTCCCAAAACATTACAAATATGTTATCAACATTTCTTTTAAACAAACATATTGTAAGTTAACATATCCCTGAAGACGGTCTTCGTGTTAAATGCTTAAAATTGTATGTAGAAACACCAGAACTAGCCCCACGAAAAGTGCATAAATTCTACAATTTTCAGAATTAATGCCATATTTTTCAGGAATAAATTCCAAATTTGATGTGAACGCCGTCTAGATACACCTTTCAAGCAACGCTACTAAAAATATCAGAACTATCATGAGAAGAAAAACGATATCTTGTAATTTTTCAGACCGCGAAAATGAGCACCTTTAAAACCGCCTTAACACTTTGTTATTTTAAATACGAGGACTTCAATAGAAACACGTTTGGAGCGTATAGCAAAATTTCTCTTACCTAAATTTTAAAAAATCTATATTAAGATGTATGAGTCCCACTGTTGTACTAATCTACAGATTCCCTACCGGGGAACACGTAAAATTCTTGCTGCTATTGACGAAACTATTCTCTAACGGCATTCTGCACTTGAGCATGTGGAATGAATAGCTTCCCCTTTAGTGATTGTTTTAATGGATCAAAAACATGAACTTTGTGACAATAAGTGTATGGATAATATAACGAACACTTCCTATACTGAAATTCGTAATTTCAAAAAGTTATCTGACTTTAATGCACCAATTTGCACGTAAAGCAATTTCAAAACGAATCAGATTTCCATCTGAATATGCAACTCGAACATGTCCTCGACGTGCCAAGTCTTTAGTGGACTCTCTTCCTTATCGAAATTTCTGCATCACCAAACCGCTGTCGTGTCATTGACAGCTTTCATTCACTAACGGATTTCTAGTAGTTTTCCTTCAGGGAGTTCAGGGACTAAAAATTGAATAACAGAACAGTACGCATATTATCTATGGACTGATTTTCTATAGTAAACGCCATTTTCGAGCTCTATAAAAATGCACACAAGCATTCAATCGCTATAGTAATTTGTACTAGTTTTGAAAGTCATACTTTCTTCATGAATTTCCAATTAGCAAATTAGCAAATGAATGAAAAAAGGGACTTTCAAAACGTGTTGTACACGTAGTTTTTTTGCATACTGATCTCTTGTAACTCGAAATTTAGTCGAAAAGGACTTCCGAATTTACAACTGTCAAATTGACATTTCAATAAAATAGTTAAACAAAGGCACTTTTTTAACAATTTTGCGTTAAAAAACGTGATACTTTTTCACGATTTTTCGTTTAAAAAGGACGACTTTCGTGACCACTATGCAAAAAATAGATTTGACAGACACCTCACTAATGCGTCAATAAACAATTTAAATAACTGCATGCAAGTGCCATGATGATCAAATCGAGCCTACGTGATTCAAACGTGTTTCTATTGAACAATCCTCGTAATAGCTATTTATGCAACAAGTGCTAAAAGTTGATGTTTATGCACGAGACATGAAAATTATGAAACGAAGCCGAAGGCTAAGTTTCATTAACACTTTTAGCACGAGTTTGCATACAATATTTTTTCTACGACCTTAAATTTTCTGTTATTAATCCATAAATGTCGATTTAACAAAGGTTTGCATTTATATGTCATAACAAAGATATGACCTTGACGCGCAGGTGAATGTTAGGGGAGCCAGTATTGCCAAAGTCAGTTATCAAAGGTAACATAACACTTTACCTCTAACTCAAGAAGTAACTAGATTAACGTTACAACCTCACTTCCAGTTCGAAATTGTAGTTTTATAACCTTACTTTACTTTATAACACATGTGCTAAAAGTAAACAGCTGATCTCATTTTAATCACGGTAAACTATAAAAAGTCACTTTTAGTGAAAAAATCTAGTGCTAAAAGGCCCACTTTTAGTGGTGGTCGTAGAAAAAAAATGGTTCCGAAGCCTTTGAAACTATTGTTTTTCAATTTCCACAAATAACTGTTCCGCACAAATGCTTTAGTAAGAAGTCATGCTTGTTGTAAAATAGTTTCTTTTTCTGATTACTAACGTTGATTTGTTCTAAAATATTGTTTACAAATGTTATGTAACAATAAAGTGTTAACGGCTGGTAAAAACGACAAGACTGGAAATAGTTATTTATGTTACAAAGCCGTGAACTAGGACTTTTTTTTATGAGAATGAATATTATTTGGCGAGGCGCAGGCCGAGCCAAATAATCATTCGAATAAAAAAAGGATAGTTCACGGCCATGTGGCATACAAAATTTTGTGTGCAACTGTGAAAAATTACCAAAATTAAAGTTTCGATCGAATCTTTACATAAAAATAAATTTAGCAGTGTGCTTTGGTATGGTAACTAGGGCTTGCGTAGTTGCTGTTTATTATTAATTGTCATTCATATTTAATTGAAAGTGGTGCTGTTTTTTGTGCTTTTTAAGGAAAATGAGCAGTGAAAGTGAAGACGATTGCTTTCCTAATACTCCACCGGAGTTACAAATCGCCGCAAAAAAGGTAGTTTCAAATTTATTACCTGAAAAATCGAAAAAAATTTACGAAGCTACGTATCGACTATTCAAGGACTGGTGTGGCGAGAAAAAGGTTAGAAACATTTCTGAAAGTGTGCTTTTGGCATATTTCGACGATAAATACAAGAATTGTAAACCATCAACGACATGGTCTGCATATTCCATGTTGAAATCTACGATAAACATAAACGACAATATCGACATAAGTAAATTCCCTAAACTACTGCCCTTTTTGAAGAAAAAATCAGTAGGGTACCGACCAAAAAAGTCACGTACATTGTCAGGAAAGCAGATTAAGCAGTTTTTGGAGGAAGCCGATGATGACAATCATTTTCTAATGAAGGTAATTAAAGCAAAATGCCGCTGAACGTGTGTATAATTTTTTTAAATTTTAGGTAGTTATGATTTTTGGAATCTCAGGAGCTATGAGAAGAGAAGAATTGACAAAGCTGACTGTTAATAATATAGAAGATCGAGGATGCGTACTTGTCGTACACATACCTGACTCCAAAACACATCAAGAACGAACATTCACAATAACTCATCAAGATTATATTCAACTCTACCGAAAATATTATGCTCTACGTCCTACTAACGCGACTAGTCAACGTTTTTTTTTTAAGGTATACCAGAGGAAAATGTGCTAATCAGGTTGTCGGTATACATAAAATTGGAGAAATTCCAAGTATTGTTGCTAAATTTCTGAAGCTGTCAGATGTGAAAATGTATACCGGCCACTGTTTCAGACGATCATCTGCTACCCTTTTAGCAGATTCTGGAGCAGATATTACAGAAATTAAACGTCATGGTAATTGGAAGAGTAGCGCAGTTGCTGAAAACTATATTGAAAATTCAATTGAGCAAAAAAATAAAACATGTAATAAAATATTAAATTTTCATAAAGAAAAAAAAGACAGTACTTCTATTGCTCCAACTAGCTTGCCAACATCATTTAAAATTTTAACAGCCAGTCTTATAAAGGTCACTAATCTGACGTTAACTTTAATTCACTGTTAAAATAAATAAAAGCGCATCAAAACGTTAGTGCTTATGACATTTTATTCATTAGTAAACACATTTTGATGCGCTTTTGTATATTTTAACAGCGAATTAAAGTTAACATCAGATTAGTGGCCTTTATAAGACTGGCTGTAAATGAAACAAATTGCGCCTCTACTAGTGCTACTGCATCTTCCTCTGGTATCAATGTAAATAATGCTAGCGGTAGCACATTCAATTTTTATTTTAATAATTAAGAATCTTTTGTTCGGTATTATTATATGTATAATTAACAATGTTTGTAATCACATATTAATAAATAAAGTTCGAATTATCTAATAAAAGCTAATTTCATTCAAGATCATGACCCGTAAAAAAAAGTCTTTGTCGGCCGGTAAAAAAGTCTTTTTTTACGTTGTCAAGGCTTTATTTTACTATAAACAAATGTGCTATTTCACGACTCAAAATCAAGCAAAAAAATCTGGTGTGATACACTCACACAACTTCCTTTTACAGTGATCTTATAATTAGTCAAAAATTTCATTTTTAATTTTTAACCATTTGTTAAAAATTTTCAAAAATTACAAATTCTACAAAAATGGTACAAAATCGAGTGTTAGTTGAAGAGACAAATTTTCTCTAGAATTTTAAGGTGAATTCAAAAATGTAATAATATACCGAGTGTTTTATTTAAAATAGGAGTTAATAAAAAAAATAGTAAAAAAAACAAAAGAAACCCACTTTAGAAGTATTCAACTGGAAAATCACCTATCTCACATCAATACACATTAAAAATGTAAGAAAAATGTAAAATTTAAAAAAAATCGTTAGAGCCGTTTTTGAAAAAATCGAAAAAAAACTGAAAAATCACAAGAGTAAACACCTACTTCCGGTTATGCGATTTTCTTCAAAAGCTTGCTGTCTCATCTACATAGTACACAAAACTTATATATGAAGTTTCAATGCCATACCTCTTTTCGTTTTTGAGATATTCTGTTCACAGACACACACACAGACAGACAGACAGACACACAGACAGACAGACAGACCAATGAAAAAAATATGTTTTTTGGGATCAGGGGACTCTAAAACGTGAAGATCTGTTGAAAACTCAATTTCGAATTTTTGGGGTGAATCCAATACTTCCTTTATAGTAGTAAAAGGAAGTAAAAAGTGGCCTTTTTTTGACAGTTGCACACAAAAGTTATTTTAGTAGGCATGTTTAGTTGACAAATGTCATAATTAAATTAAGTGTCAAGCCTTCTCGAATATTTGCTACTATGTTTATCTCTTTCTTACTCAAGCGATACGAGTTAATTTCTTGTTCATGTTATCTCATTGCTGTTATATATAATTGTGGCCCTATCGGTATAGCCACTGTAGTGTTATTAGAGTCCCTGTATATTGTTTACAAAGCCCCGAAGCGCTAAAAACGCTTACTTTTGAGGTCTTATGGGGTGTGACTTATGTTTTCGGACTTCATGAATTCAATTCCAATGTCGGAAGGGTCGAAAAACTAACGGTTATACCAAAAAAAAAAAAAAAAATGTCGCATTTTGAGGTTAACAAAAATTTAAAAACACTTACTTGTAGAGCTTTATAGAGTTTTGCTTATTATTTCGGGCCTAGGCAATTCATTTTTGGCGATGAAATGGTTAAAAAGCCAACAGTTTTCCCACAAACAAAGAAGATTTTATTTCCCACCTTTGAACCGCTTGTCAAAATGCAGAACGCAGTCGTAAATTCTTGGCGGCCGTAACCATGACAACGAAGTAAATAATGTTTGATTACAAACAAATAGACCTTTCAATTGTCATTGCATTTTTACTTCCTTTTACAATAAAGGAAGTATTGGTTTCACCCCAAAAATTCGAAATTGAGTTTTCAACAGATCTTCACGTTTCAGAGTCCCCTGATCCCAAAAAAACATATTTTTTTCATTGGTCTGTGTGTCTGTGTGTGTGTGTGTGTGTGTCTGTCTGTCTGTGAACAGAATATCTCAAAAACGAAAAGAGGTATGGCGTTGAAACTTCATATATAAGTTTTGTGTACTATGTAGATGAGACAGCAAGCTTTTGAAGAAAATCGCATAACCGGAAGTAGGTGTTTACTCTTGTGATTTTTCAGTTTTTTTCGATTTTTTCAAAAACGGCTATGACGATTTTTTTTTAAACTTTACATTTTTATTACATTTTTAATGTGTATTGATGTGAGATAGGTGATTTTCCAGTTGAATACTTCTAAAGTGGGTTTCTTTTGTTTTTTTTTTCTATTTTTTTATTAACTCCTATTTTAAATAAAACACCCAGTATATTATTACATTTTCGAATTCACCTTAAAATTCTAGAGAAAATTTGTCTCTTCAACTAACGCTCTATTTTGTACCGTTTTTGTAGAATTTGTAATTTTTGAAAATTTTTAAAAATTAAAAATGAAATTTTTGACTAATTATAAGATCACTGTAAAAGGAAGTTGTGTGAGTGTATCACACCAGATTTTTGTAATTGGGATAAAATGATTGCGTGTGCTTCTTGCAATCTCACTATTCGTAATTTTTTGGCAATTTCTGCAAGCAGAAGAAATTTTGTGGATTTTCTGGTGGATCATGGGTTAGTCGGGAGAGAACGACGCTGCTCCGGGTGCGATGGGGTTGCATCGCTGAATATAAATTCCTTGACCTACAACTGTCGCAAGATACGCTACGAGTATCGTTCTGCCCAGAAGAAAAAACGGAGTAATTACAATGCTCGTTTACTAAATCTGCCAGAGCTGGAACTTTCTTTTGGAATAGCAAATTGTCGCTGGAAGATATCGGCTATTTCTGCGTCCTTTGGTGTTTGGTCCGTTGCCCACGACAAGAATTCATAAAACGAGAACTACAATGGTCTTCAAGAACCATTGTGGATTGGTCTTCGTTCTGCCGAGATGTTTGCATTCATTGGGCAACAAACAACTCCCGGAAGATTGGTGGTCCCGGAACAGTCGTCGAGATCGACGAGGCCAAGTTTGGGAAAAGAAAATTCAACAGAGGTAGGCGAATTGAGGGTCAGTGGGTCTTTGGGGGATTCGAACGCGGCAGTAAGCGGGTATTTCTGGTACCACAGAGAGATGCTGATACCCTCCTAGAGGTTATCAAAGAGTGGATCCTGCCTGGCACTACTATAGTGTCTGATTGCTGGAAAGCATATAACACGTTGGGTCAGAAAGGTTTCACTCATCTCCGTGTGAATCATTCCCTGGAATACGTGAATACTGACGACCGCACAGTTCACACCCAGAACACTGAACGGACGTGGAGGGATGTTCGAGGTGGAATCCCCCGTTATGGCCGATCAGCTCCTCATTTTGTCGGTTATCTGGCGGAATTTCTTTTCAAACGAACCTTTGAAGAAGAGGTGGTTCACCACCAAAGAAGCGGCCTCACTCTATCCACCGGAATATCCATAATATTTCTTCTTTATAAAAACGGCCCTTTTCATGGCCAACAATTTCATTACGAAAAAGAATTTCCAGCAGACGTAGCTAGTAACGCTGTTGCCTTCTGCGTGTTTTTATCTTATTATTATTGGTTTATATCATCCTTGCGTAGATACTAAGCTAACAAGGGGAGCGGTTGGCAAGGGGGCGGCTGTCTAGGGGCGGCTCCAAGGTCGTTCTGAAAGGCTGTCGCATGGGACGCTGAGTTATATATCTGGGGCTGTTACCAGATGAAGCCTTCGAAATTAAAATTTCGGGGTGCAGCCTACAATTACAAGACTTCATCAGGCCACCAATGGGAGCTTCGGCCGCCTGGCCAACAAAGTATAAATATACGCGACTTTCAAACGAAACTTCACTTCTTGGCGGTCGCTCAGACGCAGAAGGCAGTTTCCACTTGGGAGTAGGAAGATAGAGGCCCAAGTAGAAGCAACTAATACTCAGGAGTAGGCAGATTGAGACCTGAGTATTAGCCACCTTCGAGAAAGCTTCCGCTGCCGTCCTAGCTGGATTGTCGAGCTGCAAGCTCCCGCATCGCCTATATCAAGTGTTGGACTTTAGACATTATTTTTGTGCCCGGACAATTTTTAGTTGTAAGTTAGCGTAGTGTGTGTATATATTGGTGTATATATTTGTGTGTATATATTGGTGTATATATTTGTGTGTTATATTTGTGTCTTTGCCTATTCAGGTATTCTTTGTATGTATTTGTCTGTGCCATATTTAGTGTGTATATATATTTGCGATTCTTTGTGTAAATTTGTTGCGTCAGCACTGTGACCGTTTTATTTAACATCACTTGTGTTGCCACTGCCGGCGGAAAGTTAGGTGTACGCTTACTGACGTCACACCTACTTTCTCCTTTTTATAACTGTACTCTGTACCTACCTTTGTGACGAGCGCTAAGTGTTTGTTGCGTATTACGTCAGCATGACGTAATACATTTCAGTTTCACTTAAACGCCCGCTGTGATTCCTCCCCGAGAAATATTGTTTTCTGTTTACCATATGCGTTGCTAACATATGTGAGTATTGTAATACACAACTCCAAGTGTACAAGTTTACTTGTATCCACCGTATATTTATGTGTGTTGCTTGCGTATAATAAACACCTTCATATTTACTGTAACTTAAGACTCGAATTGACTCTTGCGCCTTAGTGTAAAATTTAAGTGCAAACACGAACAATTAGTGCGCAACAACCCAGTGGTGACAGGGCAACGGCCTGGCCCCAGGATCGTTACAATATATATATATATATTGTTTTTATCGCAGATGTCTCAAATGTGGAATTTAGACGATCCCATACAAGCTGAAGCACCGCTTCAATATTTATATGGCCTTCATGACGACGAGGCGAGTTCTGATGTTGAACCCGATGAAGGGGCTTTGGAAGAATTTGAAGAACTTGAAACTTCAAGTTCTCTTCTCTCAACTTCTAACTCGCTACTTTCGGTTGAAGATTCTTTTGCCGAATCAGTGCTTCACGAAAATGTACCTTTAGGAGAAGACTTGGTAGTTGATTCTGATGAAGTACCCACCTTATCTCCTCTTCCAATCAATGAGCAAGATATGAGCGAAGACGAAAACGAAGAATGGAGTCATAACTGTGACCATTTTGAAAACTTACACGTCTGTTTTGAAAGGAAACTTATTCCAAATCTTCAGCTTGATGCATCAAATAAAGAGGTTTCGTATTTCAAGCAGTTTATTTCTGATGATATATTAAATGTTATTATTGACCAAACTAACCTGCATGCGGAACAAAAACCAATAAAAAATTGGAAACCTTTATCAGTTCAAGAATTAGAAGCATATTTAGGTTGTCTTATACTTATGGGCATACATCATGTACCTCGTTTATGTAACTTTTGGAGCTATGATCCAGTTCTCCGTGTAGGAGCTGTGGCTGATGTCATGCCAGCAAAACAATTCAAAAAAATTACAGAGGAATTACACTGCAATGGTAATACAAAGTGTTTCACTAACCATAATGAAAATTATGACAAACTTCATAAGCTACGAACCCTTATAGACCATTTGAATGAAAAAAAATCTGCAAATTGCACAAAATATTTCTTTATATCAATCGATGAAGCAACGATTCCTTTCAAGGGCCGAAGTTGTTATAAACAATACCTACCACTCAAACCTAAAAAACAAGGATATAAAGTCTGGTGTGAAGCTGATGCCAAAACTGGATATATTTTTCGTTTTGTAATGTATACGGGTAAAAGTAAGGAAAAAGTACCAAGTGACAAAACATCCGTATTGTTAGGCGAAAGGGTAGTACTAAAACTAACTTCTGAATTAAGGAATACAAATTGTGTCGCAGCATATGACATTTTTTTCATATCAGTCAGTCTTATGAAGAAACTATACAAAAATGGAATTTATACCGTCGGAACCGTGAGGGATAATAGAAAGGGCTTGCCCAAAATGATGACCGAAAAGCATAAGTTGGCTCGAGAAGAATTTATGTTTGAAAATAGGGGTGTTGTTTCAGCAATAATATGGCAAGACAGTAAACCTGTCACACTGCTAACAGCAATGTCACCAAGAGAAACTTACAAGGTGCAACGAACAGATAAGGCTGGAGAAAAGGAAAACTTCTATTGTCCAAAAGCTGTTGCTTTGTACAACATCATGGGAGGCGTAGATTTATTTGAACAAAAGAAACAGTTCTATGCCATTGGAAGAAAATCCGTGAAATGGTGGCATAGAAATTTTTATTTTTTAAATGGCATGCTATTATCAACTAAGATACAGACTTAACTTGTCAAAACAACGTATTGCAGGATTTACAAGTAAAGAAGACGAAGCGGAAGTGTCATTCATTTAGCAAATAAAAGAGCCGTACCCGATGAAGTACGTCTTGTTTCTGTCGGACAGCACTTGCCTCAAAAAAATAAAACTAAGCGTTGCTGTCGAATTTGCAGTTACACGAAGATTGAAAAAAGAACAACAAAATGTTCAGCTTGTAAAGTTCCAGTATGCATCTATCCCTGCTTTCAAAAACTACATCAAGGATAGAGTTTATGTTTTTTTTTTACTATTTTTGTGCTTTTGTATTTGTATTTCCCAATATTATTACTTAATCTTATGTTATAAGTGTATTTTTTAATTTAAAAAATCATCCTTTTTTGTGTACTGTGGGCGTTGGGAACAATGGTTCCCAGTAGCTTTTTTTCAAAAATACCATTAAAAAAAACTCACTACTTGAATTCTGTGCTGTTATGATATACAATGAATTATTCCGGGATAAATTTTCTTTAATTTTATTCTAATAAATTGGCCCATGAAAGGGTTAACAACGATGCTATCATCGAAATAAAATGTCCGTTCAAATTTAGAAATGTAGACTTGCACAAAGTTTTAAAAACAGAAAAAAAATATTATTCACTACAACTTGGATATGAAGGCTTATGAAATTAATAAACAACATAATTATTATCATCAGATTCAGGGACAACTTTATTTGACGAATAGGGAATTAGGTATGCTATTTAGGAATTTGGGCCCCCAACGCTATGATGATATTTCATGTTTATAAAGATGTCGATTGGTGCAGCAATATTAATATTTTAACAAATTTTTATATAAAAGTATTTTTAAATCATATACACAATGTTGAATAGGTTTCACATAGTTTTATTCTTAAAATAGATTTACAATTATTATATTCTTAAATTATAATTTTATATATTTGAATCTATATGCTACTGAAAATTGCACCACAATGTTTAACAGTCAATAGAATGTATTGTTTCTAGGGTATAATCCGGTGATGCCTATCAGAGAGATTGTAAAGAAAGTTGCAACTAAAAGTGGAGTTTGCGTTCGTAGTGTTTACAGAATATTGCAAGAATATAAAACAAAACATGAATTTTCAGAACCAAGAACAAATCAAAATCGCAAACACACTATTGATTCAGTAGATGATTTTGACAGAAATGCTATTAGGAGAAAAGTGCATCAATAGTTTTTCAGAAACGAGTTACCCACTATTGATAAAGTGCTTACAGATGTGAACGATGATCCAGCATTGCCGAATTTTAAGAGGACGACATTTTACAAATTATTAAAGTCATTAAATTTTAAATACGAAAAACGTGGTAGGAACAGCATGCTAATAGACAGAGATGAAATATTGATATGGAGAAGGGAATATTTAAAGAAGATAAAGTCATATAGAAATGAAAATAGAAAGATATATTATCTCGATGAAACCTGGGTAAATGCTGGACACACCAAATCTAACATTTGGGTAGATAATTCGGTGTCCTCGTCAAGACAGGCTTTCTTAGATGGTCTCTCAACTAGCTTAAAAATCCATCAGGTAAGTGATTTGTTGTAATATTATCACCTAGTATTAAAATAATAACTAATATTTGTAGGGAAAGGGATGAGACTTATAATCTGTCATATCGGAAGTGAGGATGGATTTGTTCCTGGCGGATTATGGGCGTTTGAATAAAAAAAATCAGGTGACTATCAAGAAGAAATGGATGGAAAGTCATTTGAAAGGTGGTTCGAAAATATTTTAGCTCAACTGGAAGAAAACTGCGTGATAGTTCTGGATAACGCTCCATACCACACCCGAAAGCTCGAAAAAATTCCTACAACAGCAACGAAAAAGAATGACATTCAAGATTGGCTGCAGTCTAAGTATATATCTTTTGAGCAAAATTTACTAAAAGTGGAACTTTTAGCTATTGTTAAAGTACACAAAAAACAATATCAGAAGTATGTGATTGACGAAATGGCAAAAACCCAAAATTAAACAGTTTTACGTCTCCCGCCATACCACTGCGAACTTAACCCGATAGAACTAATTTGGGCCGATGTAAAAAATTATGTCGCTGAAAAAAATAAGACATTTAAATTTGCCGACGTCAAAAATATTTTTGATGCCGCAATTAGTAATATTACCCCCGAAAAATGGAAAAACTGTATCCAGCATGTGCGGGAAAAAGTGGAAAAACAAATGTGGGAATTGGACAATATAGTGGAAGCGCAAGTTGAACTATTAATAATAAATTTCGGCAGTGATACATCTTCTGATGAGGATGAGATTATATAAAATCTTTGTTTTTAATATACTTTTTTGATATTTTAAAAATATTGTATAAAGTGTAATTATAGTACGAAATAATGGGATTCCTTAGTGCGGTCCTGGCAATATTACTGTTCACGTGTCTGCTCCGTGTATTTGTTTGCGTTTGGTGTCTCTTGGTTGTGAATACACTTTAGTTTAGTTGTGTCAAGAAGTCAAGTTCATGAAGATCATAACTACGAGTATTACCTTGATTCTAGGAATACTGCAAATCAAATGACAGGTAAACTGCCTAGGGTAAATGGTACAGTTGTTGACACCCTGGGAGTGATTGACACACCTAAATAAAAACCGAATTATTAAGCATTAGAAATGTAGTTAACTGTAAATCTCTACAGTGCTAGGGACTTTCAATATATAACTTCATTCTAGTAAAGTTTCGTCTTATTCGGCTGGCGCTTTGGTTTTGTATTCCAGTTTTGGGTTGGGTACGTTCCTTTACGCAGTTACTGCTGCAACCGCTATTACTGTCACCTGCGCGCAGCGCAGAAGTTTTGTGAGAACGATTAACTGCGCTGCGTGCTGCTCAATGGTGCTGCCCCTGTTGGTGACGTGTTGCATTTGCAGCCAACTGTCGCGCGTATAACCTCAAAAAATCGAGATGGAAAACCAAGTTGCCGCGAACATTGTAGAAGTTGTAATGCATGATATTCAAAATGCGGGAAGTGATTCATCGTCATCTGATGAAGAACAGGCGTTTGTACTTGAAATGTTGTGTACTAAAATTAAAAAGATGCTCGATGAAAGAGCCAATCAACAGTTGGTACATTTGATTGTTTACAGGGGCGAAAGAAAATTAAAAAAATTGATAATTACATGGTTACAGTAATGAGAATGGACCCAGATACTTACAAATCCCATTTTCGGCTTACCCGAGGATCATATGAGGTATAAATTGGTAAGACAACTGGGGTGCAAACAACAATGTTTTCTTTGATTGTAGATGATTCGGAATGCAATCTATCCAGTTTGTTAACAATAATACGCATGGAGGACATCCAAATATATCTATAGATAGAGCTTTGCATGCGTCAATATAGACTCTTGCTAATCAAGAATCCTTTCGAGGAATTAGTGAGAGATTCGATATGACCAAGAGCCAACTCCAAAAATATTTTTTACGGATCTGTAGGTGCTTGTGCGAAACTAACTTCTTGCATTGGCCAGACGATGACAATCTGCAGCAAGTACGACGTGAGTTCATGGCAGTGTTGCCAGGTCAGCGATTTTTCCGTTAAATCTGGCTTATTGGAAGTCGTTTAAGCGGTGAAATTAATTATTTAGCGGCTAACGGAATATCTCGCTTTTTAAAATTTTGTCAGTCATAAAACTGAAGAATTCTAATTTCTCAGGTACTTGTATGTTTATTATTTAATTGTGTATCATACGATTTAGCCAACTGATGTGAACTGACGCTGAATCATTGATATAGTAAAGGGTTTCAGAACGGGAAATATAAACTAAGCCCATGCACGCCGCTGTTTAGAGGGCAGAGGGCTAGACGTTTTTTATGCGATAGCACGTTGGGAATATCGGATGAGAATAATAATAATAACATGCATTCAACAAAGCTACTATCTGTTTTAATTTTACTGAACACGTAGTCTCAAATGAGGTTTGAAGTGGTGCAGGTGACTTAGTTTTTGGTGGATACTAGCAATAGTGTTTATTGCCCATGCCTGAATTAGGTTATTAATGAATTAGGTTATTAATAGTTAAGTATAAATACTATTTCTTTCTTACTAGATACTCGGTTAGCGGCTTCATCGGCCACAAAAAAATTACCTGGTAATCTGGGATTTTTAATTAGTCAAAACTTCGAAATAGAATGAAATTAGAACTGTTAAATGCGTAGCAGTTTAAAAAGAAACAATAAGTGTTGTTATAATTTCAGCCTTGAAAGTAACCTTCCTTATTAGACAAAATAACATCCAAAGAAAAATATTTTTCTAATTCTAATACAGATGAAGATGATTCAAGTGTTTTTTCAGAAACAGACTTTTTCAACTAAGTTTTTTATTTTGTAGTTATACGTATACAGTGAAATCTCCCTTACCGGACACCTCTAATAAGCGGACACCTCTCTTACAGGGACATTTTGTTGCGAACCAACTTGCTTGCATTAACTTTACTAATAAAATTTTCTCTAATAAACAGACACTCTATTAAACGGAACAGACACCATTTTTCGACAATTTTTAGACTGTGAATCTCTCTTGTACGGACACTTCAAAATACAGGCCCAGCTAATGGCGTCAAAACAATCCATAAATCCAACATTTAATGATCATGTTAAATTATCGAATTCTTTTGCAATACGGCCGGTATTAAGTCAACTCAAATCAGCATTATGACTGCAGGAAATTCGACACTTTCATTACCCTATGCACGATATTACAAAACAGTCCATGTCGCCCAATTTGAGAGGCCTGCAACTCAAACTAGTTTGCCTTTTGTCTGGGCAGCCCATTCTGATAAAAATAAAAATAGGAAAAATGTTTCCTGCTTGCTTTTATGGAAAGACAGAACAAGAAAATTAGGCCCAGGGCCGTCCCGCGACCGCGGAGCCTGCGGGTATCAAGTTACGCCACTGTAATCAATTCGAACCAGACGACGATTTACCCTTATCAGTAATGGTTGAACTGTATAGGAATATTCCAGAAATCGAAGACGTGGACCCTGACGAATTTATAAACACTGACAAAGAAATAATCCTGGAAGATGATGTAACCGAAATTTCAGGTGAATCAGCTGCCGTTGATATGCAGTTGGCAGAATTAGAAAACGATGGCGACTTAGAAATTTGTAATGTAATCAAGACCCACACGGAAGCATTAACAATGAACAATTTTAAACGCTTTGCTAAAGAAAGTAACAACTTTAAAGTATTCAAACTGTCAAAACATTTAGAAATACATTTGGAAAGTATAATAAGCAGTCAGAAAAAACCATTACGTGAAACGAGTATTTTAGATTTTGTAGCAACTATTACATAACTTTTTTTCAATTATTTTATTATTCTTATTAATTGTTAGCGCGTATACCTTTGCATAATATGACTTTTATAAACATAAAAAAGGATTTTTCCCTTAAGCGGACGCCTCTAATAACCGGACAAAAACTTTGGCACCGTGCGTGTCCGGTTATGGGAGATTTCACTGTATTATTTAAAAAAATCTGTTTTATTTTTTATTCAAATATTTACTTGTTCAATACAAACTTAACATTTAGAAGTTTTTGGCGGTTTCTAGCGGATTTGAATAATCGCTTTAGCATTTCGCTAAGCTGCAAGCTGGCAACACTGGTTCATGGAACTAAGGGGCCGAAATGGTTTGTTGGGTGGCCAGGCACAACACATGATGGAAGAGTGTGGCGCGAAAGTCCCAAAGGTCGCGCTTTAGCACAAGAAGATTTACTTTTGCCTGAAGGAACACATATTTTAGGAGATTCCGCCTATCCTCTTCTTTCCTATTTAATGGTGCCCTATAGAGATAATGGGCACTTATCAAGAAGACAACGAAGCTATAATGTGAAATTAAGTTCAAATAGTCTTAATTGAAAAAGCTTTTGGCTTATTAAAATGCCGATTTCGTCAGTTGACATTTTTGAATATGTTCCTCACAAATGAAATGAAGTTTGTTGTCATTGCTGCTTGTGTTTTGCACAATGTTTGCATACTAAACAATAACTACATTGTGGTTGATGACGACGACAATGCAAACCCAGAACATTTTCACGAGGATCTCGAGCAAAATCTTCATCCAATGGATAAACGTGATAGCATTGCTAATTTATTGTATAGAAATCTACATTAAATACTGTCTAGTTTTGCTTTTTTCGCTACATTTAGGTTTTAGAAATAAATGTGTGACTGTGACTGTGACTGTAATTTTAATATATATTATCTTCATCAGTGTTATAGACTCTTAATCAAATTAATTTTAGTATTGTTAAGAGCTTCATTGCCGCACTGAGTGCGGTAATGGATATTACCGCACTCAGTGCGGTAATTGATAGATATTACCGCACTCAGTGCCGTAATGAATATTACCGCACTCTTTTTGTATAAAGAAAAACAGTGAACCAGAATGTATTGATGAAGATAAAATATTGAACAACACACGTTTGCTTATGGCACTTAACGAGACTCGTTTGATTGCCGCAAAACTCGGCTCACCGCCTCGTTTTTGGCAATCAAACTCGTGTCGTTAAGATGCTCATAATCTCTACAAACCAAGAAGGAATTATAATTCCTATAACATTTTTATGTAAAACCTAAGAGCATATGCTCTTTGGTAAAACTAAAAATAAAATTTAGTTCCCTCTTGTAAACTCAATCCGGAGACATACCTACTGTATCGAGTTCTTAACAGTTTATTATAATAAATAAATTAATTAAAATATCTTTAATTTTTCTAACTGCATTCCGATCGCTGTACTCGTTTTTCAACACCGTGTAATCTGGGAGACAAATTGAGCTCGCTCGGGAACGAAGTTTCCGGGTACGAGATATGGGGAGACGAAATGTGGGGAACGAACTTTCCGCAAACCTGCTCTAAGTACTCTATGTTCTAAATTAGAAATAATATTAATAGCATTGTATCCAAATGCAACTCGTCTTTTGCAGCCAGCGGATGTAGCAGTATTCAAACATCTAAAAACTGGTTGGAAAAAAGGTGTAAGTAGATGCAGAAGAGATAATCCCTCGCAATCGCTGACAAAAGAGAAATTTGCACCAATATTGAAAATGACAATTGACAATTATTTGAACCCCGAAATACTTAAAAGATGGATTTCGAGCTTGCGGATTATACCCATGGAATCCAGATTCATTAGATTTTACAAAGTGTTCAGGGAAATCTAATATTCAAAGTAGTGTCGCTAATTTCGAACCTACTGTGCAAATGAATTAAGAAACATTGAAAGGCATCGTGGGTGAAGACACTATTCAAGCGTTTGAAAGATTCTCTGAAATGAAAGAAGCCCAATCATTTATTAAATTATATATGTGGAAATTTTTTCACAATCCTGGAGTGAACTTAAAAACTCAAACCGAAGCTATTGGAACAACGATCCATATGAATCATAACTGAGAGGATAGCTTACCTACCATACGTTGATGAAGATGAAAATTCAGGGTTATTTGATGTTAGTAATATGGACATATACCATGAGATAAAAAAATGATTCTGAGCAGGCCTTGATATGTGTTATACGCAGGGGCGTGCTGGCCCACCGGGATACCGGGAGATTTCCCGGTGGCCTGCCACCAAAGTGGCCTGCTGGCCTGCCGTAAAAGCAAATTCGACGAATTGTTATATTAAAATAAAATAAACGTTCCCATCAAACATAATATAAAATGATTATTATTTATACATTGAAAACTCACTTGAAGTGCCTGTCCACTTAAAGGGACTTTTGTAAACAGTGTTTCATGTGTTCCTCAAATCGTCTCGGTTTTGCTGACAAGTAAATATACGAATTCAGCAGTTCTCAGTAATTGTATACTGCACGTGCATTTCGGCACCAACATAAGTATAGATTTTTTTTGTTATCGCCAGACTTTTAAATAATATTGCTCAAATTTCAAAATATAAATTTTGTTGTTACAATCAGCTGAACTGGAGTGTAGTTTGAACGTGTCCGTGTCGTGAGTCAGTAGTGACACCAATTGACTGCCCGATCCGTTTTATACGTAATTCAAAATGGATAAAAAAAATGTAAAACGTAAAGGTGGTGCTGAAAGGGAAAGGGATAGAAAAAAGAAACTTTTAATTAAAGAAGGTGAAAAGTGTTCCAAAATTGACTCATTCTTTAAAGACGTTGAAAGAAAAGGTGTCGAGAAAGGTGTTACTATTACAGAACACATAGTGGAAGAATCAGATTTGGAGGTAACTGAAAATCAGCCTTCAACATCAAAATGTGTGACACCTAGCAGTTTCAATCGCACTGAAACGGATCAAAATGTGTTTGTGCCCTTGGAAGTGTCAATTTCAAAACCAGTGGTAGTGACGGAATTAGTAGAATCAACTCCCGCATTTGAAGAAACCGACGATTACACTTTCAACTATTTTGCACCACCCAAAGAAAGTGAATTAGATATGTTTTTCAAAAAGCATCTATTGCAACCGTCAAATGATGTAGAAGTGCCGTTCGTAGCAAAAAAAGTATTTTACCGAGAAAATGGATCTTGTCGTATTTGGCTAACTTACGACTGTAGTTCGACCAAACTTTTCTGCACTGTATGTTTGGCATTTTCAAAATCCACAGAAAAAAATTCGTTTTGTCTTGGTGTGAATGATTGGAAACACATATATCAAAGAATTTCGGAACATGAATCTAGTAAACAGCATAAAAACTGTGCAGATTCCTATTTTTTAACGTTGAAACATAAAGATATAAAAAGCCTGCTCTTTTCTGACCAGAAAAAAATTAGAGATGAACAAGTTAAAAAAAGGAGATTAGTTCTTGAGCGTATTATAGAAATTATTAAATTTATTGGTAAACGTGGGTTGAGTTTTCGGGGAAGTAAACACGAAGCTGCTTATACACTGGATGACCCCACATTAGATCATGGAAATTTCTTAGATTTAGTATTGCTGCTAAGTAAATACGACGTTGTGCTCAAGGAACATCTAACAAGAATAATCCATTTAAGTAAAATAGCACATGAAAAGGCACAACAAAGAGGAGCTAAAACTCCTGGACGAGGAAGTTTATTAACCTTACTGTCAAACAATACAGTCAACTTGATTATACAAACGATATCTTTTTGTATCAAAACGTACATTTCAAAAGAAGTTCAAACTGCCGGTATGTTTTCTGTCCAAATAGATACTACTCAGGATATCTCTGTGAAAGATCAGTGCTCTATAATTTTGAGGTACGTTCTTCATGATCAAATTAAAGAAAGGTTAATAGCCCTAGAATGTTGCACAGATTCTTCTGGACAAGGTTTTGTAGAATTACTGAAGAAAGTGCTAATTAACAATAATTTAGATATCTCTAATTGTATGGGAAATTCTACAGATGGTGCAGCTAATATGAGGGGAGAATACAATGGGTTTACAGCTTGGCTCAGTGAAAATTCGCCAGGGCAAGTTCATATTTGGTGCTATAGTCACATATTAAACTTAGTTTTATCAGACGCAACTAAATCTCCAGTTTCCGTTGCTTCGTTTTTCACTTTGATTAATTCAGTAGCTGTGTTTTTTAAAGAATCGTATCAACGAATGAACATATGGCGCGAGTCTAGTGCTCAAAAATTAAAAAAACTGCAATTAATAGGTGAAACTAGGTGGTGGGCTAAACATACAGCATTATCACGAATTTTTGGAACTTTCAAGAATCATGAGCATGCCATGTACGTAGATTTAATTGTTGCTCTTATTGAAATTGAAGAAAATGAGAAATTTAATACAGACATACGATCAAAAGCCAGAACATTTAAGGAGTCATTTTTAAAATACGAAACAATTATGTTGGCTCAGATTTTTTTGAGAATATTCAGTATAACAACACCCCTGTCAAAATATTTGCAGACTAGTGGATTGGATCTTTTAAAATGTCATCAAATGGTATGTTCTACACTGACACAAATAAAACAAATCCAACGAGATATGGAAGGAGCAAAATCGGCAGCTCATAGTTTTATTACTTGGGCTTCCAATGAGTTTCTGTCTCGCGAAGTGGATGAAGAGATACAAGACAGTTTCCCCAAAAAAAGAGTGAGATACATAAAAACAATGGCAGGTGAAACAAGTCGGGACGATCCTTTACGTGATGTCAATCAGAAATTTGCTTTTGAAGTTCACAATGTAATTCTAGATCGTGTAGTAGAAAGTATGCAGACAAGATTTGAAAACAATAGACGATTGTACGCTGATTTAAGTTTGCTTTCTCCCCAAAATTTTAATCACATCAAAAAAGGCGAAATTTCCTCTGAGGCTTTACTAAATTTAAGTGAAAAATTGTTAAAATTTGATAAAAATGCCACAAAGGAAAATCTACATAATGAACTACTCAATTTTGCAAACTCTTGGGACAGATTAAAAAACTCTATCGGCGAGGAATATGAATATTTTTTATATAGTACTTCACACGAAGAAAAAGGCGAAGATGAGGACACCTCAGAAAAAATAATAGGGACTTGTAATAACTGTAAAAACTGCTCAATTTGCTGTTACCGAGTACTAATACATTACAACTTATATAGTGAAGCGTACAGTGTACTAGCACTCGCTTATAAATATTTATTAACGTTACCTATAACACAAGTCGCATGTGAAAGGTCATTTTCAACTTTAAAATTCATCAAAAATAGACTTCGAAGTACTTTAAGTGATACGAATTTGGAAGCATTTTTGTTGATGTCGGTTGAAACTAGTGTTCTTCATAATTTAGACACAGAATTAGTCATTGACAAAGTGGCAGAACATAGTGCTCTTTTGAAACGGGAGTTATGCGGCGACTAAATTTTAGTTTTATTTTTGAACTGAACCGAACCGAACCGTACAAAACTACCATCAGCTCTCCAAAAATGTAAGTTTCTTTATTTCATTTTTAGGTTAACCAAATTTATATTCAGACATCTTGTACTTGTTTTCTATATACAAAATCAGGCCAGGTCAGGTCAGGTTAATAGCGGGTTACAAAATAGTTACAATGTGTAAAATCACAATATATAGCTTTATAAGAAATTTAAATGCCATGATAATAAAAGTGGCCTGAACTCTCAGTCGTTTCCCGGCCTAGTCTGATTTACCCAGCACGCCCCTGGTTATACGTTTGGCAGTACTGAAGTGTATTGTCAGTCTATGTCAAATTCTAGATTTGCAGGTTAAGTTTTACGTAAGTCTGTATCAAACAACAAACAAAACGTAACCTTTTAATCTCGAATTTGACATAGACTGACAATACATTTCAGTACTGCCAAACGTATAAAACATATCAAGGCCTGCTCAGAATCATTTTTTTTATCTCATGGTATATGAAAATTCATTTATTAATAATGCTTCTGAGACCGACAAAACTGGTTCTGAGGTAGAAATTAATCCCATAAATGAAATAATCTCTAATTTAGCTGTTGATAAATTGCCTGATAAATTTGAACATTATTCACCTATTAGGAGCGAAAGTCAAGTGAATGAACATGTACTAGTACAAATCGCTACAATCGACATGAATACTGACAAAACACCCAAACATTTGGTACATTATTTACCTATTAACAGTGAAAGTCAAGTAACTGAATATGTAGAACAAATCCCTACAAACAACATAAATATTGATAAAACACCTGAACATTTGGAACATTATTTACCTATTGAGGATCTGAGCGACATTAGGACGCCTGAATTAATGTCCACCTCAAATCCGTTATTAATAAATTCAACAGCCATTAAGGATTCGTCTGAATGTAGCCAAAGCGACATTAATATCGACAGTATTTTACAGTGGCCGGTAACTCCAGAAAGTAACGGCAAAAAAATACGGAACGTCTTCCCTTTGTCATTACTTCAGCGAAGTGGCAAGATATTAATTAATTGAATTAATTTAATTAGTTTAATTGCAATTGTTTATGTTATTGTTACATTTAAGATATTTAAATGTATTGTTAAGTTTGAAGTACATAGGAGTAGTAAGGTCTACAAACAATGTAATTATGCGAAATGCCTGTTTTGTTTGTTTGTTAATAAATAAATAAATAAATATTAATTAAAAAAATGGAATCAATAGAAGACATAAAAAACAAAAGGAAGACAGAAAAAGAACCGAGGATAAAGAAAATAAAGCCAATAAAAAAAGGAAACTGTGACAAAGAAAAAAACAAAGGTCACAAAAAGGTCAGATGCCAAGCAAAATATCAAATATAAGAGCAAGGCAGAAATATCAGAAAATAAAGGCATTACAATAATATCTGATATAACAATACCGGCTCCGGTTAGTGATAGTGAAAATAAAAATATTTAGCCAACCGAAGAGTCGAAGACGGACCTAATTTTCAAGAATTATTTAAGGACAACGTATAAAACTATACAGGCTTATGCCACATTTGTATAATGTAAATTGGGAACCACGGCATGAAATGCATTTCGTGTTAAAGAAAATACCATTTTTCGTGGTAAAACATAAGTTAATAAATTTAAACAATCTTCTAATAGTATTTAAGTGTAACACTTGTAATAATAAAACTTAAACTTTGTATTTTTAGCTATTGTTTTTTGAATAATCATTTCTGTTGCTTTGTATGGGTACTTTATTTCTAACAAATCATATTTTTTTTATTTGTTTGGGTAGTTTTCAAATTACCTATTAGTCTTTGCTATTAATGAATTCAAAATTTTAATTTGTTGCTTAAAAAATAAGTACCTAGGGTTCTGGCATCTCTTGTCCCTCCTTATTACATCATAAATGAAAGAGATAACACTATGTCAATAACTATATCGGATAGTGTCAATCATAGTTTTTTTGCACTACTAGTCTCAGAACGCACCGTTATTGGTCTATTTTTAGGTCGTGAAGTTGATTTTCTCCACCAATGGAGAGAAATTAAAATAAACAATTTTCACCGTGGTAACTAATAAATTGCTAAGTTACCAAATATGACTATTTTAATTATGACGTTTTAAAGAGCTGTATTGTCAGGTTGACAGTTAAAATATTTTCGAAATTTGTTGGGAATTTAGGTATTAAGCCGTTTCGTAGTGCAAAAAATAGTATATAAACCACGGTAGCGAATCGTCTTATAACCTTCGCGCTTTAGATACTTCGCGCTGCGCGCTCAGTATCTAATATGCGCTAAGGTAATAATACTGCGCTTAGCTACCTTGATGTATAATATACTATTACTGTGTCAATAACTATAATGTGAAGCTATATTATAATTTTGGTAATATTATTGTTATTTCAATGAGTTGAGTGATTTCATCTACTAAATTATTAAGAGCATAGAGCTGTTTATACCACCAAACAGCAAAAAACTACACTTAGTGTATACAAGTAAAATAATCGCCCTTTTACAGAAATCGTCGACTAGGGTGTCAATAACTGTACCATTTACCCTACATACTTTAAAGAAAATGCAAAAAATGGAATAGGCTCATTTAGGGCCGGTTTTTCAATCATGATTTAAACTTTCGTTCACGAGAACTTAGTTCAAGAGCTGATCTCGGTTCCACGACAATTCCGTTTTTCAGTCGAGATCTGACAGTGGTTCACGTGAACTCAGTTTAACCGTAGCTCAGTTCCGAACACGCTTGTGTATCTAATATCGCATCTGTTTAAACAAATTCTGCGTCTGCGTCAACTGCTCACAGATTAGATTTGAGTTGCCGTTAGCCGTTGTTGCTTTCAAGTTTCAATTTCAAACGAGAAGCACGTGCCCTATTGAATAGTTTAAAAATGGATACAAGCATAGGTAATGTAACCCCACGGGATACAAGTAAACGAGCACCAAATTTTACCACATATGAAGATGTGCCCTCTAAAAGTATACAAACCTGCAGAAGGTTCACATTCTCCGGCTAGCTCACTTCTCGGCAACAATTTAAATAAAATGTGGGTTCGTATTTTCACTTCATACATATGGGTAAGGTTCAATAAAATACAAAGTGGGCGCCAGCAATTTAATAATTGCATTTAACTAACATAACATAGGTATATATTTATATTTACAAATGGAAAATCGGAAATGTATATTCTGTACCTTTTAAATTATATATTAAATCATAGGTACATAATTAGAATTAAACAATTGAATGAAATGTTTTAAATCCGATCTTAAGTATAATCGGAGAGCTCTCCCTGGTTATAAAATATAGGTTGTTAAAAACTATATATCTAATTAGCTGTTATAATTAAAATTTAGTATAACAAATGTTCAAAATTCATACTGATAAGCAGTAATGTTTACATGCAAATCGGTAGTGACAGTTTAGAGTTATTTAGCAAGATTTAAGGTGTATTGACAATGAGGTAAGTCAAAAAAAACCAGTTAGATAAGGACAGGGGTTTATAGTTGAAGTTTTAGGAGCTTCCGCTGCGCAGAAAGCCACATCTGTGCACTGCAGTGTCGAGCAATAACTGCACCGTACTTACTGGGTCAACTTGAGGTAGGAAGCTAATAAAGGCCAGCCAAGGGGGCAGAGGCTCCTTGAGGGAGTTGCAGATGGTGCACCAGGTCCAAGAAGGTAGATGGACGGCAATGGTACCTCAACCAGTTTGAGCAGTGCGGTATGCCAAATAAGATAGAGGATTACTCTGCGATGCTGAACTGGTGGAAGACATCCAGGTAAACAAGGCTCTTTGGGGGAATAGCTGAGAGCGCACCAGGTCCGATTAGACGAAGGGGTGGTGTCGGAACCTCAATCCGTCGAGCAGAGTGGTATAAAAAAAAGCTAGACAAGCATTCACAGGTAAGACGCTGGATTAAATAATTAGAATTGCACCTACCAGCTAAGTGAGCTGCCTTTCTTAAGAAACGTCGCACCATGTGCTTCGGAAAATGTCAGAAATAACGGTCACTTCAATATCACTTTATTATGCCGATTATTTCCTAATTTATGCACATAATATAACAACTGTATGTTGCAGGATGACGGCAGAAATATTTAAATTTCACAAAGCCTCGAGTCAAGATGCCATACCTCGACGATGGTACAGGCAAGAATCCTCCATATCCAAAAATTCAGGAAAAGGCTTTTTTTATAACATTTTCAAAAATCCCTAAATCAGAATGTCAAACCTTAAAGAGGAGTTATGTGTGTATGCAACCTTTGAAGCAAGATGGGTTGCATACTTGTTAAGGGAAATTATTGTATGTGTAAATGCAACATTTTGAATATATTAAATAATAAACCTTGTAGCTAATTACACTGGAATGCTACACTATCCCTTCACAAGAAAAAAGAACAGAAAAAGACAACGTCTCAGATACCAGAATATTCCATTTCATAAAACCCAACCAAAAGATGTTATCCTTCAACTAAAAGAACTATAAGTAAGCTAACTTAGAGACCTAGAATACTATGCTAAACTACTTATATCTAATCTACTGGGACAACACAAGTTACTCAGTCCGTCGCTGCGAGGTGGAAAAGCTGCGCCGGTGGACTAAATAATCGTAAGTACACAAATACTTATTAACTAACCCTTTCAAAATAAACAAAGAAAATGATTAAAGGATATATAATGCTATGCTGTAAGGAAGCACTTAAGTTACTTTACCTAATCATAATTGCCCAAAAGAATCTCGTAAGATGAAATTCCATCACAAAGTTCCTGTGCCAGAAATAAACCATTTCTGCAAATTCAAGGGAAATGCAAGGAACTAGCTTTAGACGCATAGTCTATATTAAAAAGCTCATAATGATCTTGCCTGACCTGCACACGTCTTGAAGCTATCTAAACTTCTAATAACGTATCATATTCACGTTACTGGATCATTCCATCACATTGGACAGAGTATTTACCCAAAAAAAAAATTACTGCACCACATAGGGTACAGCAGAGAAGTGCTATGCCACAACTCTGACAATTAGACGGAAAAGTAGAATAGGTAACTAATCAAATCCATCAAAAGTACCACACCTACAGCGAATAATGAAATTAATACCTTCACCAAAAATATCTATATACAAGAAACTGATTAAGAGTCGTCGTCGGGAAAATTAAATTCGTTATCAGTACCGGGTTTTAAATCTTTTATATGCCACACCCCTAAGTTTTTACCATTTAAATCAACTAAACGATATGTTACAGTACCTGTTACTTCGGCAATTTTGGCTTTAACATATTTAGGAGCTAACTTCCGAGCAAAACCTTTGGAGGCATCTGACAAAACTGGATTGCGTTTCCACACTATTTCACCTTTCTTAAAATGTAAGGCCCTTTTCCTTAAATTATAGTAATGTTTATTACGCTCATAAGCTTTGTTCAATTTTGCAATGACTTCATTGTAAAGGGGAGAAAGTTCATTGACATCCTTCACCAATTGTTCTCGGGTGTCTAAAGATATATCTGCCTTTTTCAGATTCGCTAGGCGACCATAATAATCACCATGAGCGGGAACAGTCCTACCGAAATTAAGGAAAGAGGGGGTATAACCCGTAACTTCATGGACAGCATTCCTAATTGCATGGGCTATTTTAAAAATCTGAGCGTCCCAAAGTCTATGATTTTCTTGCACGTATGAGCGAATAGCAGTGGTGATAATCCTATTCGTACGCTCCACAGGATTCACTTGAGCATGGTAAGACGCATTATACCACACCTTCTGAACCTTATATTTTTCCACTAGTTTTAGAAAAGCTCCACCAATAAATTGGGGTCCGTTATCACACATGATGATTTGTGGTACACCAAACATTAGGAAGACATCGTTTTCGAGAAACCTAACGATAGAAGAGGCAGTTGCCTTCCTAAGAGGTTGAACTTGCACGAATTTGGTGAACCAATCGGTCACAACCAAGATAGAAGTGTAACCTTTTGTGGATCTAGGTAAAGGACCAATCAAATCTATTGATACTAGTTGAAAAGGATATTTGATTTTTTTTTGATTTCCCATGAAACCAGGTCGAAGTTGTGAAGAAGATTTACTGGCTTGACAAACATCACACTTCAGTACATATTTAGCGACGTCAGCTTTCATTTTGGGCCAATAGTAAATCTCTGAAAGTTTATGGAGTGTTTTGAATGAACCAAGATGGCTTGAGGTGGGTTCATTGTGAAATTGGTGAAGAAGATCTAGTCGTTTTGTTTTAGGAACTACTATTTTCCATTCAACAAGGTTAGATGTAATGTTGTGTTTATTGTGAACATATTTGTGGAGAATTCCATCCTCGATTCGCCAAGAAGGATATTTAATGGGGTCACGTGTGATTTTAATGATCATGTTCCTATACCAAGGACAAAATTCTGTCTCTCCAAACGTTATAGTATTAATATTAACAACAGGGATAGGAGCTCTAGATAATGCATCCGGGACAACATTATATTTCCCTTTCCGATGTTCAATGTCAAAACTGTATTGCGACATTCTAGCCGTCCAACGAGCTAATCTACCTGTTGGCGATTGAAGTTTGTGTAACCACAAAAGAGCATGATGATCAGTGATAATTTTAAAATGTGTTAGTTCAATGTAAGGACGATACTTCTCTATCCCAAACAAGCAGGCTAAGCATTCTTTCTCGGTTATAGAGTAATTCTGTTCAGCGCTAGTTAAGGACCGACTGGCGTAAGCAATGACTTTTTCATTTGAACCTTCCCCTTGCACTAAAATTGCTCCTAAACCAACATCACTAGCATCACACTGAATAATGAACGGTTTAGTGAAATCTGGGCTAGTTAAGATAGGTGCTGAAACTAATAAACCTTTCAGTTCTTGGAACGCAAATTCTGCACGATCATTCCACTTAATGACTTTCTTTTTTTGATGGCCCTTAATGAGTTCTAATATCGGGGATACGATTGTTGAAAAATTTGGAACAAACCTTCTGTACCAGCTGGCCATTCCTAAAAATCTTTTAACCTCCGTGGAAGTTTTAGGAGTAGGAAAAGAAACGATAGCTTCGACTTTAGAAGGATCGGTACGTAAACCATCCCTGTCAACCAAGAAACCTAAATAAGTTAGAGAAGGTCTACAAAATTCACACTTATCGAGGTTTATAGTTAGCCCTGCATCCTTTAAATGATTATAAACTTTGTTTAGGGTGTCCAAGTGTTCAGAAAAAGTTTTTGAAGCGATGATAATATCGTCCATGTATACAAATACGCTATCTAACTCAGGACCAAAAATGTTATCCATTAATCTCTGTAACGTTTGGGGACTATTGTTAAGGCCGAAGGGAAGAACAGTAAATTCAAATAGTCCTCTACTTGGAACTGTAAAAGCGGTCTTCTCACAACTGTTCTTGGAAAGTGGTACCTGCCAAAATGCCTTTTGAAGGTCGATGGAACTTAAAAACCTTGCGTCCTGTAGCCTATCAAGAATACCATTAACATATGGTAAAGGGTAAGCATCCCTTTTGGTAAGTTTATTTAATTGACGACCGTCAAAACAAAATCTTAAGGATCCATCTTTCTTTTTTACCATTACAATCGGAGAATTCCAAGGTGAGAAAGATTTTTGAATCACCCCCAACTCTAACATTGTATCAACCTCTTTATTTACAGCATCCAGCATTACAGGTGACATAGGATAGTATCTCTGCTTAATCGGTTTTGCATCTCCAGTATCTATATTATGGACGACCATATGGGTGCGACCAAGTTTAGGACCACTTATACTATGAAATTTATTAATGACGACTTCCAAATTTCGAATTTGTTCACCAGACAGGTCCTCTTTTGCAAGAATATATTTAAATGAATTATTTAAGCTAGAAACATGGAATTGGTCTGATTTGAAATCTGTGATAATGTTAAACAAATAACAGCTATCAACACCAAGGGTAAGTGGAGCTGAGATAGTGTTCGAAACTAAACAGTTAATAACTCTAGTTACATTATCGATCGTTACAGGTAAATCTACTAACCCTAGGATGGATTGATAGTTCCCATCAGCTGTTTGAAGTTTCATATCAGAATTAGATGTACTAGTCAATGGCAAATTAAATTTATTTAACAAAAATAATCCCTGCTTGCCTATTATTGTCTGGTTAGCACCAGAATCCAGAAGAGCTAACAATGGAATATTCTTAATTTGTACTTTGATAAAGGGTCGATTATCCCTGTGGCAGTGAGAAAACATGGACTGAACTTGAGGGTATTTATAAAAGTGTGCAACAGCCTTCAACCACTCTTTCCACTTTAAAGTTTCAGCCTGCAAAATCTCGGGACTTAAGCGTCGTGGGCTGCAGACGAGGCTTGTCCTTGCGGGTTTTTTTGAACGTTACGAGTACATTTGGGACAATTACTAAAATTGACATTTGGAGTTCCACAAACGTAACAGAAAAATGTACGCTCCTTTTCACATCGATGGTAAGTGTGTCCTTTTTGTTGACAATTCCAACAAGTTACATTAGAGGAGGTCCTTGCAAAGTTCATGGATTTAAAACTATTTTTGTTAAAAGGAAAAGATTTCTTAGGTGCTTTATCAGAAGTGGTAGACGAGTGAACCTGACGTTTTAATTGACTAGTAGGTTTATAAGCCAAGTCTGGTTCTAAAGGAGAACTAGTAGATGAGAAATTAGGTCGAAACTTCTTATTTCTATTCTTCGTTTCTTCTAACTCTCGACAATATTCAGTTAAGGAGTTTATAGTAAGAACTTGAATTAACGCTAAATGATTGCTATAATATGGTTGTAGGTTTTTCCGAATATATCTTAATTGTACTTCTTCTGGTGGGACAGAGCTTAATCTATTGAAAAGGTTAATCATAACGGCTATGAAGATATGAGGACGTTCATCAACACCTTGTATACGAGAACGAATTTCCTCCCAAAGCGCATCATCATAGTCGCTAGGTAAGTAATGTTTTTTCAATAAATCTACTATCTCTTTCCAACTGCTAATTCTATTTCGAATAGACCGAAACCAAATTAATGCCTGATCATCAAACAAATCTATTGCCTCTAAAAATAATTGTTCGTATGTTAAGTTTCTTGCTACTCTCAATTCTTCAACTCTTTCTATGAATGAATTAACACCCTGATTAGCATTGTTACCTGAAAATTTCAGATTCCATTTGGAAACTCTTACAGAACTTGATGAGACTTCCGTCCGATGGCTACAAGTAGGAATTTGGGATAGATTTAATTCTTTTAATCGATTTGCAAAACGCTCGACAGGCTCTGAAATATCAAATTCGACCTTTCTACTGCTATGATGTGGGGAACTATGAGAAGCTTGAAAGATGGGATCCAATGGAGCTTCAGAAGTCATATTAATTCGAGGAAGATCTATACTACTGCTAGGAATTGGTTGTTCTGATTGTTGAATTATTGATATTACATCATTATGGTGTATCTCTTCACCATCAGCTACTTCCGAAAGAGATACTGACAATTCTAACAATTGGTCTTTTAGGTGAGTCCACTTAAGCTTAGTATCATCATCTAATAACATAGAGATATAATCTAATCGACGGTCTATGTGCTCTAGTTTAGTAGTTAATCTGTCAAATTCAGTAGACAAGGGTTTATTTTCAAAAGTCTGGGCCAAAGTTCGAAGATATGCCAACCTATGTTCGCAAAAATCTAACTCCTGAGGAACGTTAAATGTGACAAGTTGGTAAGAAGAACTTAGAGTTGAGTCACGCTTCTCTAAATTTAATTGTGTTCTTAATAACTTACGTTTTTCATCGACACTACGATTTGCAGGGTCCAAGTTACGAGTGGTTAACTCCCAATCTAACTCATCAGAAACCAAACAATTCACTTTCATCATCATGGAGGCAATTTGTAAGAACACACCAAAAATTATTACTTAAGAACCGTTAACCCTTATGAAAAGTGAAAATATCAAAAATTTTGAAAACTTATAACGTTTACTGAGCCAAGTTGTATGTAATTTCTAGTCAACCGAACCGAAAGAAGGCCTTGACCGTTGGGTGCCAATTTATGTGTGCCCTCTAAAAGTATACAAACCTGCAGAAGGTTCACATTCTCCGGCTAGCTCACTTCTCGGCAACAATTTAAATAAAATGTGGGTTCGTATTTTCACTTCATACATATGGGTAAGGTTCAATAAAATACAAAGTGGGCGCCAGCAATTTAATAATTGCATTTAACTAACATAACATAGGTATATATTTATATTTACAAATGGAAAATCGGAAATGTATATTCTGTACCTTTTAAATTATATATTAAATCATAGGTACATAATTAGAATTAAACAATTGAATGAAATGTTTTAAATCCGATCTTAAGTATAATCGGAGAGCTCTCCCTGGTTATAAAATATAGGTTGTTAAAAACTATATATCTAATTAGCTGTTATAATTAAAATTTAGTATAACAAATGTTCAAAATTCATACTGATAAGCAGTAATGTTTACATGCAAATCGGTAGTGACAGTTTAGAGTTATTTAGCAAGATTTAAGGTGTATTGACAATGAGGTAAGTCAAAAAAAACCAGTTAGATAAGGACAGGGGTTTATAGTTGAAGTTTTAGGAGCTTCCGCTGCGCAGAAAGCCACATCTGTGCACTGCAGTGTCGAGCAATAACTGCACCGTACTTACTGGGTCAACTTGAGGTAGGAAGCTAATAAAGGCCAGCCAAGGGGGCAGAGGCTCCTTGAGGGAGTTGCAGATGGTGCACCAGGTCCAAGAAGGTAGATGGACGGCAATGGTACCTCAACCAGTTTGAGCAGTGCGGTATGCCAAATAAGATAGAGGATTACTCTGCGATGCTGAACTGGTGGAAGACATCCAGGTAAACAAGGCTCTTTGGGGGAATAGCTGAGAGCGCACCAGGTCCGATTAGACGAAGGGGTGGTGTCGGAACCTCAATCCGTCGAGCAGAGTGGTATAAAAAAAAGCTAGACAAGCATTCACAGGTAAGACGCTGGATTAAATAATTAGAATTGCACCTACCAGCTAAGTGAGCTGCCTTTCTTAAGAAACGTCGCACCATGTGCTTCGGAAAATGTCAGAAATAACGGTCACTTCAATATCACTTTATTATGCCGATTATTTCCTAATTTATGCACATAATATAACAACTGTATGTTGCAGGATGACGGCAGAAATATTTAAATTTCACAAAGCCTCGAGTCAAGATGCCATACCTCGACGATGGTACAGGCAAGAATCCTCCATATCCAAAAATTCAGGAAAAGGCTTTTTTTATAACATTTTCAAAAATCCCTAAATCAGAATGTCAAACCTTAAAGAGGAGTTATGTGTGTATGCAACCTTTGAAGCAAGATGGGTTGCATACTTGTTAAGGGAAATTATTGTATGTGTAAATGCAACATTTTGAATATATTAAATAATAAACCTTGTAGCTAATTACACTGGAATGCTACAAAGAGCAGCAATTGTAAGTAAAATAATAAAGGGTGTATTTTAGCTTTTTATAATAGTTCTAACCTCAATTTTGTTTTCGTCAAAAATAATAGCACGCTAGTGTGTTCTTAATTTTATAATAAAAATAACATTAACAAGTAATGTATAGCTAATTCTTCATATGTTAAACTAGGTAATATTTATTTTAATTTTAGATATTCTTGGTAAAAGAGAGGAAAAATGTATTGGAGTGCAAGAAAACAGATGTTTCCTCATGTAGAGGGAAAACTGAGCAGAGGGCAGAACTTGCTCGACAATTTAATGCGAGTAACGCGGTATACCGCGATGAAAACACGTTGAAGCGGAAATACGAAAATATTAAAAATCGTTCGAAGAAAAATTTCGCAGAAATAAAATTGCAAAGGTGGATGACAGGTGGTGGAGCAGCTACAAAAATCAAAATTACCGAGGTAGATGCAACAATTTACTAAATGTTGGGAAGGCAGGTGACTGGGCTGCCATCAGAATTTGGTGGTGATGCGAGTGAGTTTACAGTGGAAGGTAATTGAGTATTAATAAAAAAAGTTACATCTGTTATATCTAATTATGAATATATCTTGTTTGTAGTTGCTCTAAATGAACTTGCATCGCCACATTCCGGTACTGACTGGGATGAAGTTCAGGCTACGTATAATTAAAAAACAATTAACGGATAATGTTAGCTACATATATTATTTTTTTATTAGTAGACGAGGTACAACCAGCTGATGAAACTCTAATCTATCAGAACAGCGCATCGTCCGATAGTGCAGGCAAGCATGATCGTAAGTTGTTAATAGAAATACAGTAACCCGTGCTTAATTAAATTCAAGTTGTAGGAGTATCTAATACAGCTGCAGACTGGAGAAGCTATACGCCAGCAATGCTTCGTCAGCCAAAGCATACTGCATTGTCATTTGCAAAAAAATGTGTTGTTGAACCATCGGCAGCATGCGGTTCCAAGAGTGAAATCACCACACCCACTAGTATGTAACATTATTGACTTAGGTGTGAATATTTTATAAGAAATTTGAAAATAAATTATTTTTTTGCAGGATCTGCAAAAAAGAAGACAGCAGATGGTACGTGGACAGAGTTGGCGAGAGCTAAATCAGATTTGTTGGAGCTGCAGCGGAATCGCATGTTGCAGGAGCAGCAAATGGGCCATGAAGAGCATTTGTTAAAAATGCACTGTATCAGAGATGAACACAAATTAAAAATGGAAATATTAAAAGTAGAATAATTAGAAATGAAAAAAACAGTTGCAAAACATTTAAATAAAGAAGTATTGCCTTAACGATATTCTTTTATTTATATCCGGTGAGCCCTAATAAAGGCTAATTGCAAGCGAGCTGTGTACGTTTTATTTCCTTTTACTGAAAATATTAGTGATCAATGAAGCATGTGTTTATTAGAAAACAAGGAACTTGTAAAGTCGCCATGGCAATATTTTAAAGTAGATGACACTATGACTACAATGCAAAAGACCGCGTTTAAATATCTCAATAAACAACGGAGATATGAGCATTTTAAGATTTAACATTTTTTTCAAAAAAAAAATTTTTTAAACCCATTTTCGTGTGCGACATTTTTCAAAAAAAATTTTTTTTGTTCTGTAATTGTTTTTTGCGTCATGTAATGTAATAACCCAGTACTTGATGTTTTATTAAATAAATAAATGAAATACGTAATCTTTGGTTTTTTTGTTCTTTTTTTTGCCATGAAGGGTAACTTATCTGGGGGCTTCTCGAGGAGGTTTAAAAGCTACCCACTTTCATCCCCGCCAACTACCCCCTCTTCCTAAAATTCCTCCATTCATTTTGTCTCCGACAACCATCCAGTGCGGTCATCATGTTCTTCCAGTGCGTTTTTAATGAGTGGCCCATGTTATCGTATTTGAAACTTGTTCACGGATCCTGGGACGACTTCCATGCTGGGGAGCGGATGCCCTTCGCAGAAACATATCCCCTCGTCCAGTTGCACGAGTTGGAGGAAGCCCTGCTACACTGCCTCATGTGGCCACACCTTCCGTGGAGGACAAAGCCGGAGCAGTAGTTTCAGTTGTAATTATTAATTTTAGGTGTAAATAAATTTCTTAGATTTATTCGTTAAAGTTATAGTTGTAATTATAAATTTTAGTTGTAAATAAATTTCTTAGTACTATTCGTGTTTGTTATTTACTGTCGAGGTGGTTTATTATGGGTGTACATGCTTAGTACATTCATATTGAGTTGAGTGCTTCAAGACTGCAGAATGCCTATCAATAAGTTTGGACAGCAAGTGTTCCTCTTCGAAAACCTGGGTGGGCTTGATAACCTATATTATGAAAAAAACCTACTTCTCTTCGCTGAAACTCCACTACCTGGGGGATTGTTTGGTCTGAATAACACTGGTACATCCGAATATATTATACCCTTCACTAAGGCTAAGGTAGATGTTATTGTTAATCCTCGCAACACACCAATCATAATCAATAATATTATACACACCCCTAACGAAGTAATTGGGATGGTCTTACAAACAGGTGATAACCTCAAATTTCAACAACTTCATCCCCTATCCAAGTTGGCCATTGAATTACAACTCACAGCTCCAATTATTGCAACCTCTTAGCGTGGTATGTATATTGAAATAATACAACTTTCTCTAAATACTACTTTTATTTCTTACTAAGTAATATCTCACAACTGTACACATTTATTCATTACCATATCACACTTAATTAATTCAATGAAAAAATGCAACATCTCATACATGCATGCTACATTGTTTGATTTTATGCGTAGTGTATCCAAAACGCTCTCGATGTTGGTTTTTACATCCCCAGGTAAAGTCCAAATACCTCGAGTTATACTTAATAAAACTGTTCAAACTCTTGACACTTTAAGCACTCCAGTTTGTATTCTAACAGTTTTAACAACTCCCAACATTCGAACACTGACTCGATTCCTACGTACACTTCAGATATACCTATTTCTTGCAGCGCAATAACTTTCCTCAGTCCTATTGTTTTAAAACATATTCTTTTCACAGTACTCAGGTTACGCGGTTGTAATTGACAGTCTCTACAGTAAAAGTAGTTACATATGACTCCCTTATTTTCTACAAGCACTCTAAGCTCAGCCTTCTCCAACAGCACCCAATCACCTTTGTTGCCGTTAATTACAACTGCTGGTACAAACGATGCTCTGGTACAACACAATCCCACAAACTTACTTTTTGACTTATTTAACGGATACATCGTTGAGTTCAATAATATTGGCTGCTTTACATTAACACACATTTCTTCTGTCTTCATCAACACTTACTGTTTAAGACTTTCAACCGACTGTTGTAACTTATCCATTCTTACCCACCAAACTTGATACTACCCATCGACATCACAGCGTGTATATATATACATCTTTCAAGGTTATTTGCCCGCGTTTATATATACATCTATCAAGGTTATTTGCTTTAACGGTGGGAGATTTGTATGACCTTGTCTTTCGTAATAATATAGTAGCGCTTTCTACAGCAGCCGCCAGGTTTCCATCACGAGTTTCAATGACGACAAGATCGCATTCTACGAGGAGTTTGTGGACTTTCTTAGTTCGCAACCACTACATCCATCACCTCATCAACTCCAGGCTGTCGTGACGATCGACTATTCGATGAGCCTTGCCAGTGAGCGCCTATGGCAGACGACCGTACTGAAAACGGTGCCTACCAGATACGAGGGCGACCCATTCCTGTGGTGGAGGCAACATATAGAGGTCCCCATCCAGCGCTTTCTCGCTCAACTACCAGATGGGGATGTAATGTACATTAGTCATTGTTGGACTGATTAAATAAATCTATATAAACGTGTCTACTTTTTTTTGTGGTTGTGGTATATATAGGACCTTAGTACCTAACTCGCTGTTAGTCAGTTGCTACACTTTCTACAGTCATGTGCGTCGACGATCGTGAAATGCATTTCCAAAGCTTTTTGGAACGATTCGACTCATTCAATACCTGGACTGGAGTTCAAAGTCCAGAATCGCTGGCCAGAGTTGGTTTCTTTCACATAAAAACAGTGAAGATGATGTGCAATGTTTTTACTGTGGAATTAGAATTCATAACTGGGAGCCTCATGACGAACCTCTCTCTGAACATCTCCGCTGGTCTAAGAATTGCAAATATGCAAATTACATTCGCGCCTTACGAACTGCGCAAGACCTATTACTAAACACCATGACACTTTTATTTCGTATATGCCTTCAGTACTTTTCCTGGCACATGATATTAATAAAATAATGGATTTTTATGAAAATCCTGATGAAACTGCCGATGGAATGTTTGAAGCTGTTAAAAAAAAACATCGTTGACGTCTTTAGGTTTGTCCTCATCACAAATTTCTTCATTAAACGCCAATAATACGAATTAGGATTTCCAGTCCCGGGATCCGGTCCCGGTACCTTCCCAGAATTCTAACAAACAACCGAGTCTAGAGACCGCAGCCAGCATAGGCGAAGTCCCGGGACCATGCCAGCATCACCCGGGTGAAGGTAATATTCGTGACTTGGCAACGCAAAATATGGTCAATCCCACGACACTCACCATGTGCATCCATGACCACAAAACTGATGTTCAGTGCACAAAACATTATAACATATAATTACTTTGACTTTTTTTAGACTTAAAGTAACAGCACCAATAACTGACCCTGACCCATTGAGACATTTTTGCGATAAACAACGTTCCTTTTTTAGATTTTTCTCATTTAACCTAATAATCATTTCATACAAACCTGTAAGAACAAGCGAACGTTTGCAGCACGGCTGATATGTCATTTAGACTGTTGCAATTTTTAAATGTTTCTTGCCGGGTAGTAGCAATCAGGCTATGCGCACTTTACCTAAGTCTTCGATGGCAAGTTGAGTAACCGCTCATTATTACAGAAGACGCTGGAATCAGCGACAGAGAAACGTCTATCTTTATTATCTACTGCGCGTTCCTTTTGGACGCTGGAGGTGACGCTACATTTTAAAGTCGAAAATGGCTACCGTTCCTGGAGAACGCTTGTAGTTTTCGAATTGTTTTGTAGTTTCCGAACTCCTTGATCTGTTTTGGTTGTAGCCAGCCAAGCCAGCGTTTCACAACCTTTGTCCAAAGAACGGCCTTCTGGATCAGCGTGCCTGCCGGCAGAGATGTGCAGAGAAAAAGAAACGCCTGGTACATACGTTCGTTTATTTTTTATGGTCTAGGCTCAACTAACTACGTCCAAAGGTCAGGATATCGTCCCCATGCAACGAGGTCTTGGTCTGTCAGATGATTTTAAATACTTCGAACTGAAGGAAGTGGCGTCCAAGCACATAAAGAAGTTTAGCACAACAGCTGATCGAGTTACGTTCCGGTTTAAACCTGTGACTGCAGGTGATAGCCCATTGGCGTGGTTAGAGGTAAATTCCGATCATTTTTATTGGTATTTTAAAATCTAATAACTTATATTTATGTTACAGAATGCCTTCGAGGCGTTGCGGCTCCACGTCCTTAAAGATACTGAAGCAGCCGATCTCGTTGGTTTGCAAAACCCCAACTTCCCCGAGAAACTCCGAGAAGCCTGTCATTTAAGAGAGCTGATCAAGTAAACACCCCGGTAATCTTGACAATTCTCGGCAAGATTCTACAGAGCTCCGCTAACTTCTTCGCCCAGGACATTATGACTCTAAAGATTGATTGAGTTCGATTGCCCATCGAGTTTTGCAAGCGAAAGCATAGTATTTTAGTTGTGCTAAGTCGTGGTAATAATTGTTTAGCTGCTGCTCTAGCACTAGCTATCGCATTTAAACCTAATGACGTACAGCTGGATAGAATGAAGTTAGGCCACCCTGTTTTACATATAAGGGCTGCTCATTTATGTGCATTAAGTGGTGTTAATTTAGTGAACGGTGATTCATACGACCACATTCAAGCCTTTCAAAATTATTTAGTTAATTATAAGATAGTCGTTTATAGCTCGCGCCGTGGTTCGACTACCTATTTTGATGGACCCCGGTCCGTTGATCGACAAACGCTGAATTTATTATTAGATTACGGGCATTATAATGTAATTACTAGTCTAACGTCTGCTTTCACAACCGGTTACTTTTGCGAGCTCTGCAAGCGTAGGTTTAATGCTCAAAGAGATCACCTCAACGGTCTGTACACATGTCCAGCATGTCAGATGACGCCTCCATGTACATACATGTTCAATAAAATAACATGTAACACCCGTAATCGGGAATTCAGGGGAAAAGGATGTGTTGATAGCCACAAAAGTTCCGGTCTATGTCAAAAATTAATTAGATACCAAACATGTCTCGTCACACCAGAAGAAGAAGATGCCTAAAACAACAACCTGTACGTCATTTATGCTATATGAGTACGAACAAGGCTAAATCAGATAAGGCAAACGCTCTGTTAATTTTTAATGACCTTGAGTGTCGTCAAGAGTCTTTACTCGAAGGTTCAGCTAACACATTTATTCACGAGCCAAATTTATGTGTGAGTATACATGTGTGTTTTGAATGCATGGGTAATGAGGACATGGGTGAGAATTGCAGAGAATGCGGTACATGACTGAATATCTTTCGTGATTCACCTGTGCAGGGATTTTTAAAATATATAACACAATATTCTCGAAAATTCAAAATTACAGCTCTCGCCCATAATATGAAGGGTTATGATGGGTGCTTTATTTTAAAAGAGATATTAAAAAACAGGGATTGGTGGAACCCCAAAATTATATCAACGGGTACCAAAATTATTTCATTAACCTGTGGTAATATAAAATTTATTGACTCGTTAAATTATATGCCCCTGCCATTGGCGAAACTGCCAAAAACATTTGATTTCCCAGACAGCAAAGGTTACTTCCCTTACTTATTTAATACCCGAGACAACGCTAACTACGAAGGGCCTCTACCCGATGCACATTTTTGCTCCCCTGACTGCATGAGTTCTTCTGAACGAGCCGTGTTCCTTCATTGGTATAGTGAGCAAACAGCTAGCGGTGTTACTTTCAATATGCAGCGCGATTTAGTTAACTACTGTATTGCGGATGTCAAAATTTTGATGAAAGCTTGCTTAAGGTTTTGGCGAATTTTTAAAGCGGAAAATGGGGTCGACTGTTTTCAGGAAGCGACAACTATTGCCAGCTCTTGCAATTTAGTGTTTAGGCGGCGTTACCTAAAAGATGAAACCATCGGTTTAATACCTCCCGGTGGCTACCGTTTAGACAACAAACAATCCAAGATAGCTATTCAAAGGCTTTGTTGGATTGATCAATCTACAGGCACAGCAATACAACATAGTGGTAGGTCTCGAGAGTTTAGAATCCCTGAGGGACTTTTAGTTGATGGGTATTGCAGACAGACAAATGCCATTTATGAATTCCTTGGATGTTATTGGCGTAGTTGCGAACAATGTTTTCCGGTACAGACAGTTGATATCGATTGTGACGATAAATATGAGGCTATGTTTTTACGACGGGAATATACAGACGCTCGTCTTAAACGCATCAAAAGTTTAGGCTATAATTTAGAATTTGTTTGGGAATGTCAGTTTAAGGAACTCTTAGAATCCAACTATGCAGCCCGAAATTTTATACAAAACCTGAATATATTCAAACATGAACCCCTTAATCCCCGTGATGCTTTCTTTGGCGGTCGTACGAATGCTGTAAAATTGCATTATAAATGTGTAGATCCTACTGAAAAAATTTATTATATCGATATTTGCTCTTTGTACCCGTTTGTCAATAAATACTGTAGATACCCTATTGGCCATCCAAAAATTCATATCGGTCATAACGATTGCTCACAGTTACCAATAGATAGCATAAATGGTCTTATTAAATGTTTAATTCTACCCCAACTGATTTATATCATCCGGTGTTACCATATAGAATGCATAACAAGCTCATGTTAATTTTATGCCGTACTTGTGGTGAGACATTAAACCAGGATGATTGTATTCATACTGACCAGCAGAGAAGTTTGGTAGGGACATACGTTGCAGATGAATTACGGAAAGCTTTATCGCTAAATTACAAGATTATAGAGTTTTATGAAATCTGGCAGTACGAAGTAGAGGTGTATGACCGACAGACAAAAACCGGCGGTCTTTTTACGGAATATATAAATAATTTTCTTAAAATGTGTTCAGACTGGCAGTCTAATTGTGTTACAGACGTTGAGATAGATAATTATACTGCCGAGTATTTTGCAATTGAGGGTGTCAGGTTAGATCCCCGGAAGATATGTAAAAACCCGGGTATGCGTTATATAGCCAAATTAGAATAAAAGTTTCTGGGGTAAATTTGGACAGCGGGAGAATTTAATACAGACGTCAATCATTTAAAATCCGCAGGAGTTCTTTCAAAAACTTACAGACCCTAGCATAGAGGTACACTCGATGATCCCTGTAGATGATGACGTCATCATATTAAATTGGAACAATCGCGCTGAAGGTGTACGACCGCAAAAAACTGTAAATGCCGTAATTGCCCCATAAACCACGGCGCATGCACGGCTACATCTCTATAACTATCTAGAAAAATCTGGTATGATACAGTGATCTTATAATTAGCCAAAAATTTGATTTAAAATGTTTTGCATTTGTCAAAAATTTTCAAAAATTACAAATTCTGCAAAAACGTTACAAAATAGAGCGTTAGTTGAAGAGACAAATTTTCTCTAGAATTTTAAGCTGAATTCAAAAATGTAATAATATACCGGGTGTTCTATTTAAAATAAGAGTTAATAAAAAAAATAGACAAAAAAACAAAAGAAACCCATTTTAGAAGTATTCAACTGGAAAATCACCTATCTCACATCAATACACATTCAAAATGTAATAAAAAAAAGTGTAAAGTTTTAAAAAATCGTTAAGAGCCGTTTTTGAAAAAATCGAAAAAACTGAAAAATCACAAGAGTAAACACCTACTTCCGGTTATGCGATTTTCTTCAAAAGCTTGCTGTCGCATCTACATAGTACACAAAACTTATATATGAAGTTTCAACGCCATACCTCTTTCCGTTTTTGAGATATTCTGTTCACAGACACACAGACCAATGAAAAAAATATGTTTTTTGGGATCAGGGGACTCTAAAACGTGTAGATCTGTTGAAAACTCAATTTCGAATTTTTGGGGTGAATCCAATACTTCCTTTATTGTAAAAGGAAGTAAAAATTAGGAGAAAGAGCCATTTATTTGGACAAGAATAGTATTTTGTATATTCATCGAGAGGGTCAATGGCAGCCTGAAACAAGCGAATTTTTAGAGCAAATGACCAATGAATAGGCTACTTGCACATAAAACAAATCTAGCTAAACTGGCTATAATATGAAATTGTTATAGCTAAAATAAGTGTAGGAATTTTTCTGAGCGACATAAGTGTATATATATGGAATGAAACTAAATTAAAACTTAGCGATATTATGAAATTTTAAACCGCTTGCAAAACGCCAACGCGCATGCGCCAACTGGTGTGACGTCACAGTGCGTATGATACTGTCAGCTGTGCTGGCAAGTTGCTTGTTTTCATCGTCTGTTTATAATAATTGCTTCGTTTCGTCTTGCTACATGGTCGTTTTTACTGGTTGTTCTTGCATTAATAGAAAAACAGTCTTTTTCAAAACTATATGCAATAGGAAACTCACGGAAAAAGGTAAACTATTAACGCAATTATAACATTTATTTGTATTAGTAATTAATTTTGTTTATTTAGCAATCCAAGTATCTGTCTTATTACACTACTTTCTTTCTACCTTTGCTGCAACACTGACCTGTTAGTAATGGCCCGAAAAGTCGAAGAAGGGTTTGTTAGAGCACAATCTGACAATTTACCGGAAGTGAACAATTTTATGGTTGCTGGATATTTTTCTAACAACGACTGCTATTCTGCACCTGAAGTTCGTGGAGTAAAAGAGCATAAGTACGTTCATTTTAAAAGTTTGTTGATTAATATTGATCCAGGTTTAAATTTAAATTCCTAGTACTGATTTGGGATAGGTGTACATTATATCATGTTTCTTTCAGAGTTACCCGTGCAAACTACGGTGATTATGCAGTGGGGTATGTGCAAGTACGGAGAGATGGTAGTGTCTGCACAGTAAAATGCAAGATTTCCCCAGAACATAGAGTAAAAGGCAAAAATTACGATGTTGTACTACAAGTGGATGAAAAGAAGAAAGAAGTGTTAAAAGTGGAATGTTTGTATTGAGCTGCCTCTGCTGGTAAGTAATAATATGTAGGTTATTTAACAACAAATAACTACTAATCGGTATTTACAGTACAAGATGCGTAGTAAGTTTTAGTGGGCAAGTAGGTGTTCAAAGGCGTCAGAGCCGCAGTAGAAACTTATGCACCGTGTATTGTATTAAATTTTATTCTCTACCGACATTAATGTAAAGAATAATAACCGATGACGTTAGTTCAGACCTGGGGGTCGATTCTCGAATTACACGTGTGCGTTGAGTAGAATAGTTGACAGTCGACCACCAATTGCAACGGTACACAAAGAATCATTGAAAATGAACAGGGCTATACAACCAACATTACAGTAGTTGATTACGTTTTCTGTATTCCCCTAATCTCTAAAGTAGAATCGTGTTGTTCTCTACCCAGCGTAATAATAAAATAACGTTGCACACAATTGCAAAAACCTCGGTTAAGTCAATTTGAAATGCATAACCCGTTCATTTTCAATGAACGTAAGTGTACAAACCATACCTTATCTGTCACGTGATCGACTTAACGTGCATGTTAACTTATCGTGCGATTCCAGAATCAGCCTCAGGCGTAAGCGACAGTTGTTACTTATGCGTTTATCAAGCAACTACTGTAAGATTAAAGTTGTTTCCATAAAATGTATGATTCTGTTTGAAAAATATAGGCTAAAGCAATTATTTTTACAGGTGGATGTAAACATGCAGTAGCATTTCTTCTGTGGGTCCATAGACGTAGTGAAGATCCTGCACCTACTGAAGTACAGTGTTACTGGAAGAAGTCACAACTGTCAAAAATTGGCACGTCTATAAAATTTATGACTGTGGCAGCATTAGGCGGAGTCCCAGTTGAGGAACCCCAGAATAATTTCTTCGAAGAAGCTGTACTTTTAGGCTTGCAAAGTAATACAGAAGGCGAAATATTTAAATTTTATAAGGAACCTAAGTATAGTTGCCTTAGTATTTATACACTGCTCTTGAAATTTGTGGAAGGCAATGGAAACGAATATAAACAATTTATTCAGTTTTTCCAGCAACAGATGCATGAAGATGTTTGCTACGAAGCTGCTGTAAGCACACCATCTCAAGCAGATGATAGTTTGTGGCATCGTTTAAGATATGGAATAATTACGGCTTCCAAATTGTACACCGCTGCACACTGCCACAGTGAGGATGGGACATTTGTTCAGCAAGTTATTGGCGCTACAAAACTAAGGGAGACAAAAGCAATGGAGAGGTAGAAATTGAAAAAACAGGTGTTACGTTGCCTAGAAGAACAGCTACAATACAAGTTTAATTATATTGGCATCGGGCTCTCAAATCAGCACCCAATTTTTGAAGCATCGCCTGATGCAGTTTTTGGTGATCATGTAGTGGAAGTGAAGTGCCCATCAAGTACCAAAACTATTAGAAATTATTTAACTGTAGACGGAAAAATAACAGCCAGATATAAGGCACAAGTGCAGCTCCAAATGCACATTTTACAAAAAAAAATAGTTGCATTTTTTCTATAGCCGACCCCAATTCGAAAAAAACAAAAATTAAAAAAATATATCTGTATTTTTTTGGGGAAAAATATGTGTTTCTGTATTATTGCAGTCTGCTATTAAATAAAAACTAGCAACCCAGTGTGACAAATGTCTCATTTAATAAAACAAAAAAGACCGTTTTGCAAATAGAACGCGTAATCACCACACGTACGTATTGAAATGGTATTTGATCCTTAAATCAGCTCTGGTAGTCATGCCAAACAATTAAATATTAAAGTCATAAAAAACACAGAGTAGAAATGATTTGCATATCTAAATAAAATCACATAATTTGTCAATTGAAAGTTGCACTGTAAAATGTAGCCAGTAACATTCGAATTTACTTGAATAGGCTTGAACGGAATGAAACTCAAATTTCATAGGTTGTAGGTAGCAATGTAAATTTGAAAAAAATAAAAAGGTTGAAGTATTATACCAGCAAAAGCCAATTTAATAGAGCTGGCACAGTAAAATTTAAAACATGCAAAGTCACAAAGGTGCGTAGCAATCTAAAGTAAATTACAAAAGGTCTTATAATGAGCAGTTTAAAATAATAAGTGGTAAGAGGAGGATTAACGATTGTAACGTGCAAAAGAGCACAAAGCCAGCCAAATTTACATACGAAGGAAAACCGAGTAATTTGAAGGATAGCAGGCAAAAGTACAGAAATTAAGATCCAAGCAGGCCAGTGATAAAATTTTGGTGAACACATAAAGAATCAGTGCAGTGACCAAGTTAAACTTAAAAGTGCTTTTTAAATAAACATTGTGGCGCATTCCTAGATGGACAATTTTATGAAAATCAAAGAACAATTATTTTAGGCTAAGGTTATTATACATGATTATCACATTTGTTAGTTTTAGAAATTTAAATCAATGTAATTGAGTTACTTACTTCCTGTTAAAATCATTTTTGGATGATAGTTGCATAGCAACCAGACAGGCGCTTGTTTTTAACAATAAAATGTTGCTGACACGTTGAAAATTGCTCGAGTTTTAATTAATCTTTTTGGGTGTTGAACATAAATTAAGGTAAAAATAAAGTACACCATCGTGTTCACAAGGCTGCAGAGCATCGACACCAATAAAGGCAAGAGTTTCCACGTCATAAAAATAAATTTCTTTCGGCTGCTCTTCGACGTTGGCATCGGAAACCTTCCGGACACCACAACGAGCACCGTACGAGGTCTTGAGAAGCAAGCAGGGATTACCAGTGGGCAGTTCGAGCAGCCAGCAACCTTCAGATCATCGCCGGGGAGCTGCAGGAAGCGGTAAATTACCAGAAGGGACCTGGCCGTGACTTCGTCTGCAAGAGAGGTTAGGTTAGTGAAAATTTATTATATACGCCGATCTGGCTGAAATTTTGGCCAAACCTGAAGGCAGTCTTGAAGAGCCGGTTTCCGGAGGATTTGTGTGCCCAAATATAATAATAAGCCCAGGAGAATTAGTTAAAATTGGCAAATGGGCCCCATAAACAATTGAACGCAGACCCACGCCATTTAAAACAACCAAGGCTTAGCGTCACTAGAAAACGAAAGTGGTTTAGACGCCGTTTGATGGCGTAAATTAAAATTGACTTACCGATAAAATCTGCTCATTTTAGTTGATTTAATTTCACAAAAACGCACGACTTCTGTATGTTTACAATTCTTAGTGCGCACGAATCACTAAGTTGAAATAATTATTTTTCAAGGGACAAGTGAAGAAAAGCATAGGTTAGATAGATAGTAAACATCAAAATGCAGCAACCCCCGCTTACTAGGCGGGGGTCAGTAAGAGAGGCGGAGGAAGAGGACCGAAGCGTTAGGCCGAGGCCTCAGCCTACACTCATGGCGGGAGAATCAAGTCAAGGAGGAGAGAAAAAAGAAAAGGAAGGAACTGTAGAGTCCAGGTATCTCGACCTGCTACACTACATAGAAAGTGAACTTGACCAAAGTAAGAAGTTACCAAAGGCATACTTAAATGCACTCAAAGAGAAAATCACACTGTGGGCAATAGCGCAAGCTGAACAGCAAGGAAAGATAAAAGAGCTTAGAGAGGAAAACCAAAGATTGAAAAAAGAGTTATCAGAAAAACAGACGTCGACAAATATGGCACAAACATCGTACGCATCTGTAGTGACAAAGGAAAATAAGGGCAAGACTGGTATGGTAGAGAAGACAGCGCAAAAAACTAATAATACCCTATTTATAACATCTGCAACTGGCGAAGATGGCAAAGAGGTGATGAAAAAATTTACACAAGTAAGATAAACCCTCAAAGGCAAAAAATACGTATTAAAGCAATGAGAACGACAGGAAAAGCACTTATTGTAGAAGCGGCAACACCAGAGGATATGAAAAAGATCATCCAAAATGAGGACATTAAGAGAGATTTAAAATGCGAGGCTCCTAAGAAGATAAATCCTCTAATAATAATATACGATGTACAATCTAATCATACCAATGAGGAATTAAAGCGAATAACATATAAGCAAAATTTTTAGAGCATAATAGAAGAAGAAGAATTCAACTCAACTTTCAATCCTCGATTTAAAACAGGGCCGAGAGATAAGACCACAGTACATCATGTGGTGGAAGTATCAGCAAAATTGAGAAGGGCGATCCTCAGGCAAGACAGACTGTATGTAGGATTCAGAGCTCTAAATGTAAATGACTACATAGTAGTTCCAAAATGTGTAAGATGTCAGGACCTAGGACATGTAAGCAAGCATTGCTCCCTGCAACAAGACAAGCAGGTATGTGCGCACTGTGGAGAAGGCAAACACAATAAAATGAACTGCCCGAAGAAAAATCAACCCCCAATCTGCATTCCATGCAAGAAAAGGGGAAAGAACTGCGGAAAAACAATAAAGGATTGTCCGATTCATAAACTGTTGATTGACAGGCTGATACAAAAGACCGAATATGGACAATAAGTCCTACGGAGAGGAAACAATCAACAATAATGAATCAAACAAACAAGAAGAACAAAAAAGGACAAAATCCACAGCAAGAAGACTAAGAGATGAAATGAGAGCAAAAATGCGCAAAATGTTCAGGAAGCAAAGTGATGCACTAACGAAAGAGGAAAGAGAAAAGAATGAAAATATACTGGAAAAAATGAGAACATGTCATTTTAAGAATGGTCCATCTACATCTACGTATGACCCGAAACTATATGAAAATATTGAGCTCAATATGCAATTAAGCAGACTGGAAGAAGCAAATATGCTGACACTCGCGCTAAGACATGTTGTAAGAAACCTGCATCCGAAGGGAAAAACAGTCGCCTTTCCTGTGCTGGGTGCTGTTGACCGAATCTAGCTGAGGTCTTCCAATCTTCCAACAGATGCAGCAGAATTAAAAGAACTTATTGATAAAGTGTTCAAAAGGCGAAAAGAAGACTATGATATCGAAGAACTGTATCGCGATTTTGTTAGAATGCACGGGAGAACAGCTTTTGATTCGACACAGCAATGGCCAATGTGTCACATGTTCGTGCGCCATCCGTAGCCATACGAATAGCACAAATCAATGGAATGAGGAGTACTTTAGTGCTCCAAGAAGTTCGAAAATTAGCAGCAGAACAAGGCCTGGATATGGTCTGCATGCAAGAGCCATATGCAAGGGGTGGCAAAATCCCAAGCATGCCGGTGACAGTGCAGATCATAACTAAGGGCGAACATCCAAAGGCGGCTATCATAGTCTTCAATCGCGAAATAACAGCAACTTTGATAACACAACTAAGTGATGAACACTGCATCTGTATAGAGGTCAGAACACGTGCACATGGATCGTGGCCAATCTGTATTTTCAGTTTGGGGACGCCATTGAACCGCACGTGGAAAAGGTGAGGAATGTTTTCCTGACGTATCGAAACCAGCCAGTAATAATAATGGCAGACGCAAATGCAAGATCGGTGCTATGGCACAGCGACAGGACAGATGAGAGGGGAGAGCTGTTGGAGGAATTGATACATGAGCTCCAACTGGAGGTCATCAATGAACCCAACCACCCCCCCACTTTCAGTAACAGAGCAGGGGCATCAAGTAACATTGATGTAACTCTGACAAACGGGAAAGCCTATAGATATGTAAATAACTGGAAGGTCATGAGCAATGCAACGGTGAGTGATCACAACATGATCTGTTTCGATATGGCGGGAGAGATACAAAGAGAAGAACTTAGAAAGAGACCTCGATATAACCTAATGAGGGCGGATTGGGATGCGCTGAGGACTGGTTTTGGGAGGCAGGCGCTGGTGCAGGAGGGAGACGATGTCAACGAGACAGCTCGAAAGATAACAAAAGAAATAACACGAGCGATGAACCTTGCAATCCCCCTAATGAAGCAAAAAAAAGGACATAAGTAATCCTGGCTGGACAGAAGAGCTGACGAAGCTCAGAAAGAGAGTCAGGAAGACAAGAAGGAGATACCAAAGAACGGCAATTGCTGGTGAGAGGAGGGTATACCTAGCAGAGTACAGAGCAATAAAACAGCTCTATAAGGCGAAAATAAAGAAAGCAAAAAAAAGGAGTTGGCAGATATTTGTGGAGAGACACCTAACACTAGATATATGGGGAGTACCATATAAAATTATATCCAACAAGGTCAGGTCGCCTTCGCTTCTCTCCTCAATGGAGAGAGATGATGGGACGATGACGAGCAATTGGAAGGAATCAATAGAAACCCTCCTGAAGGTTCTACTACCAAGTGATAGTTTGGAAGAAGAGGATGAACAACAGCGCAACACAAGAAGCAGAATGACCGAAAATTGTACAGTAGAAGGGATGGTAGAGCCATTCAGGGAGGAAAAAATAAGCAAAGCAATAAGATCTTTAAAAAGGAAGAAGGCACCAGGACCCGATGGCATACCGCCGGAGGTGATCCAGAGCCTTGAAGCGGAATTACTGGAACCTTTATGTTCTCTCTACAATAGATGCCTAAGACAAGGAAAAATACCCAATGCTTACAAGCAGGCCGAGGTCGTGATTATAAAAAAGAGGGATGACAAGGACCCTGCGAAGCCAAAGTCGTATCGACCCATATGTCTTTTAAACGTGCTGGGAAAGGTGCAGGAGAAGCTTCTGCGTGGGAGGCTATTACAGCATCGACTCACACTGAGGCGAGGAATGCACGGGAACCAATACGGATACAGGGCGGGAAGAACGACGGAGGATGCAATAAACAGGGCGATAAGATCGGTGCAGGAAAGCAACTGCAAATATGTAGTAGCGATTTTTATAGACTTTACGGGCGCTTTCGATAACTTATGGTGGACGGCCCTGTTTAGAAGGCTAAAAGATCTAAACTGTCCAAGGGAATTATATAAGAGCTTTAGAAGTTACTGCCAGGACAGGTATGTAACGATACAATGCACAGACGAGAAGGTAACAAAACACCTTACAAAAGAATGTCCTCAGGGGTCAGTGTGTGGACCAGTTTTCTGGGATGTGCTGTTGGAAGAGCTACTGGAAAAACTGGAAGACAACCAAGAAGCAGCAGAAACAGTAGCGTATGCGGATGACCTTTTACTCTTGGTAGAGGCTAACTCAAGGGCTCACATTCAGGAAAAGTGCAATAACCTTATGCAATACATAAACTAATGGTGCAAAGAAACAAAGCTGACATTATCAAAAGAAAAGACCACCTACTCCTTAATGAAAGGGGAACTGCAAAGGGATCCAATCATAAAGATAGGAGGACAAAACATCAGAAGGTCTGGATCCACGAGATATCTTGGGATCAAGATGGATGAAAAAAGAAATTATCATGAACACATTGAAGAAGTGTGCAACAAGGCGACCAAGGTGATGTATAAAATATCTGGATTGGCGCAGAGAGAATACAAAATACCACTTTCGTGTGTAAGGGTATACATGAACACGATACTTTCTTCAATTGTGGGATATGGAGCCAGCATATGGGCGCACAGGCTAAAAACCATCAAGCAAAAACAAAAGGTGAATGGAGCCCAGAGAAAAGTGCTACTAAGAATGACAGGGGCCTTCAGCACAACCCCGACGGAAGCCTTGACCACGGTAACGGGGGTACTGCCACTCCACCTGGAAATCAAAAAGAGAGCGGCCATGTACTGGATGAGGAAAGCAGAACTAGGAAAAGTGCAAGAAATAATGCAGGCAGAAACAACAACAAAGCGTCAGATCAAAGAAGCTATAGAAGCAGAATGGCAAACGTCATGGCAGAACTGCGATAAGGGAAGAAGAATGTATGACTTCCTACCTGACGTCAGAAGAGCAGCGGAGATAAACCCAACGCAAGGGCTTATACACTTCCTCACGGGACATGGTCCGTATCCGGAATATCTCTATAGATTCAATCTAAAAGAGAACAACGAATGCGAATGTGGTGAGGTAGGCACTCCTGAGCACGTGGTGTTTCAATGCCAGCTTATGCACGCCATTGCATATAGAGAAAGAGAAGAGTTAAGAGGACACAACACGCGGGAAATCTTGCAAGACGAGAGACTCTTGCCATATCTAAACAAGCTTGCTGACAAAATATCAAAAGAGTGCCAACGAAAATACAATGAGCAAAGACTCAATGGAAATAACCATCAGATGTAAGAACAATCATGGAAAGGGGCTGCAGAAGGAGGTAGTTTCCTGAGTTTCTTGACACTAAGTTCTCCGAGTCAGGAAAAGAAGGGGCTGCTGAAATCCGCTTCCCAAGAAATGAGCAACAATTTTCTCAAACATTAAAACATTAAAGCGATAACCAACAACTTGCCCACAGATGATGATGATGATAAACAACAACATCTAACTATAAGAAAAAGGTATGGTGTTACGATACTTTTGGAGTGTCCCCCGTAGTATTGAACTTTCGCTAGCTGAATTTTTGAACTTGAATATTTATGGTTGGCTTTTGTCAATGTTTGCATGCTTTAAACTAGGTATAATTAGCTGTATCTTATTTTTAATTATTTTCCCATAATTATCAAGCAGTTTGGCAAGCAACTCCTCGAATAATTACCCATATTTTACAAACTAAATTTATTTAGGTCATATCCCTACAGATATTTGTATATGGCGCTTAGGCAACCCCTGTTACAAATTCTTCTGCACTATTCTATTTGTTGCTAGATAAAGGATATCATTTCTTGCAGTCACATTTTTCAGGCTGTTTTTTTTCGCATCTTCTGACCCAAAAATTTTGGAAAGTTTTGATAACTGGTAGCTGGTGGAATTTTTGAGGTCTTTCCCATTTTAAACTTGGTGCAGGCTGCTAGTGCCTCGGCCGTGTGTTTAAATTTTTGAGCTAATTAGTATAGCTCAGCTCCGTTTTGATTTTTCGGAGGATCTGAAAAAGCACATGTGCCCTTAAGACGTTCGTATTTGATTTGGTTATACGTACGTCCTTCGCAACTGCGGATTCGTCTGAGGCCAGCATTGCTTCTGCCCTTTCTTCTGGCTCAATTCCAGCGTGAGGTAAGATAAGGCCAGTTTCTTCTTATTCGGGACTTATTTGGGCGTTGTGCGTTATAGCCATTTACTGCCGGATGCCATTCATTTACTGTGGGATTCGATTTACTGCCGGATGCCATTCATTCCCTGTGGGATTCGATTTGCTGTGGATTTCGATTTACTGTGGATTTGGATTTATTGTGGGATGCCATTTCCTGTCGGCTACGACCTTGGGAGAGTTCGGACGCTTCCTGCGAGAGGTTGAACTCCCCCCCTGAAGAGGCTTAGCATTCCTTGTTCGGCGGCACTCTGCGGGCATCCCAAACCGTCGATTTGGGCCCCTGAAAATATCAAGTTGTCAAGGAGCTCTACAAATTCCCTGGAAGCTACGCTGTAGGGCGTAGCACTGCACTCACCTGTGATACAATCACCGCTCCCTAGGTCCGCTGGGCCTCCCGCTGTGTCTGCCGGAATCTCCATCGCTTCTGCCGTCCTCGGCCCTCCGCAAGTCTCAGGTTAGGAGCTGACATGTTTTTACTACAGGCAAGAAACTGATATAGCTATTTGCGCCTGGTGTATTTTATAGTTAGTTATTGGAATCTCGTCTCCTTAACAGATAGGGCATGTAGGATATTTTTGGCATAGTAATGTTTCGTCGAGTTAGATGTTAGTGCATGCTTTTGTATAATTTTAATGCGTTATTGTAATAGGGCTATTGCAAATTTTGAGCGCCCATTTTGTGCAGGCTACTGACCTTTATTGAATCTCTAATCGAGCTCACTCGAATTGGTAAAACAAACAGCTCCGCGGCTCAATCCTGTAGGAGCCTTCGGTTTCGAATTGGCCTCGAACCACGGCGTCTCCGTGGGGGCCTGCGAGGACCTTGTTTAGGAGGTTCCGCTGCTGTTGGAGGCCGCCGCGCCCCATAGAACTCCCCTGCAAACTGTATGTTAAATCATCCGCGCTAGTATTTCAGTTTTAAGGCAGTACTTACCGCATTTTGCCTGCGGTTTGTTTAATATACAGATATTTATATTTATTTTCGTCGCCATTTGCGTGTCAGCCGCCTGACGTTTGCAGTTTAAGTTCTTGCCTAATAACTAATCTCGGGTTAGTAACGGTTGTGTCGCAAGGCCCGCCGCCGGTAGAATAATTGTCAATTCCGCGTTATTGTACTTTATTTGCGAGTCCTTACGTAGGTACAAGTTTGCCGAAGGTTTATTCAAGCGATTGCTTTAGCGTTCATTTATGCACCTGATGTATTTCCACTAAAAAAACTGCTCTGTTACTATATGGCCATAAACCCTCGTAGTTTTGACATTAGAAATTTTGGAATAATTACTTTAGAGTCTTTCTGAGCTGATATTCGGGGTGTCGCATCAGCTGAGCGCTTGCATAACCTGGCCCTGCTATATCCTGCCTCACAGGGATTAATTTATTTTTTTTTAATTTAATACTCGCTACGCTCCGTTTTTAACCGCGCAATGTTTTAATGTGTTAGCCCATTCTCAGGTCATAGTCATTGCTGCTCGTGGGCTACTATTTGCTCGATATTTACATTTATATCTGTATTTATATTTATTATTGCATGTCGCATACTGTGTGTTTTCTTTGGTGTCGCTAGAAATATTGCCTGCTGTGATTTATATATATACTTGTGTTAGCCTTGCACTATAGTACGCACCAATATTTGAAATAAAGCTGTGATCTATTCATTGGTTGTTGGTTTGTTTATTTTTGACTTGCTGGTTTTTATCTTCGAGCTTGTGTAAGGTCCGGCACGAGGAATTGGATCTGAGTCTAGGACCTGGCGCCCACTCCTTTTTTTTTGTATTCTCTTTTAGCATAGCTGGAACCCTGCGACCCTCGCGGCGAGCTAGCCCAATTAGGCCGATAGTTACCAGCCGGCAAAATAACTAGTATAACTTTCGCCAAAAGGTAAGGCCGACCGTCTATCTTCCCTTACAATGGAATGGGGCTGCAGAGGAAGGAAGCTCTAGAGCAGGGGTGGCGAACCATTGGCACGCGTGCCATTGATGGCACGCCACAAAATAATTTGGGCACGGCAGTAATTAAGGAATTTAGGTACCTAATCGAAACAATTTATATTTAACAATGGATTGAACATGAAGCTTCAAGGCGCAAATAAAACAATTACTGTTATGATAGATCTCATTCATGCTTTGGAAGCTAAACTGCAAGTTTTCAGTAACGATATTGTTACCAAAAACTACAAGTATTTTCCAAACTTGAAAAAAATCTCCAGAGATTTGGATTTACATGAAAAACCAGACCAAGCAAAAGTCACTGAAGAGTTTAATTCGGAAATTAATTCTTCAATCAAAGAATTTTCAACGAGATTTTCTCAGTTCAAAGAATTATCGGAAACACTGAAATTTATTATATATCCTGATGTAACTTCACTTGATAAACTGAACTTGGCCAAATTTGATTGATTGGAAACTGAAGAAATTGAAATGCAGCTGATTGATTTCCAGTCTAGTTCAATATGGATTCAAAAAATTTTCGAAACAAGAAAAGAGTTGGAATTAAATGAAATAGAAAGACTATATGTATCAGGTAATATAAGTAAAAATGCCAATATCAAAATTATTGAAACGTGGAATTCAATTCCAGACACATTTAGCAGTCTGAAGAAGCTGGCTTTTGCTATCTTAACAATATTTTCATCTACCTATGCTTGTGAGTCATTATTTTCAGAAATTAATAACATTAAAGACTCGCTTAGAAGCCGTTTGTCAAATGAATCCAGTCCAGCTTGCATTCTGCTAAAAGTAACAAAGTATGGAGCAAATATAAGTTATTTAGCATCTAATTTGCAACAGCAGAAGTCGCACGAATTTTTTCTTTCATTTAAATAAACATAACGTCACTATTGCTGTACAAAATGTATATTTTTTGTTGAAAATAAAGAGTTTTAAGTTGATAGTATTTAGTTTTATTTTTTCCCCATTAATCACTAAGTCAAGATTGTTTGATGGCACGTTATGGCCTCATTAAACATTTGTTTAGAAAAAATGGCACGTAGATGAATAAAGGTTCGCCACCCCTGCTCTAGAGTCTTTTGACACTAAGTTCTCCGAGTCAGGGGATGAAGGGGCTACTGAAATCTGCTACCCATGAAATGAGCACGATACCACAGATACAACAACAACAATTCCACGAATCCACGAGGTAACACTCAAGGACAAAGGATATGACTAAACTGTCTAACATGGTCCAAGAATTACCGGACCAAGTAACAGTGAAACAGTGAAAGTGAAAGAGACACTTAAAAGACAATTTTTTAATAATAATAAAAATAGGAAATAAGACTAGACTTAAGGATAGGGAAGGAAATATAGAATAAAATGAAGCTGTTGGGCAAGGTCATGGATTACCGGACCTGCAAGCAGCTGACTACAAAAAAATTTAAAAAACAACATAGTGTAATCATAGAAAATTAGACTAGGCTTAAGAAGGGGATAACAAACAACTGCAATTAGCAGATTAAGAAAACAACATAATCAGGAAACCCAGATGTAAGTCGAACAAAAAAATTATTATTTTTAGCATATTCTGTTTGGTGTAGGAATTTTTTGTGTGATGTCATGTAATGTTTTTTATGTTTCATGCATGTTAGGTTTTTAGGATCTTAGCATGTAGCATGTTAGGTATAAGTAAAAAGATAATAGAACAATTTTGGAAAATGTCAATAGAAGCAAATTACGGCCTGAGTTAGATTTTACAAGAAATCAGGCTATTAAGAAATGTAAGATTAAAATGAAAAAAAAAAATTCTTAGTGTGTCACCATTTGACGTTGTGAGCCCAGGCGCTCTGTAAAGTAATTTTCACGATAATACAGCGGCGTACCGCACTATTTAACTAAGGAACCCAACGCCCGTTTGATATTTTTGAGTTTCATGCTGTGATTCTATGAGCTAGCCAACTTATTAATTCAGATAAGTAATTCAGATAGGGGCAAAACACCATTTTTAACGACATTGCCAGTAAATAAAGAACCCGGAGTTGTGTGGTGATTTATGTTTAAAGCTAATTCATTACAATATAAAATAAAATATCACATAAGTCATTGCAATATATCAAACAAGTAGAGACACTCATTCCAAATGTTGAAACCTGTCTAAAGTGCCTGAGACAGTTTCTCGGGGGGGTATTTCTAAACTTGACTATCAGATGGCAGCACAAGATTCTACCAATCAGAGCCAGTTACTACCTCTACTACCAATCATATGTGATCATGGATATATTAGTACAGGATACGTTCACTACATGTAAACGTACGTCGAATCTTAAAATAACATATCACGGAGTTCGGTACCTTCCCCCATTTCATTCTAACCTATATCACTTTATTTCTTTCTCGCTTTAGACGTATTTCATACAATGTTTCGTACGCTTAATTTTGAAGTTTTGAAATGAAAACGTCAGAAGTGTCATACAATTTCACAGTTTATTCTTCGAAAATTGAACTTTAGCAATGGTTTTGATTGCTATTATCAAAGAGGATATATCCTCTTTGGCTATTATTATCAACCGTAAAACTCAAAGGCGTTAGCGAGTGAATATCTTGCACACCCCCACACCTCATCGAGTGAGGTTATCAAGTGTTACCTGTTGAGGTTATGTTTTCTAATTTGTGTTTATTTATACGATTACTTCTTTTCTACATTTTGTAGCATCTTGAGACCAAAAAGACTATTTCTGGCACCATGTAACACGAGTTAAATGTATTTTATCAGAATTTCTCTCAATGGCGAGTCCAAGTACCTCTCTAAAGGATAGCGCTATACGTAATTCACGCATTGAGAGTGACAGAAATAGATGGTACGTCTTGTTACACTATATCAACGGCACGCCGTATCTTGTACTTATATATCTATGTATGTGATAAAGTAGTGGCGCCAGCTGTTAGTACCATCGGAAAGTACCCCCAGGAGACGTTTACGGTCATTCAAATCGGTATTTTGACATCAAAGGAACCGACAGTGAGTGTCTCCACTTGTTTGATATATGTACGCTGATTATACTACTGAAAAATGTGAAGACTCCCAAATTCGACTGCAGGTGATAGCTTCGCATCGTAACGTCACTGAGGACAAAATGTTCATAGGTTTTGGAGAAGGGGAGACAGTCTTCATTCCTCGAATAACCCTTATTCTTTGAGACTATTCTTTTCAATTTAAGAGACTGCAATTTCCCGTAAAAACCTGCTTTGCCATGACGATCAATAAGGTACAGGGAAAGTCGCTGAATCAGGCTGGAGTCGACTTGAAGGAAGACTGTTTTTTTCTCGATCAACTTTATCTAGATCTAAAGATCGTCACGAGATAGATACAAGTAGGAGGTCGAAACTCCGCATATTAGTTTGTTTTATAAATCATGTCAAACCATTTTCATGATTTTGCAGAATGCATCTCCTCAAAAGAGTTAAATGAGATAGATCCGTTTTTTAAAGATTACCTTAACGAGCGAACCACTATAGATAGAAAGTTGAAATTTTGCATATTAGATCGTCTTACAAATAGACCAAATCATTTCCAAGGATTTTTGGAATTCACCCCCAAAGGGTGCTACGGTGTAAATGATCTCTTAGCGGTTGATACTGTGTGAACAAACCTTTAGTGCCGATGTTCGGTTCGCGCTTACCGAAATTTGTTAAGTTGGCGATTATTTTTTTTAGTGGTGCTCGGAATTTGCAAACTCATGGCACTTCGGCCTTTGTCTCATTTTTACAGCGAAGCTAGCAGCTTGCACGGTTTTTCGCATTCTGTAATCCGATGGGGAGTTAGTCTGCTTTTGATTCTTTGTGTGCTCCATGCTGTTTGGCGGAGTTTTGGTTTACAAGCGAATATTTGGACATTTAAGTCCGCGCCGATTGGCGGACTTAATTGTAAACAAGCTTCTGAAAAAAAATCGTACACATGGCCCATATTCTTGGGGCGAGTTAGTTTGGAGTTTTGTCAACTTTCACATGCAGCGCAACAAAATTATATCTCTCTTGCCTAAATATAATAAGCAATATTTGAGTGTAAATATAATTGTATCACATAATGACAACATTTTATAATTTTCTATGGAATTAATAGATTAGTTAAATTTCAGTGGAATATATATACATTGCTTAACACTAAAAATAGGATCAATAGATATTCCTTTGAAAAGTTTAAATGTATCTACTGGTTTAATAGATGAGAAGAGAATAATGGTGCGCAATTTATTTATAACTGATTAGATTTGGTATTAAATGGACAAGCCACAAGCCAGGCAGAAGAGTATTATTACTGTGTATAGATCAACACATTCTAATATTGCACTACCTTTTTGCCTTCGGAGAAGAAATTGTCCTGTACGTCTATCATTTGCGATAACAATTAATAAATTACAAGAACTTACTATGGATAAAGTGGGAATATATCGTATTTACCACAACCAGTATTTAGCCATGGTCAAGTATATGCAGCAATATCACGTGTGAGTAGTTTTAAAAACTTAAAAAATTTAGTTTTACCAAATGAATCCTGCCACACGTTACAAAGAATTTTTCTAACTTGCAAAATATTTTGCAACGGGTCCACTAGTTATTATTAATTCGTGAAACGATAATGACTGTATTTACCGTTATATGAACGTTATACCAGGTCTTTCAAACGTGCGTCACATTAATTTTCTTCCGCGGCACTATTTCACTTAACGAAACTAATTGGCTTCCGTATTAATACAAATTTACACAGTACCTTGCAGCAAGATCCTGGGTGTGGTTTGTGTTGGTGATGTGCCTCTGGAACGCGTTAGGATCTTTGTCGCTGTAGGAACTGCTGGAGAATTCGCGAAGACCAATAGAAACAGAATGAGCAAGCGATGCTGAATCGAGCAATAGCTTGGGCAGCGTGGCCGATCCCTTCAGCAGAAAATCCGGGAGTGCTGCTAACTGGACGATAGACGATACGAAACTCCGACACACACCCCTTAAGTGACCCAGGTTGATCGGCTCCGTGATTAATCCCGCAGAGCGGTATAAGGAGGTATCCTCCGGAAATTTGCATCAATCGTGGTCACACACAAGTGAAAGCCACTCGACACCAACTGCACAACTTGCTCCGGAACGATCTCGTTCAAGACCCTGAGTCTTAATTCGAATGCTGAAACTGAATTCCGAATGCTGCAGAAGACTCCGCGAGACCCTTTTCAAAGATCCGAACGCTTTGATGCTAGAAAGGACAAACAATCAGATGTTCGCAGCTATTGGTTCAAAATGGAGCAGGCGATCAATTCGGCAATGTGTTGGCTGAAACCCACATTCCCGATAAGTGGACCATCATATAAGCTCCGCGCAGGTGCGACCAAGGGACTGTACTTATTCGAAGGCGGCTTCTCTACGCAAATTCCCGCCCGTCTGCTTGATTAATTTATGAGACAGCGGTTTCGGTTATCAAAGACTAGGCAGCTAAAATACGTGGCTGGTGGTTTGGGAACATAATGCCTGCATCTGCCGGAATTTTTGCTAGCATGTGTTAGCCCGGAAAATTATATAACAGAATGATATGAAAAATCAGAAGTGATAAAATAAGAAATGATAAAATAAGAAATAAAGGCGTAAGAAAGAAATGCTACGCTTCTCATATATCAGATTGGATGATAAAAAACAGAAAAACACAATTGAATACGATGGAATGAACACGTAACTAGGATACAGAACAATCTACTTGACAAAATAGCGAAGCACCAGCAACTAAGAGGCCGTGGAAGTATTGAACGTCCCTGCAAAAGATAGATAGATAATGTAGGTATCGTAAAGAGCATCGATGTCTTCGTACAAGAGCTACTCTTACCTCATATTTTACAGGAAGAAGAACTGGAGTAGGAAAGTCCGGGGTATAACCACCATGTTCGCCGGGGCTAACTCCACTAAATTGTAATTTTGTGAGTCATACCAAACCGATTTTTTATGCAACTGAAGTGCATACTGTGGAAAAAATTTTATTTACTCTTTTTAGGATCTTGGTTTTTCTTTTTTTAATTTTTGCATTTAAGCGCATCAACATCGACTGTTATTCGCGTTTTTAAATTAATGGTACATTTGATTAAATAACAATAAAATTGCTTTAACAAAGTTAATAATATTATTTTCTAGTTCCCTTTGGTTGCCAAGAGCTGCTGTGATGTTGTCCGTTATATAGTATGACCTTCTCTGATTGTTGACTTTTCCACAGTCTGCTATTGTGTGTTGCACAGTTAACGGTATATTGTATAAGTTACAGATCGGTGGCTCTTGTTTCTGGAGTAGGTAGTTATGTGTTGTGTTAATATGTCACATCCTTAGTCTGTTAAATGCTGTCCTTACTCTGCAAGATTAGTTACTAGTTGATCCACTTATTAGTATCATATTTTAAGAGTCGTAGTTTATTAGCTTGTATTGTTGGCCAATAATTGTCGTATTTTTCTACAATTTTGTGTGTTTTCACACCTTCCACGATGCTGCTGTTGACTATGTTACTTAGTGTAGTAGTTAGTTTGGCTTGTTGGTCTGCTTCCTAGTTCCCTCGAACTTTCTTGTGCTATGGAATCTATATTACAGCTATTGCCTTATTGTTCAATTTTAATGTCGTTCACATGAAAATCTTCAATATTTAGTATACTACCTACCACAGATGGAAAAAAGCCTGGGTCTATCTCCTTCATTTCTGTATAGATCTAGATGAAATTTTATACCGGAATACTAGACATTATTTCTGATTGAACTATGAATGTAGCTAAAATGGTCGACGTCCAGTTTCACCGGAAGTGCCACTATCTTTGATTTTTCAAATTGACCACCCTATATATTTAATGTGTTTTGGAATGCACGGCTCAAATTACAGACGAAAGTTTGGACAAATTTTTATTTTTCTAAATAGGATATTCTTTTTCTCCAAATTTTATTTTTACCATAGAAAGCCGTGACATGATAAATTCTGTTCTAATTGACTCTAGTAACTCACAGTAATAGCTCTTTCATTAATTACATCAATAAAAAAGCGATCATGAACAAACAAAATTGGCAAAACGTATTTTTTGAGAAAGCTTTTTTTTAATGGCACCTAGCAAGAGCCATCATGACATTAGATAGAAAATGTAATTACCATTAACGATATACTGAAATGGTATTGAGCCCGCTACTTAACCCTGCTTGCAGCACAACAAATAAGTAAAGCAAGTCAGTTAGCACAGAGTTTGGGTAGTTCATGTAACTGCAAGATTGAACGTAAATTTCAATCCGTAATTATATTTGCAAAGAAATGTTGGTAGTAATGAAATGAATTGAATATAAAAGGCAAAGGGCAGATGTCGTTTTTCATAGATTGGAATCGATAATTTTAAATTAGCCAAAAATTAAAGATTTGTGCAAAGTTACAGCCGAACCAAAATAAATAGAACTGTCACAGAAAGGTTTAGAATATGCTCGTGTTAATTGAAGCGTAGATGTCAGAATAATTAAATAGGATATGTTTATGAGCATTTTAAATAAAGGTAATTGAAGCAGAATTATGATAATCCGTTGCAACGAGCATAAACCAAACAAAACAGGGCAATTATAATTATGGGACAGCAATATTCGAAAATTTGAAGAAAAGCGAACCGTTAAGAAATTACAAGGAGTGGACACAGCAGGATGTGAAACAAAATTGGTGATTGAACAAACAAGTCAGTGTAATTACGTGAGTGATAAGGACAATTTACATAAAGCAAAGTGTAGTGGCGCTGTGAGACAATTTAAAACCGAATTGAAAGGACATTAATTTAGAATTAGTATTTTTGAAAAACATTTTTAGTTATAAGAAATATAGAGTAAGAAGTTATTGTATTGTATTTGGTCAATTTCCGTTTTGTATAACTTAGATAGGTATTGTTATTAACGACCAGTATCCAGAGATAATTGAATAAAAATTATTAATAACATGCAGTTTTTGTGCTCTCTGAAATTTACATATTTTACCTAGTAAATCATTAATTTTATCGATAAAAACTACACCAGTGTGTCAAGAATTTGTCAGTGCACCTGTGAGAATGTTACTACGCAACTTGGACTTTGCACATTAAATTAAGCAATTACTTTTTTTTCAATATAATATCAATTTTTATTTGCAATCTATACAAGAGTACATTCAGCAAATGTTGTGATAAAGTTGGCTTGTAGGAGTATGCTCAGTAGCATACTCCTGTAACACTAGGGTTTTTAATCCTTTTTTGGTTTTTGGATAAGACTTACAAACTAGATCTTAAAACTAAACTTAATTATTAACATTCAAAGTCTAGTGGGGAGATCGTTTGGCACTTGTTTTTGTAACCTCCTGTTATTAACAGGTTGGTTCATTAGGTTCACTACTAAATCATTTGGGTGTGCACTAAGACGAACACTATATTGTGAACTGTATCGGCGAATTTCCTCCTTGACGGTTGGTGTTTGGAGACCCCTTCTAATATGGGTGTTTGGCACGAACCATGGTGCATCCACTATCATCCGTAGCGCTTTCGATTGAAATTGTTCCAATATTTCTAAATTTGACGTGGAAGCTGTGCCCCAGAGCTGAATGCCATAAGTCCAAATTGGCTTGATTATTACTTTATAAACCAGCAGTTTATTATTTAGGCTGAGTTGGGATTTACGTCCAAGTAACCAGTACATTTTAGAGATGATCATTCCAAGTTGTTTGCGCTTTGTGAAGATGTGCTTGCGCCAGGTAAGTCGTCTGTCAAGGTGCATCCCCAGATACTTTACTTCTTCTTGTTGTGGTAGTTGTCTGTTATTTATATGGACAGGGGGACAAGTTTATCTTCGTGTTGTGAAGGTTACATGGACTGACTTGGTCTCATTTGCTTTTATTCTCCACTTCTTTAACCATTTTTCAATTGCGAGTAAATTTGTTTGTAGTTTCTGTGA
>OW679196.1:51204954-51373708 GCA_940337035.1 Agriotes lineatus
TGACAAAATTAGGTTATAATGTTGTTTCCAATTTGTGGTTAAGATTTTTGAAAGGTTGCACCGTTGCCAGTAATTTTTTCTCTTCTTTTGTAAAATGTTGACATTAAAATAGCAACAATGTCAATAAACCAGTTGCAAAAAATGTCACAGTTTTTTCATTTCACAGTATTACATAAGAGGTACTTATAGTCCGCAAAACGGACCGATTGTACAAACAAAAGAAGTCATTAAAAAACAATTTGGCTTCTATCACGATTCATGCATGCAACCTAATAAAAAAACATATAACAGCCTACTGGGAGGAGGAAACATCGTAATCTGTAACAGGTAAAATGTTTTCAAACAAACATTAAAATGCCAAAAATAATAAATTTTTATGCTAAAATTTACATTAAAAATAACTAAAAATTATGTTTTTATAAGATCAGTTTACATAACATGAAGTTGTTATATTATGAATAGACAATGGTCTCCTGTGTAAAACTGCAAGCTTGCAACCTTGAACGATAAATAGCTTCTTTATATGAATTGCAAGTCTGCAACCTTGAACGCACGTGGCTTCCTGTCTCACGCTCCCTTTTAGAGATAACGCTTATCTTAGCTGATTAGGCATAGTATATATACTAGTAGCTTGCACTTCTAAGTTAAGCTCCAGTCAGTCGATAAGTTCCATTGTGTTCGTATCATAGCTAGATGTAAGAAATTGTCTGGCGGCTAGCTGTGTGCTTCCAATGTTATATTTCATTGTAAAATAAAAATAAACGTTTTTTAAAAAGTCGTTTCGGCGGCCTTTTAATAAAACTGGCGCAGTCGTTCGGATTTGTGGAGGAAAACCTGGAAAACTACAAACATCGAGTCGACCAGCAACTTTCCTTGAGGTTCAGCTCTTTGCCACAAATCGAAACCTACCACCCAGCGGATCTTCGGACATCTCCAACAGGGACAAACATCGCCCGATCGTGAGAAGCGCCCGTCGACCCAGCTCCTGCTCCTCCGTGGTTATTGGAACCATCTGGTCATTGGGACCACTCTTGATCATTGGGATCAGTCTCTGGTATTGGCAACGTCAACAACGACGACCCCAGGACAACTTTTGGATAACGCTCTAGCGCAAAGCTGGACTATCCAAGTCGGACTTCAGGACCTCTGTGCAGGCCAGCCGACATCAATAGGATCGACGCATCCTTTTTGAAGACAACAGGACGTAGCTTGATCGCACGCCGTTCGTCAATTTTAACGCACAATGTAAGTGCATATTTTTATAATAATTTTCAAGCTTTAGAGAAAAAGCAAAGGTATATTTTTATAATAATTTTCAAGCTTTAGAGAAAAAGCAAAGGTATATTTTTAAAAATAATAATTTTCAAGCTTTAGAGAAAAAGCAAAGGTATATTTTAAAGGCAACAAAGTAACGACTATTAAAGCGTTCGCCTAAGTAATAATTTTCAAAGTTTTAAAGAAAAAGCAAAATAATTAATTTTAAAGGCAACAAAGTAACGTAATATAATTTTCGAAAATAATTATTAAAGCGTTCGCCTAAAACAACAAAGTTAACTAATATAAAGTTTAAAAAATTATACTAACATAGTTTTAAATATTTATTTATAAATTCAGGCAGAACGTAGTAAGCCAGACCAATTGCTGCACATAATAGGTGTGCTTAATTTGCATTTGTGCTTGCGTTCTTGCGCGTAGGATACCTACCCCTGTTAAACATCCCCTAGTCATTAAACTGTTTACTAACATAAATAAAAATTAAAAATAAGTGAAACAAATAAAGCAAAATTAATTTTTGTCTATAAAATTTTTATGTTTAGATCACTATTATCTTGAATCATTAGTTAAAACACCTGTAATTATATTTTGAAACAATTGTAAAAATTTTATGTCACGAGATCGATCACGCTCACCAAGGAATTCAATCCCTAGAATTTTATTTTTAAATAATTGTAACAACCCAAATATGGTTGATCAAAACGCATCATTGTTTTCCCCACATTTTAATGTAGCTTTATTAAATGAAATTCCCACATATGATGGTAATCAAGCCACTCTTTCGGAATTTATCAGATCCGCAGAAATCATTGCAACTAAATTTTGTACAGAAAATTTAAACGATTATATCAACCAAGTAATTTTAAATTCGATAAGGAATAAATTAAAAGGTCAAGCGTTAGAAGTAATCACAGGTTACGAGTATGATACTTGGAAAGACTTAAAAAATGTCTTAATTGAAAATTTTGGCGACCAAAGGTCAGAATTGAATCTCTTAATTGATTTAACTAAATTAAAACAGAATAAAGACTCTCCCATAGAATTTTTCAATAAAGTTAGAACTCATTTAGCTATTTATAATTCAAAAGTTTCTCTGAGTCAAGAATCAAAAGACATTATCACTTATAAATTAAAGGCTAACAAAGATTTAGCACTTCGCACTTTTACAAGTGGACTAAATGAAAATTTAGGAAGCTTCGTAAGAAGTAGAAACCCAACTTCACTAGAACAAGCCTTAAGCATAGTAAAAGAAGAAATTGATATCAGATATTCTCAAAATCAAAATAATTTTCAAAGTCAAAAATTAAACAAACCAAATTTAACTTCCAATATTCAAACACGAAATTCATATGAACCTAAATTTAATAACCCAAATTTTATGCAAAGACCATTCCAACAAAATCGAAGTAATTTTAACCAAAATCCTAGAAGTAATTTTAACCAAAATCCTAAAAGTAATTTTAATCAAAATCCCAACTATTTTAAAAGTCCAACGAATTTTAACAATCCTAATAATTCTAGAATAACTCAAAATTCAAGCTTTAATGCATTTGCACCTAAACCAAATTTTTCACCAACAAATAAACCAGAACCTATGGACTTTAGTACTATAAAAAGACCAGCTACTCAACAATCAAATTTCCCTAATAAATATCGAGCAAGTTCTCAAAACGTTAATAGAAATTTTAATCAACTATTTTATCACAATAATGTTCAACAAGAAAATTCCCCTGTTGATCATGAAAATCTAACAGAAAATTTATTCGAAAACTCCCCTGAAGAAAATAAAAACTTCACTGAAAATTTATTCAAAAATTCTCAAGAAAATCCAGAATACAATCAATCAAACGTATATTTTCAAAATGAACCCCAAGACTTGGACATTACATCAGATTATTATGAATTTCCAGATCCAAACGATACAGTAAATTTTCATTAAGAGCCTCGGAAAAGCATATTATAACTTTTAATATAAATTCAAAATCAGATCTTCCTTATATTATAATTCCCGCCACTGGCGATAAACTTTTAATTGATACAGGTAGCTCACAAACAATAATTTCTCCAGAATTTGTACAACAACATTTTCCAAATTATATTTATGAAACAGAATTCGAGATAATTACATCTCATGGAATTTCTCAACATAACTTAATTGCAGATTTACCAATCCCCAGTCTTTTTTATGAAAACGGAACACATACATGTTATTTATATAATTTTAACCCAGACTATATAGGACTTATTGGATCCGACTTATTTTCAAAATTATCCGCACGAATAGATTATAAATGGATGCATATTCAGACAGAAAGAGCTACGATACCATTTTATTATAACCCGTAAAATTTATCAGCATAAAAAAAAAATGAAACTAAAATAACTCCAAAATTAAAATTTAATGAAAAAGGCATGACTAAGCCTTCAGCAATTGAAATCATACAATAATCAATTTAAAACAAGTGTAATTAATACTTCAAACGAAACACAAGAAATAAATATTTATAATCCATTATTTTTAGAAGACTATGAACCCGATAGCAAAAATCAACCTATCAGACTTAACAACTTTAATATAAAAACTCCAAACACCAGAAGTATTTTAAATAATAATTTGAAAAACAATTTAAGACTAGACCATTTAAACGAAGACGAAAAAACTCTTTTGACTAATTTATGTTTTCAATACAGAGATGTATTTTACTCTCCCGAAATACCTTTATCCGTTACGAATTTGACAAAACACCACATTAGGACTAAAACCAATGCACCTATATTTACGAAAACATACCGTTATCCCCATATTCATCGCGAAGAAGTCAAAAGGCAAATAAAGAAAATGTTAAACGAAGATATTATAGAGCCATCGGAATCACCGTATAATTTTCCTATTTGGGTCGTCCCAAAAAAGTTAGACGCCTCCGGAAAACAAAAATGGCGTATTGTAGTTGACTATCGAAAGTTAAATGAACAAACTATTGAAGATAAATATCCATTGCCCCGTATAGAAACTGTATTAGACAATCTTGGCAGAGCCAAATACTTTACAACATTGGATCTTGCCTCTGGTTTCCACCAGATAGAAATCGAAAAGAAAGATCGCGAAAAAACCGCTTTTTCAACCGAAGAAGGCCATTTTCAGTTTAAAAGAATGGCTATGGGTTTACGTAACAGTCCTGCATCCTTCCAAAGGATGATAAATACAGCCTTAATTGGACTCACTCCAACACAGTGCCTAGTTTACCTAGACGACATTATAATTTTCGGAAGTTCTCTTCAAGAACACATGCAACGTTTAAAAAATGTATTTCAAAAATGTAGAGATGCTAATGTAAAGATTCAGTTAGATAAATCAGAATTTTTACATAAATCTGTAAAATATTTAGGTCATATAGTTACTTCAGAAGGAATAAAACCAGATCCATCTAAAATATCAGCAATCAAAAATTTCCCAGCACCTAAAACAAGAACCGAGATAAAATCATTCTTAGGACTATTTGGTTATTATAGAAAATTTGTCAAAGACTTTGCCAAAATAACTAAATTTTTAACCGTATGTTTAAAGAAAGAAAATAAAATTGTACACACCCCTGAATATTTGAAGAACTTTGAGTATTGCAAACAAATTTTAATGAATGAACCAGTACTTCAATATCCTGATTTTGAAAAACCTTTCGAACTGACTACCGATGCATCTAAATTTGCGATAGGCGCGGTATTATCCCAAGATGGTAAACCCACCTGTTATGCCTCCAGAACCCTTAATAATGCAGAACAAAATTATACTACAATTGAACGAGAACTCCTAGCCATAGTTTGGGCAACCAAACAATTTCGTCCATATCTGTATGGAGTAAAATTTAAATTGTACACCGATCATAGACCGCTTGTTTGGCTCAAAAATTTAAAAGAACCGAATTCCAAATTAACTCGTTGGGCACTTAAATTAGAAGAATACGACTTCACCGTAAACTATCTACCAGGCAAATTAAATAAAGTTGCCGACGCTCTATCGCGTGTTCAAATTCACCCCATGACTTTAGAAACACCCGATAGACTTCATACACCAATACCAATACAAGGTAACGAAAGCTTAATGGCAAGTAGGGCAAGCACCCCCGACATACAAGACTTTTTTTCGGTACCGACCATCGGACCACCAAAATCAAAAACGCCTAAAGTAAAAGTTATATCCGACATCCAAATAAGACCACCAAATAACGACGATAATAAATCCTATGTCGAAACAATACATTCGCAACAATCATCTACCCCCGTAATAGATATTGCCGAAAAACCTCTACAACAATTTAAAAATCAAATTGAATTTGTAATTTCTCAACTACCACGAGATATCGGAATCACTAAATACGACGGAATTACACATTATTCTGTATCCCTAAATAATACAAATAAAATTGACGTATTCAACAGGCTATTAATTGAACATTGTGAACCTAGAACACATTACCATTGTTATTTTCCTAACGACGAACTTTGTTTAGATTTTTCAAATTTTCTGCAAAACATAATTAACGATAACACACCCAAATTTCATCGATGTATGTCACAAGTGACTTACGTTCTAAATCCACAAGATCGTCAATATCAAATCCAAAATTACCATCTAGGCAAAACTAATCACCGTGGTATCAATGAAACAATCGAACATATAAAAAGAAAATATTATTGGAAATCAATTAATAAAGATGTCACCGACTATATTAATAATTGTCATATTTGTAAAGCGCAAAAGTACAACAGAAACCCAATTAAACAGCCTTTACAGCTTACTCCTACACAAAACCAACCATTTCATACTATACACTTGGACATTTTTCAGATAGGTAAGAGAAGCTATTTAACAATAATAGACTCATTTTCCAAATTCGCCCAAGCATACTATATTAAATCTCGAAATTTAACAGACGTCATTGAACAACTACTTAATTATATGTGTACTTTTACTACACCAAATATCATTATAGCTGATGGAGAATTTAACAAAAATATTTTTAAAGACTTCATAGCTTTACATAAAATCCAGTTGCATACGACAACCCCACATCACCATCAATCTAACTCCCCAATTGAACGACTACATTCGACAATAATTGAACACTATCGACTATTGACGGATGTACCTGAACAAAACAAAATTCAATATTGTATTCTTGCATACAATCATACGATACACTCTAATCTCAATTTAACCCCTTTTGAGATTGTATTTGGTCATACTGAATGTAGAAATCAGTTCGATTTAGACTATACAAAAACCTACTATCATGATTATTTATCTGGTCACAAAATCCGCATGAAAAAAATTTACGAAATATTGCAAGGCAAGCAAATTGATAGTAAAGAAAAACGAAATTTAAAATTAAACCCAACCCGGAAAAATAAAACATTTCAATTAAATGAAAAAGTATTTGTTAAAACAAATTCCAGAAGTAAAGATGAACCAAAATTTATAGGACCATATACAATATCCCAAATTTTAGAACATGACATATACGAGTTAACACCGCATAATGGATCGTCCAACATTAGACGCCATGCTAATGAATTACTACCCTATTCAGACTTATTACCTTCATCGTCTGTATCTTGATTAAATATTCAATCATACACGGCGATATAATATTGTAAATATTTTAAAATGTAATCCAGAACTATATTCTTTAAATTTAGGCAATGTAGTTCTTAAATAAAGCAAATAGACGCTTATTAGAAATATATATGATATTCCTATTTTATTCGTTATGATACACTTAGAAACAATTTAATGAAAATCGTATTGCTATTTTATTATTCAGTATAAAAGAACCTTAAATAAAATTGCTAATTTAAAAGTTTCAAACATTGACCGCTTAATAATTCCTGAATCGAATTCATAAATGTCTCGAAGATTGACTTGATACCAGTTGACACCCAGAAATTGGTTGAGGACCGAATTAAGCTTAATAAATATGAAAATTTGTTAAAACCTGTTAATTTTATTAAATCTGATAATTTAAGTGTGTCTGCAATTATATTTACTCTGTGTACTATTCTTATGTTAATAATTTTTATATTGTATTTGTATTATAATAGAAACACAATGAAGATTAAACTTATTAGATTTCTAAATAAAGATTTTGAACCAGATAACGTAAATGCATAAGTTTAATTTTCTTTTCTTTTCTCTTTGTAAGTTCAATGGAGGCATATTTGAATACCACCCATTGAACATTTTATCGGCGGACGTGTTATATTATGAATAGACAATGGTCTCCTGTGTAAAACTGCAAGCTTGCAACCTTGAACAATAATAGCTTCTTTATAATGAATTGCAAGTCTGCAACCTTGAACGCACGTGGCTTCCTGTCTCACGCTCCCTTTTAGAGATAACGCTTATCTTAGCTGATTATGCATAGTATATATACTAGTAGCTTGCACCTCTAAGTTAAGCTCCAGTCAGTCGATAAGTTCCATTGTGTTCGTATCATAGCTAGATGTAAGAAATTGTCCGGCGGCTAGCTGTGTGCTTCCAATGTTATATTTCATTGTAAAATAAAAATAAACGTTTTTTAAAAAGTCGTTTCGGCGGCCTTTTAATAAAACTTACTGCAGTTGCACAAAGAATTTTGTGTATACACGTTTGCAAAATTACTTTTTACTGCCTCTGGCGCGAAAAATAAATACTCGTATTGTTTTTCTGCAAAATCTTTCATTTAAGTTGACTTTTTTCTTGCTGACATAAGAAGTATACTCTGTTAGGCAACACTTTTAGCCATACTTATGTAATGCAAATTCTGTCCTATGCCCCGGATTGCAAATCACTCGATATATCAATCCTTTAATATTTTTCTTTGTTCAGTTTTTATGTGGCAGTTCAATATCGGCCTGGTTTTGGCATTTATTGCATGACTTTCAACATAAATGACAATTAATCAATAATTGCCTTCAAATTATTGTTATTATGCAGATGCAATTGATTTCAAACGTCTACTTGTAATAGCCACATCTCCGAAACTTTCCCCATAACTTTTTCCGGGTATGATTTTAAAATTAAATTTCGACCTTAAGGAGGTAACTGAGCCCCTAAAAACCATATGTGACGGCGATAAAAAAAGTTCCCCGCTGAGTGAAAAAATGTTTGTACAACGACCCTTACAGCATTTCATACCCTATAGTTCAACCCCCATGTATTAATTTTTGTAATTTTTGACTCTGAGGGTGGTTCATATGGTATGAACTAAATCCTCTAAAAATGTCAAGTTTCTGCGTTTTTTAGAAGAGGTCGAAACGTAAAAAGCTGAATTTTCTTAAGGTCGCCATATTGGATCCCAAATATAGAATTTTCAGGAATTATTCGCATCAACCTCAGGTCCCAAGAAATGTCTGTTCGCACTTTAGGGTTTGTAAGTAAAAGGGAAGTGCAAAAATAAGTCGGACACCTTGTTTTGCAACAGACACTAGATGATTTTATATATGTAGATGGTGTTTGTACATCGCTAGACAGCTTGTAACTTCGTTAATACTAGAGATATTGAAAAAAACTTTTTTCTTTTAAATGCCAGTATTCAGCCTGCAAAATCAATTTAAGTCATGGTCTCCTATTTTTGCGTAGCAAGACACGGCTCTGGTTTTTAAAATGTAACACCCCCATCATGAATTATGTAAAAACCATAAAAATCGAACAATAAATGCAAAACAAACTCTACTTGGCTCGTAATATTCCTCATGGCCGAATTATCGCATCAAACGTACTAAAACAATTGAAAACTATGTTTTTTTAGTGGAACAATATGAGTTTCATTTAACAGTTGTAAATTACAATAAAAACCTTTCCAACGATGTCCCATATTCCCCATTTCATTTAAAAGTAGCTTTAAATATATTTATCTACGACCACTACTAAAAGTAGGCCTTTTAGCGCTAGTTTTTTTCACTAAAAGTGACGTTTTATAGTTTACCGTGTTTAAATAAATCAGCTGTTTACTTTTAGCACATGTGCTAAAAGTGAAGAAAGGTTCAAAACTACAATTTCGAACTGCAAGTGAAGTTGTAAAGCTATTCTAGTTGCTTCTTGCGTTACAGGTAAAGCGTTTTTGAAATAATTAAAGCGTTATGTAATGAATACAGTCATATGTGGAGTATCAATAATTACATTTCGTAACTGACCTTGACAGCACGGGCGTGGCCAAACAATCGCCAGCGGCGTAGGCTACTATTCATTATGATGCAGCGTCGCAGATGCGAACCTTTCTTAAATCGATATTTATGGATTAATAACGGTAAAATTAAGGTCGTAGATAAAATATTGTATGCAACGCGTGCTAAAAGTCGTTTATGCGCGAGACATGTTATGAAACTCAGCCTTCGGCTTCGTTTCATAATTTTCATGTCTCGCGCATAAAAGTCGACTTTTAGCACTTGTTGCATAAATAGCTATTATGTCCTACCAGTACATTAATTGAAATTAATGACTCTATTTTAAGGTATCTTAGATACAAAATAACGCTCCAGGGCAATTATTTTCTTCATAAGAACACTAGGGTTATTATGAAAAATTAACAGTATTTGTTTCCATGGATACAACTTTATTATGCACCACTGTCACAATGAAAATTAATGACAGCTCAGCTAATGTCACAAATCTAACTTAGATCAGCTAACTAGATCAATCTTAAATACTATATCATAGTAATTGTATGAATTGAATATGAATATGAATTAGGTAAGAAAATTGGTAGGACATAAAACCTTGAAGGCACCACGGGCATTATGAGCTAAGAGCCCGCGATTGTTGTACACACCTCGGGCCAAAGGCCCTCGGTTAGTACACTTACAATCTTGGACTCTTATTTTACTCATAATGCCCTCGGTACCTTAATAACTATTTTTAATAATGCAAAAATAATTATTCCGTTTAAAAACCTAGTTTCCAATTGTTTTAGTACGTGTGTTACGATAATTAGTACATGAGCATCTTTTATAGCATTTCTTGTTCGATTGTTAGTGATTTTGGGTAAGTCTTCGGCTGCTTTAGGTAAATATTTAAAATGTTATTTTAAGCATACTACCATAAATCATTTTTAGCACTGATTTCAAATATTTAAAAATGTGTAGTGTGTTCCACTTAAAAAACCAAAGCTGTGTATTAATACGCAAAAATAGGAGGCCATGATTTAAGTAGGATTTCACAATTTCTCGGCTGCACACTAGCATAAAAAACAGTTTTTGTCAATATCTCTATTATGGGAGAAGTTACGAGCTGTCTAGCGATTTACAAAAACCCTGTATATTTATGACGATAATGACGACAAAACTATATAAAAAATGTTTTTGTTTTAGGTATTTCCCCAAAAATAAATCACTCTACCAAACTAACTGTTTGCAAACCCTGATAACATTAATAACGTTTTGTAAATAGCTTATTTGAGGTACATGCCAGTTCGTCTATCATCAGCATCATCATCATCAATCAATAGAAGTGTGGATAAACTCGACTCCTGTCTGTCGCAAAAAAAGTGACCGACTTATTATTGCACTTCTCGATTACATACAAACCCTGAAGTCTGAACAGACATTCGTTGGGACCTGAGGTTGATGCTAAAAATCCCAAATACTGAAAATTCAATATGACAGATCCAATATGGCGGCCTTAATAAAATTCAGCTTTTCACATTTGGAGCCCGTATAAAAGATGTAGATACTTGAAATGTTTATAGGAGTTAGTCCATTCCATAGGAACAGCCCCTAGAATCAAAAATTGCCAAAATAATACATGCGGGTTGAATTATACGGGAAAAAAAAAGTCTGTTACAAAACAAATCTGGTGTGATACACGCAAACTTAGCCAAAAATTAGATTTTTAATTTTTAAGCATTTTTAAAAAATTTTTAAAAATTACAATTTCTACAAAAACGGTACAAAATAGAGCGTTAGATGAAGAGACAAATTTTCTTTAGAATTTTAAGCTGAATTCAAAATATAATAATATACCGGGTGTTCTATTTAAAATGGGAGTTAATAAAGAAAATAGAAAAAAACAAAAGAAACCCATTTTAGAAGCATTGAACTGGAAAATCATCTATCTCACTTCAATACACATTAAAAATGTAATAAAAAAGCGAAGTTTGAAAAAAATCGTTAAAGCCGTTTTTGAAAAAATCGAAAAAAACTGAAAAATCACAAGAGTAAACAAAAGCCTGCTGTCGCATCTACATAGTACACAAAACTTATATATGAAGTGTCAACGCCATACCTCTTTTCGTTTTTGAGATATTCTGTTCACAGACAGACAGACAGACACACAGACAGACCAATGAAAAAAATTATGTTTTTTGGGTTCAGGGGACTCTGAAACGTGAAGATCTGTTGCAAACTCAATTTCGAATTTTTGGGGTGAATCCAATACTTCCTTTATTGTAAAAGGAAGTAAAAAGGTGACCGACTTGTTTGTGCCATTTGACTTCTCGGCTCTATATGAAAGCTCGTTTTTTCAGACGTATGTTATGTTGTGTTAAGTTGTGCCTTTCTAATTGTTGTAAAACATATAACCATCAAGTCCTCATTAATATATGTGCATTGAATTATCACATAATTTTATAATTACTTCTGTATATACAGGGTGTCCCAGAAATAAGTACATTAAATTGAACCAGTAACAAAATTCGTCGAGAACTGCAATATTTCTTAGTATTTTTTTTAAGTTGCTTACTTTAGCCGCTAGAGGGGTTTAAAAATGATTAGCTTTTTTAATTTTTTTCAAATAAGTCGAAAAATCTTTGATAGATTTTATTCATTTTTTGGGCGTGCATTTTTACCAGTAAACTACAGCTTTTAGTGGAATAAACTTTAATTTCGAAAATTACAGGGTGTCACAATAAATTATCCATCCATATTTTGTTAACCCCCTGTATAATCACTACCAATTTTTTTTTCTGGATAGTTACTTTAATTTATACCTTCCTCTTTTTTTAGGGTCCCTAAAAAGGAAGGTATTTAATCAGTGAATTCTTCCAGTGTTCATCTATGGAGCAGAAACTTGGAATATTACAAAAAAGAATGCAAGTAAAATGCTAACTGTACAGCGGGCTATGGAACGACAGATGTTGCAAATAACTTTGCGAGACCATAAAAGAAATGACTGGATTAGAAAACAGACAGGCGTAGACGATGTTATAAGAAGGACTGCATATTTAAAGTGGAATTGGGCGGGCCACATAGCACGGCAGTAGAATAGGGGCCGCTTACCCCCACTCCTTTTAATTCGATTCGCGGATTCGCGGTTTAATTCGCGGGTTTCGCGGTTTTATTCGCGGATTGACCTAATTAATTTCGCGGATTGACCTAATTAATTTCGCGGTTTGATCTAATTAATTTCGCGGTTTGATCTAATTAATTTACATATGTGCTACTGATTAAATTACGCATTAGATTTTTTAATTTGCTTCTGGAATTACGCGTCGGACTTCGGCGGCCATCTTGGATTTCTGGCGGGAATATTTGAAATTTGAATTTTTTCCGATTTTTCTAAGTTTAATTTGTTGGATTTGAATTTCGCGGTGTGTCGGCCATCTTGGTGCGCGCGCACTTCTCACGGCGGTTGTTTTTAATTTTCGTGGAAAATATTTGAAATTCAAACTGATAGATCTATATCGCTCTCTCTCTCTCTCTCTCTCTTGCATTCACTCGTGGAAATATTTAAATTTAAAAAATCTATTTGCGGCGGACCCGAGTGGGAATCGAACCCTAGTTTTCTGGTTAACAGTCTTAGCACCTTACCGTTGTGCTATCGAGGCGACTTGGAAATATGGGAAATGAACAAGATGCCATTTCGCAGCTGTGCCGTCACACCGTTCGAGTTGAAACAAACTATTTTTCAAAAATTTATATTATGAGAATGGAGAATGTTTAACATATTGTGTTTACAGGCAGACACAATTTTTAAAAAAATTATATATGCAACAGCTTTGCTACTAATAATAATTTTATAATTTGCAATATAGTCGTTGTCCCCAGTTTCTGGTTAATTTCCATTCCCTCAGTGGTTAATTTCCATTCAACCGCGCATAATTTGAAAAGCTATATGAAATAATTACTTTATTTTTATAATTAAAACAGCGAAATCCGCGAATAAAGCAGCGAATCCGCTATAATTACTTCATTTTATATAGCCATTTTAAATTATTTATGAAAGCCCACGAAAATTTCTAACTGTATTCGGGTAATTATTCAAGCGAAAAAGCACTTAATGACTAGTGAGCAAATAGCCTTTTAACGTTCGATTATTTTATGAATCTGCAAATAGCCTTTTAACGTTCGATTATTTTATGAATCTGCAAATAGATTTTTTATAATAGAATTGAAATAAACGAGTTGCATTATTCAGCTGCTTTTTAATTTTAACCGATGTTGGTGTAAAAACGCTTGTCAAAGCATGTAGCAGCAATTCGTCACGGAAAGCGGGCCATGAGCGGGTAACGCAGTTTTAATGAATATGGCCTCGGATCGGCTTAAAATTTTTGTGAAGATTGCACCGAGATGCGACTAGTATACTTTCCACAATCTGACGTCAAAACGCTATTGTTCATAGCGTGAGAAATGTGTAGGTTTTGAAGGGCAGCGATGACTGAATCTAGAAGCAAAATTTCATTTTTTATTTCACACTTGAGCTTTATAATTACTGCATCAAATATTTAAATCATTACAAGAACTATGTATCGAACGGAATTAATTCTTTGGCGATATACTTTGCCCCAACAGGTCGTGGCTATCTATCTACATCAGCTTCCAATTAAATTACGCGGCACATGATTTGTGATACATTTCATTGACATATAAGCCATTAGGTGAAAAAACGTTATATTCAAATTATTTTGCTAGAATTAAAATAAAAAGGGCTGAATTATTCAAATGGTTTATTAAGTATGAAAAATGCCTCATGTGCGGTTATGTCGTTTAAGTCAGATCATGTTATACATGACTGCTAAAATTGTTAAACAAGATGCTGGATCATTAACCGATAAAAATGAGGTACAATACACACACATACCGCTCATACATTGAAACGCTACTGAAAAAATATTCTGCCAGTATAATTACACAAGTCAAACATCGATTTACAGTGCAGCCTTAATAGCAATACAGGGGCTGTACAGGCTTGAGGGGTAGGCTGTAACATTTTTCAAAAATATGTATGTGATGACCATAAATTAACACATTTTGAGCAAAAATCACGCAATTAGATACCAACGCCCTTAAATTTTTACAAAAATCAATAGCGTGTCACATAAATTATACAAAAAATGACTTCGCTTTTAAAATAAATAGACAATACTTTATTTCTTATACCAATACCGTAAAATCGAGGGTCTCTTTCTTTGTATGTGTTTATTTTAAATTACATCACACAGTCATGAAAGTTTCTTTGTATGTGTTTATTTTAAATTACATCACACTTATGAAAGCGCTGTTTGGTGTATATAAAATTTTGCCATTTTTGTATCTGTATCGTCCCTATGTATCTGTAAATTGACTTCAAATACTAATATTTTAGCTTTTAGATTTTGTAATTATTGCAGATTCCTGAAAAACAACGACAGAGTAGAAATAAAAAAACACAAGCACTTTGTAATAAACAAATATATTGTTCTTATTTCGTGTAATACTTAATAATATAAAAATAAATGTACAGATGAATGCCTTATTTTCTCGGGTTAAAATTAAACATAAAATAATCACGTATCTCACCCCAGACTTTTATTTAATAAAAATCAATGTAAATGTCAGGGTTTTAGCTGTGTATCCTCGTATTGAGGGTCTGAGGACTTAGCTGCAGTGTTAACTGTGTGGAACCACCTTGCATTGTCATACGAATCGAAATCATAACAGGTAAAATAAAGTATTAGGTTTTGGTGTGGACAGCCATCGACATGATATGTTAATAATTTTCAAACTACACGACTCTAACTAGGATAATTTTAGCAAGGTTTGAATAAAAACATACAATTTCGTTACACGTAAAATGCTTCAATGTAGTCCACCAACGCCAGCACCCCTTCGGGTAACTCATCCCAAACCAATGTTGGCGAAACACTTCGTACTTCCTCTTCCAAAGAGGATGAGCGATTAACCTCGTCAGCAGGATCTGAATCTAAAAAATTCCGCGAATTCAGATGGTTGGAAAAATATGCAGAATCCGTCAGGTCTTCGTAAAGGTTCGGTGTGTACCAAGAATATGGGACATCGGGTCTTTCTACACCTTCGAGTTCATATTCTGGCTGCTGAACCAGTGGTTGAGATGTAACGTTGTTTGGTGAAATTGATGCCGGAATATGGGGTGCATCATCAATGGAAACACCCTGCAACCCTGGAGATAACGTATGCGTCGACAGATCAGGGGGCCCCAATAGCGAGGCGTTGGGTTGATTCCCCATATCATCTGAATCGTGGCTGCTGTTAAAAAAACTACAGATGGTTGATACACTTGGTGGTTTAAGATTCAGCGTGTCGTCATCACCGTAATACTGGCCTCGGGCATTCGGTGTTACCATAACCGTAGATGCGGGTGTGGTGAGATCAATTACTGTATCACAATAGTTAAACTCGTAACATTGAGATCGAGCGTCTGACACATGCATATTTTAAAAGGGCTTGATGCTTGATGAACAACAATATTAGCAACGACTGTAAATCATTTGCAAGCAAGTTAAAATATATATATATATAGCCCCAGGGTAAGATTTCGGCCCCACGCAAAATCGCCTTTGCAATAGTGGAGGTGGTAGAAAAAGCAGCTTGACGGTTATTTCTTGTAAACGACACCACATGGTTTAAAATTTGAACCACGCTATTTTAAACAATAAGTTTATCAACGTCTTTAATAAAAATAAAGCTTATTAAAATAATTTAAAACTTTTATTTATTTATTGTACAATTCTTATTTTAGTATGTAACGGACAGTTGTCAATGTTGTTACGCCGTTTGCAGGAATTAACTACAAACGGAGTAACATCGTTCTGGGGCGGGTATTCCCGAAGGATGATGTTGATGGCTTCCACACTAGGGGTGAATTCCCAGTCGTACTCGTCCAAGTAATCTGTTATAAAAGCGCGTATATTGGTGGGGCTGTACCTATAGGTACCATAAATACGGCCATCGTCTCTCCGGGCGTAGATTGTAGGCTTATCGAGTCTACTCAATATTGAGTGTAGATAAGTCAATTCCCTTAGCAAGGCTTCAGGCCTGTCGAAAAGTAAAAAAAAACATACATAAAATATAGTTTCAAACACACAATTTGTTGTTGTGAGTACAAAAGATAAAATGTTGGTATACATACAAATTTTCAGTCCAAAAACCTCCATGATTCATTTTGAAGTAATTATTTACTATCTTAAGGTTGGATATTTATCAACGAAAGGAGTCCGGAAGTGTGAGACATCTTTTCGACGAGTGGGCTTATATATGCTACGCTAATGGCCTGCAATTAACTCAAACATTTTTCGCACACTGATAGTCCATTCGGTTCCCACCCTTGGAAATAACTTTTCAAAATTGGCATTCCGGCTTATTTAAAATAGCTTTTTTAATATCGGCTGCAGATAAAACAATTCTGGTAAAATGTATCGCACAATTTATATGAATCTGCGTCACCCGACTTTATAGTACCGAAAAATTATGTAAAAAAAAGTTTTAAGAGCTATTTCTATGCATAATTTTGCAAACGTTTAACAAATAAACAGTAATTTTTTAAAGTACATCACACAATTATGAAATCGTAGTTCAATTTATATGAATTTCCGATACTTTGTATGTGAAAAATAGCTTCAATTACTAATATTTGAATAAAAACATGCAATTTCCAAAGCATTTCGTTTAAAATTTTAGAAAATCGACAGCATCTCCCATGAAAATTTATAAAAATCGGCATCTTGTCACATTAAATTCTGCAAAAACGACAAAAAAACAATATTTTTATACAACTTTCATTGAAAAATAGTAAAACTTTACGAAAATACGTCTGTCTTGACGACAAAATGAAAATAAATTTGAATAGAAACACGCAAAAATTACGAAAAGACGTATGTGTTGACCCCAAAGTAACAAAAATTTGAATAAAATCACACAATCATACAGCATCTCACATAAATTTTCACAAAAATCGACATCAGGTCACATAAATTATACAAAAACTGCCATCATGTCACTTGAAATTATACAAAAACGACATTTTTACTCAATACACGACGAAAATCGACATCATGTTACATAAACTATGCATAATTTTGCAAATGTTTACACTTTTTTCTCTAACTTGTTGCAATTTTAGTAAGATTTGAATAAAAATCAACAATTTCTGCAGCAATTTTAGTAAGATTTGAATAAAAACACAATTTCGCTGAAAAAGTCCTAACCAAAAACGACAAAAACAATATTTTTATACAACTTTCATTGAAAAAATCTTCTACCACAAGCATTTCTAGAAGCAAAATTCATGCACTTTCGCTGAAAAACGTTCTGTTCCACATCATATCACATAAATTTACACAAAAATCGACAACATGTCACATAAATTATACAAAAACTGACATCATATCACTTGAAATTATACAAAAAACGATATTTTATTCAACACACGATGAAAATTGAACAAAAATCGCACAATTACAAGCCACCCCACATAAATTTTCACAAAAATCGACATCATGTTACATAAACTATGGATAATTTTGCAAATGTTTTACACTTTTTATAAAATGCAACGCTCAAAATTAAAAGAAATAGCAATTTCGTTGAAAAATTTGCAAATGTTTTACACTTTTTTATAAAATGTATCGCACAAATTAAAAGAAATCACAATTTTCTAAATTATATTAAGCCATTATGAAATCGTAGATTGATTTTTTGAAAATTTACACTTTGTAACTTAACTGTAAAATAACTGCAAATACTAATATTTTAGCTTTAGACTTTGTAATTATTGCAGATTCGAGAAAAAACAAAGCAGAGTAGAAATAAAAAGCACAAACACTTTGTAATAAACAAATATATTGTTCTTATTTCGTATAATACTTAATAATATAAATATAAATGTACAGCAGAATGTCTTATTTCTAAAAATTAGCTAGCAATTTACAAAACTGTAGTTTGAGGTGCACGACATTTCAAATTAAAAAGACTGCAAGTAATAAATAAAATCAAAATTTCAGTGTGTAATTTTTAAGTTTAAGATGCACCCAATCTAGAATTCCCTTCGTTTTTTGGTGATGATGACATCTGCCTTAGAGGCGTTTGGCTGTCACTGGTTGTTTCAATAGGTATTTTGATTGGCTGCCGCGCCTGGTTTGTGAAATGAAGGAATCGTTGTAAAACCTGATTGTACTGGATCCATTTATCGTGATCAGTTAATTTGGACTTTAAAACTTTTTGCATTTCGTCATCAAGCTGTGATAATATATTTTTCTCCGCATCATCGCCAGACTTAAGACGTTGGACAAATTCCGGCGATACAATTAACATCTTCCGCTCTTGGTCCATTTTAGTCGAAAAGGAGCTCAATCGTTTGTTCTGGTAGAGCCGTCGTGAATAAACTACCTTAAAATCAAGACTTTCATAATAAATATATAAAAAATATGACAGGCACGGGAATCGAACCCGTATTCTCTCTCGAGATCAGAGCTTAAATCTGACGCCTTAACCATTCGGCCAACCTGCCTCCCTATATAAACGACCACTCTCTGCATAATTAAGAATTTAAAACTTTTTGCATTTCGTCATCAAGCTGTGATAATATATTTTTCTCCGCATCATCGCCAGACTTAAGACGTTGGACAAATTCCGGCGATACAATTAACATCTTCCGCTCTTGGTCCATTTTAGTCGAAAAGGAGCTCAATCGTTTGTTCTGGTCTGGGGCTATATATATATATATTTTAACTTGCTTGCAAATGATTTACAGTCGTTGCTAATATTGTTGTTCATCAAGCATCAAGCCCTTTTAAAATATGCATGTGTCAGACGCTCGATCTCAATGTTACGAGTTTAACTATTGTGATACAGTAATTGATCTCACCACACCCGCATCTACGGTTATGGTAACACCGAATGCCCGAGGCCAGTATTACGGTGATGACGACACGCTGAATCTTAAACCACCAAGTGTATCAACCATCTGTAGTTTTTTTAACAGCAGCCACGATTCAGATGATATGGGGAATCAACCCAACGCCTCGCTATTGGGGCCCCCTGATCTGTCGACGCATACGTTATCTCCAGGGTTGCAGGGTGTTTCCATTGATGATGCACCCCATATTCCGGCATCAATTTCACCAAACAACGTTACATCTCAACCACTGGTTCAGCAGCCAGAATATGAACTCGAAGGTGTAGAAAGACCCGATGTCCCATATTCTTGGTACACACCGAACCTTTACGAAGACCTGACGGATTCTGCATATTTTTCCAACCATCTGAATTCGCGGAATTTTTTAGATTCAGATCCTGCTGACGAGGTTAATCGCTCATCCTCTTTGGAAGAGGAAGTACGAAGTGTTTCGCCAACATTGGTTTGGGATGAGTTACCCGAAGGGGTGCTGGCGTTGGTGGACTACATTGAAGCATTTTACGTGTAACGAAATTGTATGTTTTTATTCAAACCTTGCTAAAATTATCCTAGTTAGAGTCGTGTAGTTTGAAAATTATTAACATATCATGTCGATGGCTGTCCACACCAAAACCTAATACTTTATTTTACCTGTTATGATTTCGATTCGTATGACAATGCAAGGTGGTTCCACACAGTTAACACTGCAGCTAAGTCCTCAGACCCTCAATACGAGGATACACAGCTAAAACCCTGACATTTACATTGATTTTTATTAAATAAAAGTCTGGGGTGAGATACGTGATTATTTTATGTTTAATTTTAACCCGAGAAAATAAGGCATTCATCTGTACATTTATTTTTATATTATTAAGTATTACACGAAATAAGAACAATATATTTGTTTATTACAAAGTGCTTGTGTTTTTTTATTTCTACTCTGTCGTTGTTTTTCAGGAATCTGCAATAATTACAAAATCTAAAAGCTAAAATATTAGTATTTGAAGTCAATTTACAGATACATAGGGACGATACAGATACAAAAATGGCAAAATTTTATATACACCAAACAGCGCTTTCATAAGTGTGATGTAATTTAAAATAAACACATACAAAGAAACTTTCATGACTGTGTGATGTAATTTAAAATAAACACATACAAAGAAAGAGACCCTCGATTTTACGGTATTGGTATAAGAAATAAAGTATTGTCTATTTATTTTAAAAGCGAAGTCATTTTTTGTATAATTTATGTGACACGCTATTGATTTTTGTAAAAATTTAAGGGCGTTGGTATCTAATTGCGTGATTTTTGCTCAAAATGTGTTAATTTATGGTCATCACATACATATTTTTGAAAAATGTTACAGCCTACCCCTCAAGCCTGTACAGCCCCTGTATTGCTATTAAGGCTGCACTGTAAATCGATGTTTGACTTGTGTAATTATACTGGCAGAATATTTTTTCAGTAGCGTTTCAATGTATGAGCGGTATGTGTGTGTATTGTACCTCATTTTTATCGGTTAATGATCCAGCATCTTGTTTAACAATTTTAGCAGTCATGTATAACATGATCTGACTTAAACGACATAACCGCACATGAGGCATTTTTCATACTTAATAAACCATTTGAATAATTCAGCCCTTTTTATTTTAATTCTAGCAAAATAATTTGAATATAACGTTTTTTCACCTAATGGCTTATATGTCAATGAAATGTATCACAAATCATGTGCCGCGTAATTTAATTGGAAGCTGATGTAGATAGATAGCCACGACCTGTTGGGGCAAAGTATATCGCCAAAGAATTAATTCCGTTCGATACATAGTTCTTGTAATGATTTAAATATTTGATGCAGTAATTATAAAGCTCAAGTGTGAAATAAAAAATGAAATTTTGCTTCTAGATTCAGTCATCGCTGCCCTTCAAAACCTACACATTTCTCACGCTATGAACAATAGCGTTTTGACGTCAGATTGTGGAAAGTATACTAGTCGCATCTCGGTGCAATCTTCACAAAAATTTTAAGCCGATCCGAGGCCATATTCATTAAAACTGCGTTACCCGCTCATGGCCCGCTTTCCGTGACGAATTGCTGCTACATGCTTTGACAAGCGTTTTTACACCAACATCGGTTAAAATTAAAAAGCAGCTGAATAATGCAACTCGTTTATTTCAATTCTATTATAAAAAATCTATTTGCAGATTCATAAAATAATCGAACGTTAAAAGGCTATTTGCAGATTCATAAAATAATCGAACGTTAAAAGGCTATTTGCTCACTAGTCATTAAGTGCTTTTTCGCTTGAATAATTACCCGAATACAGTTAGAAATTTTCGTGGGCTTTCATAAATAATTTAAAATGGCTATATAAAATGAAGTAATTATAGCGGATTCGCTGCTTTATTCGCGGATTTCGCTGTTTTAATTATAAAAATAAAGTAATTATTTCATATAGCTTTTCAAATTATGCGCGGTTGAATGGAAATTAACCACTGAGGGAATGGAAATTAACCAGAAACTGGGGACAACGACTATATTGCAAATTATAAAATTATTATTAGTAGCAAAGCTGTTGCATATATAATTTTTTTAAAAATTGTGTCTGCCTGTAAACACAATATGTTAAACATTCTCCATTCTCATAATATAAATTTTTGAAAAATAGTTTGTTTCAACTCGAACGGTGTGACGGCACAGCTGCGAAATGGCATCTTGTTCATTTCCCATATTTCCAAGTCGCCTCGATAGCACAACGGTAAGGTGCTAAGACTGTTAACCAGAAAACTAGGGTTCGATTCCCACTCGGGTCCGCCGCAAATAGATTTTTTAAATTTAAATATTTCCACGAGTGAATGCAAGAGAGAGAGAGAGAGAGAGAGAGAGCGATATAGATCTATCAGTTTGAATTTCAAATATTTTCCACGAAAATTAAAAACAACCGCCGTGAGAAGTGCGCGCTCACCAAAATGGCCGACACACCGCGAAATTCAAATCCAACAAATTAAACTTAGAAAAAAAAATCTGAAAAAATTCAAATTTCAAATATTCCCGCCAGAAATCCAAGATGGCCGCCGTGTAATTCCAGAAGCAAATTAAAAAATCTAATGCGTAATTTAATCAGTAGCACATGTGAAAATTAATTAGATCAAACCGCGAAATTAATTAGATCAAACCGCGAAATTAATTAGATCAATCCGCGAAATTAATTAGGTCAATCCGCGAATAAAACCGCGAAATCCGCGAATTAAACCGCGAATCCGCGAATCGAATTAAAAGGAGTGGGGGTAAGCGGCCCCTATTCTACTGTTATTAGCGCCAGAACTTTTGGTAGTTTACATTTCATTGCGTCTCGTTATTTTAACAGTATATTGATTATTATTGCTACTTATATTTCGTTTATTAACTTAGTCACTTTCAGGAAGTTTATCATCTTCTTTTCGTTGGATTTGCCAAAGTGTAGAGCCTCCGATAGATGTTGTGGAAGGTGGAGGTTGCTTCGCGTGTCATCATATTTCTGGCAGTCAATGATTATATGTTTGACGGTTATTGGCTCATTGCAGCTATCACAGATGTCTGGACCCGTTGTTGGCCTGGCAAAAAGAAATTGGTGGGTAATTTTCGTGTGGCCTATTCTAAGTCTGGTAATGCACTGCTGTTCTTTTCTGTTATTGGTGTGGATATCCCATGGTCGTGTTGTCGGTTTCAGGTCTCTCAGTTTGTTGTTGGTTGTTTCTGTCCATATTTCTTGCCATTTTTCGTGAATTTTGTTTTTTATTTCTCGTTTAAAATCATGGGGTAGTATAGCTTCGTACATCTTAGTATCAGTGCTTGTTGTCGCTATTTTTGCAGCCTTGTCTGCTTCTTCGTTGCCTTGAAAGCCCATGTGTGAGGGTACCCAAAACAGTGTCACATCTTTATTTTGCAGTATAATGTTGTTTAATACTTCATGAACGTTTTGGACAATAGGGTTTTTGGAGTATGCGTTTGTTATACTGTTGATGGCACTAAGTGAGTCACTGTAGATTACAAATTTATTATTGTTCTTGTAGGTTGCGATGAACTTTACACTCTCTAGTATACCATATAGCTCTGCCGTATGAATACTTGCTAGTGGATGTAGTCTGAACCTGTAGTCTTGCCCATTTACAATGAAAGCTGCACCCACTCCATTTGCACTTTTTGACGCGTCGGTATATATATATCGGTACAGTTTATAAATTTATCTTTGAGTTCTGCAAACTTTTGTTTAAAAATTATAGGAAGCGTGTTGTCTTTGTTGTATTGGGTCAGGGTGAGAATAGTGTTTGGTTTTTTGTTTGTCCAAAGAGGGGTTTTGCTCTGCTTAGTGTGGGTTAATTTTGGGATATTTAGGTTGACGTGCTCAAGGATATTTTGTGTTCTAAGATTAAAGTCTGCTGATGTTTTTGGAATGTTAGTTGTTATACGGGTCGGGATGTTATGTTTGAAACAAGGGTTTGTGATTCTATTTGTCGCATATGAGAGTGTTAATTGTTGTCTTCTTAGTTGTAGTGGTGGTTCTCCTATCTCACATAGTATGCTATTTGTAGGACTGGTTTTAAAAGCACCCCCTACTATCCTCATTGCTGTGTGGTGTATGATGTCTAGAGTTTTTAATAAAGTTTTGCTTGCTGAGATATAAATTTGGCTTCCGTAGTCGATTTTCGATCTTATTAGTGATTTATAGATCCGAAGTAAGTTTTCTCTGTTGGCCCCCCATTGGTGTCGGTTTAAGGTTTTCAGCAGGTTTAATCTTTGTTTACAGTTTATTTTTAGATTCTGGATGTGTTCCCTCCACGTTAGTTTATTGTCAAACGTTAAGCCTAGAAATGTTATCGAGTTCACATACGCCAGCTTAATATTATTGAGTGTGATTTCTGGAATATTGTACGTTAGTCTTTTAGTGAAGAGCATACACTTGGTCTTAGAAGTTGAAAACTTGAATCCGGTTGTCTCCGTCCATTCTTCTAATCTTTTTATAGAATCTTGTATACGGCTTTGCACATTGGTGATGGTTTTCCCTCTGCTGTATATTGCTATGTCATCTACGTAAATAGATTTTCTAGTTGGTAGGCAAATTTTTTTCCTACATCGTTGACTGCTAACAGAAATAAGGTGGCACTGATTACAGATCCTTGGGGGACACCGTTCATTTGTGTATGACTGTTTGAATACACTCCTTCTATTCTAACTTTAAATTTTCTGTCTTGGAGAAAGTTCTTGATAAAGTAAGCTATATTTCCTAATAACCTGTGTTGTACTGCGGTTGTTAAGATGTTATGTTTCCAGGTGGTATCGTATGCTTTTTCAAGGTCGAAGAATGTTGCTATTAGGAATTGTTTGTTGTTATATGCTGCTCGTATTTCAGTTTCTAACGATACTAAATTGTCTATGGTAGAGTGTCCTTTTCTGAAACCTGTCTGTGAAGGGTCGATGATATTGTTGTGTTCAAGATACCATATCAGTCGTTTGTTTATCATTTTTTCGAGGAGTTTACTAAGGCAGCAAGTTAGAGCAACTGGACGATAACTCGATGATTGGTTTCCCTGTTTGTTTGGTTTTAGGATTGGTATTATTATTGACGTTCGCCATATATTTGGAAAGCTGTGTGTTTCCCATAAGAAGTTGTTCACATGTAGTAGATAATGTTTTGAGTTTTCGGCTAAGTTTTTTATTAGTTGGAATGGAATTTCATCAGGGCCTGGGCTTTTGTCTTTGCAAGATGCTAAGGCTTCTTCGAGTTCCCAGTTGGTGAATGGTAGGTTGATTGTGTGCTTGTGTTGTTCATCTAAATTAATGTTTTCCGTTTCTTTGTTAATTTTGTATTTCAGAAATTCGGAGTCGTATTGGTGGTTGCTAGAGTTATATTCAAATGTCTTGGCTAGTTTGTTCGCTATTTCTACGGGTGATGTTATTACGTTATCGTTATCTATTAGTTCTTTTATTTTGAATTGTGTTGGTACCTTTTATTGCTTTAATTTTTCTCCACATTTCTTTTGGGGTACTATTGCAGTTTATAGAAGATACATATTTATCCCATGATTGTTTCTTTGTTGTTTTGATTGTTCTTCTGGCTATAGCGCGGAGTTCTTTAAATTTCGTTAGATTTTCTACTGTTTTGTGCTTCTTGTATCTGTTTAAGGCATGTTTGTAGGCCTTTGTCGCTTTTTTACAATTTTGATTCCACCATGGTACAGTTTTCCTATTCAGTGTGTTAGATGTTTTTCCTATTGAAGATTCTGCGGCGTTGTATATTAGTGTAGTAAAGTTGTTTATTATTGTATCTATGTCTTGTGATTGGCTTATTTCTGTTTCACTGGGTGTGGATAAAGATCGATAGAGATCCCAATTGGCATTCTTAAAGTTTCATCTCTGTGGTTGTGGTGTGAGGTTTGTATGTGTCCTATTGTGCTTCAATGTTATTTTTATTGGAAAATGGTCACTGTCGTGTAGGTCTTCTATGACTTCGCAGGTTATATTTGGTCGGATTTTTGGATCGCAAAAGGTAAGATCTATTGCGGAGAAGGTACCAGTTCCTGAGTCAAAATGTGTGGCATCACCGTTGTTTAATAGTAAAATGTTTTCTTGATCTATGAGGTTTTCTATTATTCTTCCTGTTCGGTCGGTATTTGTACAGCCCCACAGCTGATTATGTCCATTGAAGTCACCAGTTACTATGAATGGTGATGGTAGTTGATTTGTTATGTTTTTTAAATCCTGATAGGTGATATTTTGGTTTGGTATGTATATATTACATACAATAAATTTGAAGGGTGAAAATAGTTTGACTGCTATTACTTCCAGGTTAGTTTGTATTGTGATTTCTTCAGAATGATAAGCATTATCTACTAGAATTGCGACTCCTCCGCTAGCGTTTCCGCCCGTTTGACGATCTTTTCGATAAGTAATGTAGTTGTTTAGAGTTCCTTTTTGGGTATTTTTTAGACGTGTTTCCTGAATACACAAGCATTTCGGTTGGTAATACTTGATTAGACGTTGAATATGGTCTAGACGTTTGTAAAACCCGTTGCAATTCCACTGTAGTAAATATGTTTGAGTCGTATTAGTCATTGTAATATATTTAGGTATGTAAGTGTACAGTTAGTATTCGGAGTCAGAATTGTGAGTATTTGGTCGGTTTTGTTTCATTTCTACTTCTATTTGGTTTATCATTTTGTTTGTTATTTTTGTGAATTTCGTTTTCATAGATCGTTGTTTGATTTCAGTGTATAGCGATTTCATCATTTTTATTAACGCAAGAGGGTCTTCCGTAAATTGTCTGGAAATTCCCAAAGGGTCGTTGGAGCCCTTGACATTTTCCAGGAAATCTTTGAGGTTATTAAACGTTAGTAAGTAGTCGCTTGGTGTTAGTTCCATTTTCTTACGTATGGGTAGTAAGATTTCTTCCATGGATATTGTTTCGGGTTCCGATTCGCTTGATGTGTTGTTTTTGTGTATTTTAATTTTTTTGTTCGTTTTAGGGTCTTTGATGATTTTAATTGCTGATTGGGACGGTCTTTCATGTGTTTGTTGGGTTATATGTTCAGGTTGTTCTTGTATGCTTCTTTCTGTATTTTTTGTTTGTTGTGGGTATTCTTCCTCTGGTGTCGATGGATTTGTAGTGTCAGATAGTGTGCGTTTGGAAGTTTGTAGTGTGTTTATCGTTTCTTGTCGTTTCGGGCACTTTTCAGCTATGTGGTTTGGTTGATGGCAATTGAAACATATTGTGTTGCTGGATAAAAATATTCTATAGCTTGTGCTCTCGAAATTAATAAGTATTGAGTCTGGAATTATCAGGTTTTCGGGTGGATCAACGAATATTTGCCTTCTAAAACTTAAAATGTGGGTATAATCGGTATCGGTTAATCCAGCTTTTAGGAAGGTTATTGGTGATATGGGTTTTAATTTGAGACTGCGTAGGCTATTTTCCAGTATATCATGTGGGATTGACGGACATACGTTTGATAAGACAAATTTTTGAGCAGGAGTGATAAGTCGGCGCAGAGGAATTTGGTTTTTTCTTATTTCAATAAATTTGTGGTTATTTATCAGCATGTCAACAATTTCTTTGCGAGCTAAGTAGATGCATATTCGATTATTGGATATCCTGGAGGCGAAAATAATATTTTTTGGTTGGACTATATTGCCAACTGCGATAATGTAATCTTTTAAATTAATTCTGTCGACGACGCTCAGTATGATTGCATCTTCTTTCTTCGGGAAGTTCATTTGGTTAGCACATGTTGCATATGTTTTTTGAGGTTGAGTTTGAATCTCATTCATTGGTGAATCATGGATTAAATTGTCGGTTAGTTGGGTAAAGTTAGTATGTGAGTTGTCTGTGAGATTTCTGTACTCAGAAATCTCATTGGTAGTGGATGTCATGATTGGGAATTACGTATCAAACAGTACGGGCAGACGCCCGTATGCTTGTTTAGTTAGTGTTAAGATATATTTATATAAAGTAGGCACTTATCTTGTTTTGTAGGTAACAAAGTCTGTGCACTGGTTTTAAAATCGCTATCGCACTATTGGTTTAATATCCGAGCGAGCAGCACTTTGCAGTGTTCACGGTCGCGGTCGGATTTCGAGTCCCCTGTTGTTCGTTTGTTGTGGACAAGGTCTAAGCATGCAGAGTACCAAGTACTTAAGTTATACACCAATTTGTATGGTCAAAGTCGTACTTTGAATTTTCCCGAGACTAAAGAGTTTTAACCCTAGTAAGGGATCTTCTCCATGTTACACATCGTAGTAACGGCTTTACACCACTTGAATGATTCTGTAGAGGTTTTCATCTACATTTTTAATTTTTAAAAACCTCGTCAGGAACGGGGATCGAACTCGCGATCCTTAGATCAGTAGTCACAATGCTTAACCATTGAGCTACCGTGTCCGGCGGCTCAAACTGTTAACTAAATGAAATAATCTATGCACTGATGAGTTTAATCTACAGTGTGGAAATTATGTCGCATAAATTCGGTAACTTAGTTAATGTTAATTTTCAGGAAAAAATCTCAAAGGGGTGTAGCGATTCAAATTGCAGCGCATCTGCTAAAGTCATTTTCAGATTAATTATCTTAAAGTTCAAATAGTAAGGTTAGTTACCTGAGCTTGAAATTATTGTCAAAGTCAAAAGAAATCACGTTCACTTTGTTTCAAACCCAGGTAACTAGAATTACTCTTTTTTCTTCTTTTGTTTTCCCTTTTTTTCTTTTTTTCCTTCCCTAAGCTCTTCTACCGTTCCCTCTTTAAACCGGTTTCACATTACTGCAGGGGGGTTCGGGCGTCACTTACACTTTTTTTTAAACCCGGGTAACTAGAAGTACTCTGTTAATGTCATTCTTTACTACTCGTATATAAACTTAAGTCATATTTTTAAAAAATAATATAACCTTTTTTAAATTTTATACCGTTGAAAATTTAAAAAAATATTGGTGACGCCATACCATTTAAAAGAAATGGTATACAAATCTGAAAATGACTTCAGAGTATGCGCGGCGATTTAAATCGTTACACCCCGAAAATAAACATTAACGCAGTTACCGAATTAATGCGTTACTTAATTTCCACACTATATAATTTGTTGTGCCAATACGAGGAAGAAGGGGTCCATATCTATGACAATAATGAGGAACATATATGTTTAGTTTTTCCAAAAAACGCCGGTGAGACTAGTAAATTATTAAATCCTTTGTCATAACACCTACTTGTTATTTGTCAATAACAGAACTGTCAACCTGACTGAAAAGCCGAGGTCGTTAAGAAATAACAGAACAGTAACATTTTAACATTGGCAATACTGAAATGTATAGTTGGTGACCCTACAAATCTATATCAAATTCGATGTTAGCAAGTTAGGTTTTGCGTGAGTCTGTGTCAAAACTGACGCAAAATCTAACCTGCTAACATCGAATTTGACATAGACTTGCAGGGTCACCAACAATACATTTCAGTATTGCCAAACATAATGTTTTTCCATAGGTGATTCTGATTAGACGAGTTTTCTAAACAGCCGTTACTCATACTATTTAAATTTTTCATTTAAATTGCTCTAAAATTTAAATTTTTGTAGGTGTTATGAAAAATATTCAACGACATACGGCCGTTATCGCATCTAACTAACTTGGATAAATTAATTAGCATCGGCGTGACGGCCTCGGCCACAAATTTATCCTCGTGTGTTAGATGCTTACTAACGGCCTTATGTCGTTAATAACTATGTATACAAATATTGCTTCATTTAACATTCTACGTTCTAATTCTAAAATGCCAATCTTTATCCGTAGGTTTTGTGATGAAGCGTGTATAGGATAGACACATACTTTCTAAAATAAAGATATCTAAAAAATGAACTCGAACTATCAAATGTATGTAAAGTACTTCACTTTAGAAGACGGCGCAAGTAACAATTTATATTGTTTGACCATATGGTAGTCATGTTTTCTATTGAAGATGCGTCCAATCTTATTGCATTCGGGAGATCAGTAATTTTCAATAGCGTTAATTCACTTCAGCGAATGAAATGTCCAACTCCAACTTATTTAAATTAAACCTACTGAAACTCGCGCGAAAACGCCTCCGCATGACATAGCCGCTCCGTGACGTCACATCAGTAAAGAAGCGCGTTTGCATGAGGGAATCTACTGCAAACAACGGTAACTCATGTTGTGTGACTGCTCCATAGGGTCAGAAGAAGAACAGAAATATTCTTACTATAGCTCGTTTCACTCTGACTATGCAGTACAGAGAACATACGACAATGTTATTTAAAGGCAAACTTTGCCTGCTGCGTTGCCGCTTGTAGACCGCACTCAGGTATACTCAAGGGTAATACCACAAGCAGTGGATATATTTTTGACAAATATTTTGTCGTTTCCATGTAAATTATTGCGTTTAAATTTCACGATACAGAATCACATCAAAAATGTCACGAGCCGAAGGCGAGTGACATTTAAATGTGATTTTGTTGAGTGAAATTTGCAATAATTTCTATGGAAATGGCAAAATATTTAAAAAAAATATATCCACTTCGAGTGGTATTTGGGACGACTATTTAACAATATTAATACATAACGATTAACTTTATTGAAAAATATTGCAACAATTAATATAATTATTCATTCTCAATTAAATTCAGCGGAATACTTCCAAAACACAGCATTTTAAAATTTTTAAAACAAGCCACACAGTTTGTTGGGGTTTAGTGTTACGTAACCTAGCGATATCACTAAGGACAGAACATCGTTGCTAAACGATACTTCGCAACAAGGCTATTTATTTTTTGAGTAGGTACATTGTTTTGTGAATATTTTGCATGGTGCCCAATATTCAGTGATATACTGCTGTTATTGGTTGAAAAAAGCAAATGTCTGCAATGTGATTGGCTTATATGTTATAGTGTTGAATAGTCAAAGAAATTTTAAATATTCCTTTTTCAAATTGACGCAGAAGCAACAAAAAGGGTTTACTTCAACAAGGTATTAACAAATAAGCCGATTGCAATACAAAAGGCGGATTTATTATGATTGACGTCTTTGTGTTCAGTTTTAAGCGATTTGCTGGGGAAATATGGCAATACTGTAGCCCTATCCCTGTACACTGCATAGTCAGAGTGAAACGAAATATAGCATTGATGTATACTTCCAACCTGTAAAAATACTAGCGTAGTAACCCCACAATAACGAAAACCGTAGCAAACAAAGGTTTGCTGCTGCAAGAGGCATTGAAATTTCGGACGCAATAAGTGGGACAGCGCGATATAATTGTGATATAACGTGTTATAGAGTAAGAAAATATTGTTACGAACCTCCAGCGAGACTAAATAAAACCTACAATCCTTTAGTTTGTTGCTCCTCAGCGGTAACCCCACAACATTTACTTATTCGTGACGTCAAATCACGTTACGCGTCACGTGACAAATTTTGAATATTGGCTGATTAATGTATATCCTTTTGTTTTAGATTCAAATGAAATCATCTTTTTTTATTTTAACGTGAAATGTATCCAATTTGGCTTTGATTTCGGACATTGCAAATTTTGTAGAAACCAGCGAGGTTTAACAGCCGGGTAAATTTGCTAATCCCAATTTTGAAGTGAGCACAAATGCTGTTTTACAAACATTCGGAATAAGTAGTGTTTAGGAACCAAACATAAATTTTAATCCTTTTAATTTAATTAGGCGTCTATTTCACAAACATATTATATTGCATACGGAAAATGCTTAACAAAGCGTCAGCAGTAATGCAATCAGTGCTCGAATGACCTGGTGAATAGCCTGCAATTCTGCACTCTGCTAGTTGTTTGTTATGAAATTGAATACGCAAGTGCATATGCGAGCTGAAACGAGGGCAAATATTAAACTTTGTAAGCTAAGTCAGTATTTTTATATGTATAAATAGAAAAATATTCTAGTCAATAAATATACAGTTTGAAGTCTTTGTTTCACTGTGTCACGCTGACCAACGGCCCCAGGTCTTTTTTGGTACATCATCTCGTGTGAGACCGCACGAGACCGTTGGTTTGCACCCCTTTTTAATTCCTGCACCCCTAAGATATTCCTGCAACTGTCCAAATTAAAATCATACAGTCCATTACAAGCTCCACCCTGAACATTTTGATCCTTCGAGCCATTAAAACGTTCCTGCCCCTAGTATCTGATATTTCGAGCCTTTCAACGTTCCTGCCCCTAGCATTTGGTCCAGTAATCCCTTAAAACGTACCAGCCCTCATCGAACAAGACCGTTACGATGGCGCAGCGACGGGAGATTTTCACAACCCAAGAAGATTTAGCAGAATCCATTCGCAGGCAGATTATCAACGTGAGGAAGGATGGCCCATCAAGAAAAAATGCAGCATATATCACCGCTCGCAGATCCACCCTAAAACAACTTTGGGAAGAATTTGAGGCCAACCATTCAGACCTGGCGAAGGAAGTCGAGGAAGAACACCCTTATTTTAAAAACAATTTTTTTCAGCAAACCAAAGACGTTTACAATGAAGGGGTTGCCCTGCTCGACAAGTGCGAAGAAAATCTAGCCACACTAGGTGAAAGTTCATAGCAGCCAGCTGGACCAAAAGAAGATACGACCGCACTTGCTGACAAGGAGGGACAGTTTCGAATAAGAAGGCTACAGATCAAGGTGAATTCACTCCAAAGCGACATTCAGGAAGTCTGGAATAGGTTGAATGAGGAATGCAGTAAAAGGTATTGTGAATACAACATTAAGAATTTTAAGGATGATTGGGATGACATCAGAGCTCTAAACGAGGAGATACTATCCCACGGTAGCTACGACGACAAGAAGTTCCGTGAGACCAAGAAGATGGTCAACGAAATAATTGTTGTCCTGTACCAACACATCCAGGATGGAAAGGTTCAAAGTGTCAAGGAACACAGCCATGCGAATATAGTGTTGCCTACTCTTAAAATTCCATTTTTTGAAGGGACCTACGAAGCATGGCCTAGCTTTCATGATATTTTCCGAAGAATTGTTCATGAAAATTCACGACTAAGTAAGGCGGAAAAAATGCATTACTTAAAGTCACAGTTACGAGGGGAAGCCAGCAAGTTAGTGCAACACCTGGAGGCAACTGAAGCCAATTACGAGTCTGCATGGTTCATTATAAGGAACAGATACGACAACACCAGGCTGCTACTTGCGAAGTATTTGGATGACATATTCAACCAGGCAACCCTGTCGAACGAATCTGCAGAAGGGATCAAGAAACTCCATGACACGACTGCAGAATGCCTAAGAGCAATTGAGAACTTAGGAATTGAAACGGCCACATGGGGGCCTATCATGTGTCATATAGTGACACGGAAGTTGGACAAGGAAACCAACAGACTGTATGAGCAGTCACTAACGGCACCAAGAGAAGTGCAAAAATTCGAGCAGTTACTGAATTTCTTAGAAACAAGATTTCAGTCGCTGGAAGCTGTACAAAGACGGAACAAACTCGAACCCAGAAAACAAGGAATTGGGAAACCATGGGAAAGTCACCAGGATCGGTGGGCAGTGAAGACGTACCACACTGCTGACATATCGTGCTTCCACTGCGGAGGATCACACAGCATTAAATCCTGCCCAAAATTTAGCAATCTAAATATATCCGCACGTTGGGACTTCATAAAGAATAAAAAATTATGTTCAAACTGCTTCAAGCCTACAGGAAAATATAACTCCAGACACTTTTGCCCAGGGAAATGCAAGGTATGTAATAAAAGACATCATTGGCTTTTGCACGAAGATTTTAGCAAACAACAGCCTCCCAAGACCACAATGGCAATTTCCAGTGCGACAGCAACCAATAAGAACGAAAACATTGTTGCAAGCCTAGTAGGAAGACAGCATCGCAACGTTTTGCTTGCAACTGCCCTAATTAAGGTCCAGTCATCCTCAGGGAGTTTGGAGTATCTCAGAGCCCTGATAGACTCCGGATCACAGGCATCATTCATCACAGGAGATGCAGCTCAAACGCTGGGTCTACCAGAAGAAAAGGTGAGAGTGCACATTTCTGGATTAGGCAAGAAAGGAGCAGGTACAGCCCGAGGACGATTAACTGTAAACCTACGTCCACGATTTCCAAGCAACTACACAACCATATGTGAGATGCTGATACTGCCACAGCTAACCAAGTCACTTCCAGAAAAACCGGTCGAAAACTATCGACTTCAGGACTGTAAGAATATGGTGTTGGCTGATCCACTATTTCAGAAACCTGGACCAATAGACGTTATCCTAGGAGCAGACATCTACAAGGAAATCATTTTGGAAGGAGTACGAAAATTCAACGGAGGCCTGTTAGCGCAAAACACGGAACTTGGATGGATCATCACGGGGAATGCAACAGCACCATCAGAAGAAAGGAAAATTCTTAGCATGGTCGCATGTGCTGCAGAAGATGAACAACTCACAAAATTTTGGGAGATTGAAGAAGTTGTACCAGAAAAGATGATGTCCAACGAAGACAAGGAATGCGAAGAATTCTACAACTGCAACCACCAGAGAAATGCTGATGGTACATATACAGTGAAAATTCCGTTCAAGGAACCAATAGAAAAGCTTGGGGATTCGAGAAAAAAGGCAATCGCACGGTTCATTCAACTGGAGAAACGGTTAGAAGAAGATAAAGTTCTAGGTAAAGAATACAAAACCTTTATGAAGGAATACTTAGAACTAGGACATATGAAACGAGTTCAACCAGGAGCCAATATACGAAAAACCTACTTCATCCCTCATCAAGCGGTGGTGAAGGAAGACAGCACAACCACCAAGTTAAGGGTAGTCTTTGATGCTAGCGCGAAGACCACTACTGGACTCAGCTTAAACCAGCTAATGACTGCTGGACCAAGATTGCAACAAGACTTGAAGCAAATTCTCCTAAGGTGGAGGAAGTACAAATTTGTTTTTTCGGCAGATATTGAAAAGATGTATCGTCAGATTAAGATAGCCGAAGAAGATCAGGACCTCCAAAGGATAGTATGGCGGTTTTCTCCAGACGAACCTATTCAAGAATTTAAACTCACCACTGTAACTTATGGAACAACAGCAGCACCATACCTGGCAATCCGTACCCTTTTGCAGCTAGCTGAGGATGAAAGACAAATATACCCAATGGCTGCAGAAGTAGCAACCAAGGACTTCTACGTGGATGATTTAATGTCGGGAACTGACTCCGTAGAAGAAGCAAGGCATCTCCAAGTAAGTCTAATCAATATGTTAAAAAATGGAGGGTTTACCCTCAGAAAATGGGCAAGCAACAGCCCAGCTCTTGTTGAAGAATTGCCAGATAACTTGCAGGACAAGAATTTACTCGAGATCGACGAAGGAGAAACAAGGAAAACCTTGGGAGTACACTGGAGTCCAAAGGCAGACGAATTTAAGTTTCGAGTCAGTCTTCGAGCTGATGCAAATCCTACAAAGAGGGTAATCTTGTCAGAAATATCCCGCTTGTTTGACCCATTAGGATGGTTAGCGCCAATTGTAATAAAAGCCAAATTAATAATTCAACAACTTTGGTTACAACAGCAATCATGGGATCAACCAGTGGCCACAGAAATAATGAACCAGTGGAAGCAGTTTCAAGAAGAGTTACCATTGGTTGAAGGCATATCCATTCCAAGATGGTTAGGGTACCACAGCAGCATCCGGGAAATGGAGTTGCATGCATTCTGTGATGCGTCGGAAAAAGCTTACGGTGCTGTAATTTATAGCAGGGTAATGTCTCAAGACGGACGCATTCAAGTAAGTCTGTTGACAGCCAAGTCAAAGGTTGCACCTATAAAGATGAAGAAAACGTTGCCAAGGCTGGAGTTATGTGCTCCATCGTTAGCAGCAAAAATGTTGAAGGAAGCTATTAGTGCACTGGACATCCCCAGCATCTCCATCTTCGCGTGGTCAGATTCCATGATAACCTTATCCTGGATAAGAGCAGGTCCGGAGAAATGGAAAACATTTGTTGCAAACAGGGTAACAGAAATATTGGAAGTAACCACCAGCGGAAATTGGAATCATATGCGCTCAGAGGACAATCCAGCAGACGCTGTATCCCGAGGGCTCACTCCTGTCAAACTACAGCATCATCTATTGTGGTGGAACGGGCCGCAATGGTTACGAACTAATCCTTTGCCACTGACAGAAACAACTATTCCCATAACAGCTACAGAAGAGGAAAAGATTCACCAAGTCCAAGCGTTTATCGCATCAAAAGAAGAATTGGACATCTTGTCCAAATATTCGTCACTGCAGAAGTTACTGCGGGTCACTGCATACTGTAACAGGTTTGCTCAAAAATGCAGAAGACAACAGTTTCCGACCGAATACCCTACGGCAGCAGAACTCAACAATTGCCTCATTCAAATCATCCGTATAGTGCAAGCACGCAGCTGGGCAACAGAGATTCAAACCTTGAAGAAAAACATCTCGGTTCACACAAAAAGTTTCTTGGCACCATTACGACCATTCATCGATGATGAAGGAACTCTTAGAGTGGGAGGACGACTTCAAAATTCAATGTTGCCATATAATGAGAAACATCCTATTTTCATTTCCCATAACAGTCATCCAGACCAATTCATAGTGAGAGATGTCCATCGGAAGCTTCTACATGTCGGAAGTCAAGCTACAGCGGCATACATCGAAGAAAATTGACAAGATGGAAATTACTTCAAAAGTTAAAAAACGACATTTGGAAAATATGGGTCTAAGGAATATCTATCTGGGTTACAACGCAGAACAAAATGGACTTCGAAAGAAGAGAATTTGCAAGTGGGAGATCTAGTGTTACAGAAGGATGACAACAGTCCTCCAATCGATGGCCTTTAGCAAGAGCAGCAGAAGTGCATCCAGGCACCTATGGTGTTGGCAGAGTTGCAGCTGTTCAGAAAAAGGAAGATACAATTCTCAAGCGTCCTATCACCAAACTCGGTCCGGTACCCAGACAGGAAGAAGGAGAAGAAGAAAGAAAGCAAAGCAGGGGTAGTGGAGTGTCAACAGTAACAAAAACTATAACACTCTTACTTACGTTATGCACCATAATTTCGGCAACCAAGGGATCGTATACAGTAAAGTATCCGTCACCTGGCCTATTCATTGAAGAACTTGGCCACGCAAAACTCTCGAGGGGAAACTTCAGGATCGAAGTAGCAGTGAACATCTCCAGCATCCAAGTAGATGAAGAAGATATAAACAAGACAATCCAACAAATGAATACCTTATGCGACAAGGCATTGGTATTATCTGCAGAATCCCATTGCAAAGAATTAAATCATCACCTGAGAGAGCAGCAAAGACAGATCATCTGGAATATGAGAAGCATTTATAGTCAAGATGTCAGAACCAAGCGAGGATTATTAGGGCAGCTACTCACCTCAGTGTTTGGAGTCAACGATGAAGTTTACCATGACATCGAATCATTGGAGAAAAATCAACTAGAATTAATACATTCATCTAATCGTCAGACGAAGATCATGTTGTCAACTGCAGCAACTCTAAATGAGACTGAAGCCAGAATATCCCAGAAGTTGGATAATTTTCGAAGAAAACTCAATGAAGGGTTGCTAGCAATCAATGAGATGGAACCTTGGTACAAGAAGACGGACGACAACAAGCTAAACATACATGTGTTGACTTCATATCAGATGGCTACCAACTACTTACAAGAGATGGGTGAGAAGTACAAACAACTTCTAAATGTAAAATTTAAAAGGGCAGACATCATGCAATTTATTCCATCGTCATAATTTGACAGAATAATGACTAATCCATAGGTCAATCTTCCAGCAAACCTAGAGATTCTTACTACGCCAACGCACAAGATGGAAGCTAGCTTCAACAATGTGAAGATTCAAGATGTTGGCATAATCCAAATATCCCCAGATTGTACTATATACACCAAACGGACTACTTTGCATACTCAGCTATTCACTACTATTCCTGTCGTAGCTGGGTTCAATAAACCAATGCAAGTAACTATTAACACTACTTTGCAGAATACGAGCACCCACCCTCAACTGCAAATGGAGGAACCTGTGTTGCTACCGTCCGATCATTTTCAACGCCTACAAGAAGAAGAAGAAGACGAGTTGCAGCTACATCAGGAATATCCATTGTGGCACCATCAACATACCATCATGGTGAACACTGGTACTACAATCGGTATCTTGGTATCAGTTTGTATCATCTGGACATTATGGAAGTACTGGAGAAAGAACAGGAAACCGCAGCCACGCCCAAATGCAGACCCGTCAGAGAGCTTCAGGTTACAACCACTGCCACCTGAGGAAGAAGATGGAGAGACAGCCTCAGCCACACCATCCCGGCCCTTTGTCGCTCGGCAGAATGTTTAGGAACCAAACATAAATTTTAATCCTTTTAATTTAATTAGGCGTCTATTTCACAAACATATTATATTGCATACGGAAAATGCTTAACAAAGCGTCAGCAGTAATGCAATCAGTGCTCGAATGACCTGGTGAATAGCCTGCAATTCTGCACTCTGCTAGTTGTTTGTTATGAAATTGAATACGCAAGTGCATATGCGAGCTGAAACGAGGGCAAATATTAAACTTTGTAAGCTAAGTCAGTATTTTTATATGTATAAATAGAAAAATATTCTAGTCAATAAATATACAGTTTGAAGTCTTTGTTTCACTGTGTCACGCTGACCAACGGCTCCAGGTCTTTTTTGGTACATCATCTCGTGTGAGACCGCACGAGACCGTTGGTTTGCACCCCTTTTTAATTCCTGCACCCCTAAGATATTCCTGCAACTGTCCAAATTAAAATCATACAGTCCATTACAAGCTCCACCCTGAACAAGTAGTGTGCTGCATCTTTGCGATCACTACTACTAACTGATGACGACTCTCTAGTAATCACGATATAGTATTTTCAGTAAAGCAACTGGCTAGATTCTTTTGCAATAATTATGTTTACACCTTAAAACTACACTGGACACAACACTAACACTGACACTCATTCGTACGTATCGTATGTTATCGACAAAGAACCCAGTTGTGCTGTAATATGTCGGTTGTTCTAGTCTCGTAATCGCATTAAAGTTGCCTGGCAAATTCATTAAAATCACTCGTAATAATTTTACTGCAATTCTATCATACCAGTTTGAGGCTATTATTTGTTACGACGGTAACTCCGGCTATAAAACCATTTTAATTAACAATTACCGTAGGGAATATCGAGTACAGCGGGCACACGCTGTGCTTTATTAAAGCAGGATAAATTACTATATTTGAATTTATAGTAGTCACTTAAAGTTATTGCAGCAGCCTATGTACCATTTAAGGAAACACTTACTATGTTTTCGGCCTATTTTTAAAAATGCCGAGATTAGTTCCTGTATTTGTCAAGCTGCAATTTCCAGGAAGATCGGCGTAGCTTCCGCAACCTCACTAAATTGCCAGAAATGCGAACGGACACGCTGTGTGGCTACGCCATATTCACGTCGGAACAGACCGGAAGGAAGTTGACTATTTGGTTTTTTTCGTACACGTGTTCAACATTGACAGTCATAGATTTTTTTCTGGAAATCTTCGCGTCTTCTTCGCTCTTCATATATCTGTTCTTTCCAGAGTATTTCTTTGGTGTTTTCTTCAACATTTTTGAGGTCCAGCGACGTCTCCTTTCCCTCTCAGTGAGTTATCTTTGAACATTCGAAGTATGCAATTTCGGTCCATCCTCGTCACTTGGGCGTCGCATTCTCTACGCTTCGTTTGCACCCATTTATCGATAGGTTGCATTTGGCACCTACGCGGAGATGTAAACTCGAAGAACCATAGGTCTATTTTCATCCTCCTACCGCGCGGGACGTTAAGCTCGATTTATAAATTGATGCCCGCCCGTTTGACGTTACCGCTGACGCGGCCGCAAACGTAACGCTGACGTTTAACTGTTTGGTTCAAATGTAACCGTTTATAAAATGACGTCATACGCAAACGCTACCGCTGCACCGCTACCGTCTGCGGCAAAGTTGGCCAAGATTCATGTTTGGCATCAACGTATTGCGTCGACGAATTTACTCGACCAATTACAAGGCGAGAAATTTTGCGCGGGATTATTTGACCTGCTGCGCAAGGATCAGAACAAAGCGGTCCTCATTATTAAAAGCGTGTTGCTGGATTTAGATGTGTTTGTTACCGGCGTTTTTTAGTATTACTTATAAAGGGCAGATTCGATCAGATATTCGTCTCTTTATAAGCTTCGGATCCAGTTGTTTATATAAATTATTGAAGTTTTACACTCATCCTTGTGTATTTAAAAAATTGATCATGGTCCTTTTCTTTCATTGGAAGGAATGTAGCTCGATAAAAACCGTCCTTATAGCGTGTTGTGTGAATGGGGCGAGTTTTCCATCGTCTCGCCCTTTTTGTAGTCGTTCCAACGAAATGGGCTGCACCTAGTATAAGCATACTTGCTGCAACTAGTAGATAGTTTTCCTCTTGATTGTCCATCCTTTATCTAATAGACTTGTCTGTCCGGGACGCTGGTCCGTCCGGGACGCTGTTTCAGCAACCAAACCGTAAGAGATAGAGAACAAAGTTATGAAAGTTATATGTTTGGAATGGTCATGTCAGGTCAGGAACCGAATTTCAATCACGTGATTTTAAAAATATTGTTTTTATTTAATACGCGTTCTATTTGAAAAACGGTCTTTTTTGTTTTATTAAATGAGACATTTGTCTCACTGGTTGCTAGTTCTCATATAATAAATCAAAATGTTGGGTTAGGGCTGCCGATGCTGGTGGCACGTGTGTCGCTTGCTCACTTTTATAAATCGAGCTTTAACTCTTGAATGCGCCTGTGTACGTTAAACTATACGGCAATTTATAAAATAGCTCGCCATAGACAACGTCGGCGTTACGTCTGCGGCTACCGGGCTTTATAATCCGTTCCGACGTTCTACACGCCACTGGAAACAATGCGCCCAGCGTCGCCCAGCAGTTGATGTACCCTGTTAAACAGAGTATGGTTCCGAAGGCCTATCCCACCCTTTTGGTGACTGTCCGGGTCGCGTATTTCACATATGCAGGGTGTAACAAATATGGTGGGCGTACTATATACACAGGCGGCTTCTACGACTAAAAATAAGGAAAACATTTTATATAAACATATGTCCTAAAATGGTTCGTTACTGAGTTACAGCAACGAATTTTAAAAAAATCACTGGTTACACGCATTTAAGCTTTTCAGACCATTATCAAGTACGTAATCCGTGCTTCTTGTTTTCAGTCGTGACAGTGGGTTAAGTCATTAGTATTGTTTTCTAGTTAATTGTTCAAAAATGGCAGATTATTATTTCGAAGCGATGTCCGACATGCATTTAATGTACCGTTTGGCACTGTGTAATAGGGCGGAAGCAAGAAGACTTTACGCAGACCATTTCCCAAACCAACCTTTACCAAATGAGAACACATTTGAAAGGCTTCCTACTGGATTAAGAGAAACATGATCTTTCAAATCGGTAGTCCGAGATCGCGGCAGACGACGAACTACAAGAACTTTGCACTTGGAAGAACGTGTGTTGGATCGTGTTGAAGAAAATGCAGGTGATGCAACTCGAGGAATTACATTAGCGGAAAGTGTCGATCATATGACTGTGTGGTGGATTTAAAAATAAATTAACTTTATCCGTACCATGTGCAAAGAGTACAGGGCTGAGTGAGAATGACTTCCCGCCCCAAAAAGACCATGGTTGTTAGAAACGTGCGCCTCGCATATTCTCTTTTTGCCATCTGTGCTCTTTAGTGATGAAGCGAGCTTTACAAGAAATGGTATCGTCAATTTTCACAATTTACATCAGTGGCAAGAAGAAGGTTTGCTGGAAGCTGTTCCACTAGATGCTAGAGGACACATGTGGTTTATGCATGACGGTGCACCGGCCCACTTCAGTCACACAGCATGCGAATTTTTAAACATAGTATGTCCTGGAAGATAGATTGATCGTGGTGTACCTGTAGCGTGATCTGACGGTCACCCGATCTAAATCCTCTCGATGTTTACGTATGGGGACATCTAAAATATGTGGTGTATTCTTCTCCAGTTCAAGATATTGAGGATCTTCGACAGAGAGTGGAAGGCGAATGCCAGCAAATTGAAATTACCTTGAACCTTTACCTTTTTATCTGCGTTCGTTAGAAGAGCTTCGCTTCTGGCATAGTTCACACACTGAGTTACCGTGCTCTTTTGTGTAACTCCTGATGAATCCCCGTATGAAAGTGGGCGAAACGTTGAGTTCTTCAAGTTCAATAACGAAACGGTCCAATCCAGAAAGTCGTTCGTTGCATAATGTAAAACCTGTGATGGATTGCAATTAAGAGCTACCTCAATTGTATCTTTCAGTTTAGTGATACTACATACTGCAGTTGCTTGGTCAGCTGGAATCGAACGATTATTTTCTTCTTTTTGTTAATTCACTCGACACTAGAAATTGACTGGGGATCGAAAATGCGCGGAAACTAGTTAGTATTTTTAAATCTCCCTCTCTTCACTTGAGGATGAAGAATAGCAATGTTTTTTGTTTCTTTTGTAATGCTTTTTCTTATATGTATAATTCTACTACTGTGTAACTACGTTTTCCCACGCCCACATACGATAGCTGGTCATTATAACGAACGTGTTTGTTATGAAAAAATGCACAATTCACAGTTATACAGTGGGCTAAATATGTCATTTTAACCTAAAAATTACAGACAATATGCTGACTTGTCAGTTGCACAGTGAAGCTGTCATTAATTAAGTTGCAAAAATGTGTATTTTTTCTGGCCGTGGGAAAAATAGCGTACATAACTCGCTCGAAAGTGTATCGTACGCTCGTATTTTAAGTCACTCGGCTCCGCTACGCTTCGCCTCGTTTCTAAAATATACTCGCACGATATACGCCACTTTCGCAGCTTGTTATTATACTATAAAAACATACATGTTGGAAGTTGAGTAGCGCGTAATTTCGGCAACTCAGTTAATGTTCGTTTTCAGAAAATAATTTCAAAGGGGTGTAGTGAATTAATAAAAAAAATAGAAAAAAAAACAAAAGGAACCCATTTTAGAAGTATTCAACTGGAAAATCACCTATTTCACATCAATAAAAATTTAAAGTTTGAAAAAAATCGTTAGAGCCGTTTTTGAAAAAATCGAAAAAAACTGAAAAATCACAAGAGTAAACACCTACTTCCGGTTATGCGATTTTCTTCAAAAGCTTGTTGTTTTATCTACATAGTACACAAAACTTATAATATATAAAGTTTCAACGCCATAGCTCTTTTCGTTTTTGAGATATTCTGTTCACAGACAGACAGACAGACAGACAGACCAATGAACAAAAGCATGTTTTTTGGGTCCAGGGGACGTAAAGATATGTTGATCGAATTTTTGGGGTGAATCCAATACTTCCTTTAGGGTAAAAGGAAGTAATAAAAACTACCGTAAAGGTCAGATAATAAGGATAGTTACTGGGTTTATAAGAAAATCCGATAATTGTACATTTATTGTTTATGTTGGAATTATTGTCAAAGTGAAAAAAGGATCGTAACTTATTGTTTTGTTATAAACCCAGATAACTAGAATCACTCTGTTAATTTCATTCATCTTTACTGTATTAACTTTGAGGTCGTTTCTCAATATATTTTATCTAATGTAACCTATTTAAAATTACATACCGTTGAAAACAGATTAAAACTGATACCGAAGTAAATGAAAACAAACCGTAGGATATCATTTCAAAAGAATATTGATAACGAACATTTAAAACAAATGCTACAAAAATCTGAAAATAAGTTTAATATACACCCCTCAATTTGATTCGCTACATCCTTTTGAGAGTTTTTCCCGAAAGCGAAGGTTAACGTAGTTATAGAATTATTAATTTCCACAGGTATATAGTATCTACATTATCAATTTATTTTTATTTTGCATTACATTTAGGACTAAAGGTTCAGAAAAAATGTTAAAACAAGACAGTTTAAAACACGTTTTAAACACGTTTGAAACACTTCTTTAAAACAGTTTGTTTTAAACATGCCAACCCTGAAATAAACGTTCATATGAAAAGAGACATATCTAAAATATAAAAACAAACAAAGAACTCAGCAGCTAAACATATAGAACGCACAAAGCGTTAGCAATTGCTCCGATTCGGCATAGGAATAGTATATTGTAATATGTTCGGAAAAGGGCTACATTTCAAAACCAGTACGAAAGTTGAAGCCCGAGCTATAGCAGGCGCTCTAATCGTATGTGTTTTGCAATGACTGTTGCCACACGTATTTTACATACTATTTTTTCCGTAACACTAGGAAATCAAAGTAAGTTCTACTTGGTCGCAGATGGATACAGTTATCACAATGCGTTTTAAAATAAATAAGAAACGTCAAAATGAAAAGTGATTTGAGCTTTTCCTTTTATTGTACGAACAGTATGTCAACAATACTATTTGTTATTTCGCCCACTAGTGATGAAAATAGTTTACTTTCATCACTTGTGATTGAAACACTTTCTTTTCCAAGTTGAGTGACGGGAATGTCATTTTCAGAGTTAACGTTGGAAAAAGGTGTTTTCGCTTTCCCCAATAAATTCTGAATCCGATTTATTGTGAATCGCCGTTCTCCATAACGGCCGTACATTTTCGCGGCGGGATCCGGGCGCGAGATGTCAAAAGAAAGTTCATAAAATCTCGATACGCATCGCGATGTCACTTCCATTTGAGCGGCTTTTGCTAAGAGCCTGCTAACCCTGACCCAGTTTAATTAAACGCTTCGCGATTCAAATGCGGCACGACAAACAATGCAACAATGGACGGGCACGATGACACACATAATTGCGAATTGGGCGGATGAATTGGAGTTTATAGGAACTTGATGCTGAAGGTGAGGTACGTGAAATTTCTAAAGTTAAAAGTCGGACTAATGCAGTTTGGTGATGTTGATGTTGGAATGGCTTTAAAAGGATCTTCTATCAATCTCATAAGCTGACTAGAATTGCGAGCTTCTTCAAACCAGTCTCCGGACGGAATGTCAAGAAGGCTAATTGTTCCAGTACACAAGGAAATTATACAGTGTGTCCAAGATAAGACTGCAAAGTTATAGCGTTAACGATCTCCTTCAATTTAGTGAATTTGAGAGATGAAAAATTATGGGATTAGCAGTAATATTGTTTCGAAGAACAGCGAAGGATCCGGTTCGAAACGTATTTATTATGCAGATGGGGATAGCCGTCCATACTGTAAAAATCCCTTATTACTCTTGTAAGAGTCTCGATTCTGGCGTAGTTTACACGTTGAGGTACTGTGCCCTTTTGTTTATTACTCCTGATGAAGCCTCTTACGAAAGTGGGCGAAACGTTAAGCTTTTCTATATCAACAATGATACGGTCCAATCTTGGAAGTTGTAATGCTTTTTTTTTGCTTAGCCTTATAGTCTACGGTACTATTAATTTATATTGTCCTGGGTTTGCTAGTTTAAACATTCAATTTACCTCTCAGTTTGTGCATGCAAACACTGCTAGCAATAAAAACAAAACAGTGTACATAAAAAGATATATAATCTGTAAGAGAAACACAAATACAGGAAAATACATTTACATAAAACACACCAAGAATAAGCGGTGCCGATGAATACAAGTTAAACTGTCAACCATATAAACTCCTTACTGTAAATATCTACGGGCAAAAGCTGTTTCTACTCGCGTTGTTGCCTATTTAATATAGGCAAGCTTTATATTTACTTTGAGACTACAGTTCAAACACAAACCCCGTGAAAATGTATAAGTCTCAAACACAAATTCCTTGAAGACGGGCCTGGTTATTTGCAGAACGCGCGTGTATTTATTTGCTGATGTATACTTGTAGCGCGTACTACGAATGGTGATTCAGCAGTGAGGCCAAGCTGTACCTATCCACTTCGCGCGCTTTCCCTAGTATCACAAGATTGTGTCATTCGCTATTAAGCTTCCGGTTTCCTCAATTTTACTGGTTCATACAGTAAATGGATGTAGTTAATTATAGTTACTAACCTGGTTTTAGTATTTCTGCCAGTTGGAACCGGGTCTGGCGATGCAACCGGTGTAGGTGGCTTGTTAACGTAGATTCACACAGTCACTTTCTTTATGCACTTAATTTACATGCGTAACTTACCTTGGGGAATGGGCGTTACGCTCCGGTCGCTTAATCCATCACTTGCTCTGTTCTATTTATAACTACACGTCTTCGATCAGCTATTTTGGCTAATGCACTCGCGAAACTTACAATGCGTATCAAATTAATTAATACATAATGAGGAATACGGTTCAGTTTTATTACTAGCAGGATATGGTTAAATACTAGAGTTATGATGTAAATAGGGTGACACGAATCCGCCCATTACAAAGTCGTTCGTTACATCAATTATTTTGAGTTCAAACCTTATCAACCTTGTATGATTCTTCCACTTAGTGAAGTACTTATTCAAAAACCAATTTTTAAGCGAACGATAGAAAGATAATCCAAGGAACGCTGGACAGCTGCATCGCGAAAACCACAATCCACAATTTAAAGCTGATTAAAATAGAACAGAACAATCCGCCCTAATAAAGCAAGAAAAATATGTATAGGATATGCATGTACAGAGTGTTGATAAATTGGCGGATTAACTGCATGTTACTGTAATAAGGAGCACTTCCTGAGTAGGAAAAAATAATAAAAGCATTCTTTATGTTATATTTTTGAAGATAATGCGAGTTTAAAGCTTGATTATTAATTTCTTTAATATTCAGTATTAGGATATCAAAACATTACACACTTAAAGCTAATAATACGAATGTGCAGGGAAAAATAGAATTAACAATCAAAAATTCGGTTTTTTAAGGTAAGTTCAAAACAACAAATCATACCAAGGATTTCTAGGCGTAATTTGTTAGTCCTCTAATTACGCAACTTTGTTCCCATTTTAATCAAATTTGTATCTTTTACTATTAACCAGATCCCGTGCTTGGACACACTTAAAATATGATAATCGCCTGGGAAGTCCGGGAAACCATAGCAATGGGTAGCATTGTATAAACGGGTTTGCGAAGTTCATCGACAGTCGCGTGAGCGGTTACTGTGGCTGTTTCTACCAATTTACACTTTCATACGTTAACATAATTAAATTACTTTTTTTAATTTACTTCGTATTTTATTTATTTAGGTGTAAGCTAACAACAGTTTTCCACGTGGGTTTTATTAATGGAAACAACAAATTACTCAGATAAGGTAACTTAGAATTAATGAAAATTGCTGCAATTTATTTTGTGCTGGTGTTAAGGCAATTCTAGGAGGTAAGTGAATTGAAAAAAAACTAGGGTTTAAACACTTAACTGTCAAGACTGAAATAATTATACTAGGAGGAACATAAACAAAAGCTATGCATAAAAAAAACTTAGCATAAGGCGGAATTTGAAATACATATAAATGCAATCGATACAGAAATGAATGAATTAAAAAATAAAGCTCTAATTTTTCTAAAAATAATAATTCTAACATGTTAGAATGTATAAAATTGCGCTTATACCTATTGCCCAGACATAATAGGTATCTACTTACAAAAATAGTCTAGTCCTTATTTTTGGCTCAAACGTTCCTCAGTACCCCAGGGGTGCTTGCGTCGTAGTTTTTTAGAGCGAGGAAGGGCCAAGGGCGCAGTAATATTAGGTATATTTTAAGAGACATTTCAAACAAAAAATGGGGCACTGCTTTTTGGCACAAATGTTCCTTAGATACCCTATGAGCAATAATGGTAAACATGGGCGCAAACACAGGGGGGGGCAAGGGGGCGGTTGACCCTCATAAAATATATCGAGAGAGCAAATAGTGTAATTTAACATGTACAAATGATTACTTTTATCTATTCCTCAGTTAAAGCAAAATAGACACAATTTAATTTTTTTAAGGTGCTCAGCCTGTATATGTCTGACTCAAAATTGTCTCGGTTTCATGCCAGGTAGACATGTAATCTACCCGCAAAATATCGTCTTTCTCTAATAAATAGTTTCTGAGTTATACCGGCAACAGAGAGACAGACAGACAGACCTGTTTTTCGTCGTCTAGGGACCTGAAGCGTGAAGATGTGAAGAAATCTCGGAAGGTGTTTTTTCGCGATTACAATACTTCCTTCCGCGATTACAATGCTTCCTTCGCCTTTAGCCGAGGAATGTAAAAATTACGAGTAAGTGTGGTCACCACACGACTTTCTTTTACTACTTCTAAAAATTTTAATCTGCGATTTTTGAAAAACTATACTAACAAAAAACTATTTTGACAAAATTTATAGATAATTACGTAATATACACCAGTTTTAAACAATTCTTCACTTTCGTTTCGGAGAAAGTTTATTAAAAATTAATTTTTGCGATTTATTGAACACCTGTGTTTCATAGAAGCTTTTTGACCAAAAGTTGTATATAATTACATAGTATATCATCTTCGTCTATAAAATGTTATTTCTATTAAACAATTATAAAATTTGCCGGGAAAATAAGAAAAACAACAGTAATCTTCCGGCTATTCGATTTTAACCTAAGATCACTGGGATCTCAAAATTTATATTAGAAACGAAGATATAAATTTTGAGACCTATAAATTAAACCATCTGGCTGTAGAGAGGACACAGACAGACTGACAGACGGACATCACTTCGAAAACCACTTTTTCTGACTGAGAAGACAAACGGTTATTTCTCGAGTTCGAAAAAAATATGATTACTATAAAAATGGAGTACCTATAGATACCTTTCAGGTTTTGCATCTTTATAATCAGTCAATACGGGACTAGACAGAATTTTAGCTTAATTGTAACTATTGTAACTACCTTCGAAGCGGGTCGCGTGCAGACAGATGAGTCAGCTTCTATATCATTCGAGAACGACCTCGGTAACTATTGCGTGTGACACGTCAGCGTTGCTGGCATAATCGATGAGATCTCGACGCTTCCGGAATGAATCACCCGGCGAATATATAAGCAAGCACAGCGGGAAAAACAGACAGTTCGAATCTAGCTTTCAAGTGTGCGACGCTTGCTATATAAATCATTCGTGTGTAAATAAATAAAGTGTATTTGTTGTTAGAAATAGTTCCTGTTAGTGTATAAATAATAAATGTTCCGTATTAATAGTTCTTGTTTCTTTGTTAAATCGTTAAGTTAAATTGCTGTAAATAAATGCTTAAAACAAGAAGCGGCGTATAATTTTTAATAGCCCAGAAGATAAATCGTAACACTATTATAGTTATTTTTTTATCCAGTGCATAATGTGGGACTTTATTGGACAAGTCTTTTATGGCAGAGCGAGCATAACGTAGCGATAAAGCGCACTGCAGAAGATTTTCTTTTATCTACAATAACATTTATATTAGACACATCAGAAAATTCAAGTTGCTATTGAAACAGTTGATAGTTTCGAAATGTGCTTCTTCTAAGTTAATTGCGTTGTCAATATTAAGAACTATTGCCGTTCAGGCGGCCGTTTTACTTCACTAACAGCCAGTCTTATAAAGGCCACTAATCTGACGTTAACTTTAATTCGGTGTTAAAATAAACAAAAGCGCATCAAAATTTGTTTATTAATGAATAAAATGTCAGAAGCACTGACGTTTTGATACACTTTTGTTTATTTTAACAGCGAATTAAAGTTAACGTCAGATTAGTGACCTTTACAAGACCGGCAGTCTATGTACTAAAATGGCACTTTATGGACGCTAAGTAATACTATATATAATAAAGTGTTTATGGATCAGTCGAAAATAAAGCTTAGTTATGTTAAAACACAAAAAAATGTTTGCTTCTTCCCCTCCTATAATTACAGTAGTTTCTGGGTTGCTGATTGACAAATCTCAAACAGATAATGTAGTGCTGAGCTGTTAGTCCTTTTCTGCTCCAAAAACTACGGCCCCGATGCTTCAGAAGAGGGGGCTTTTGCCAAAACTCAGTACTGCATTGATCATTCGTATAAAACTCTTATACCTATAGCAAGATTTGTTATTTATTATTCGTATTAATTGCTACAAGGCAATTAAACTCGCCCAAATTCTTAGGAAAAGAACCCTCGCGCTACCCGTTCATGTCTTTTCGTCAAGTTGTCGTTTAAATTTGAAACAAAAACATGAAAGCGACCTGAGGTATTTGTTGTCAAAGTTTTACAGTAATTTTATGAAACAGGCATTAAATCATTTCAAAAAATGTGTTGCACATTGAATGAAAATACGACTTGAATGTTGGGTGCTTGAGTAAATTTCCTTTAGTTTTGTATCCGATGTACCAATTATTTTTTCAATTGGTCTTCTACAACTAGGTTTGTCAGTCACCTGTAATAGTTATTTACGTATAGAAGGCCGAAAGAGTAAGGTTACGACCGCAGCCGAAATTTGAGCCCCGACGGAGGACCTTTATTTGGCTAAGAACATAATCTCCTTCCGTCCTGAGATACGTACAACGTTTTACGCACAACTGCATGGAACACACACTTAGAATAAATTTAGGTTTTTTTAATGCCAAAAATTGCTACCACAATTAAGGTGCCGGGCGGTAAAATAATTTGCGGGTAGCAAAGTTACTTTACCGCCCGCGTTTTTATTTTATCGCCCGCAAATTACTTTACCGCCCGTCGGGCGTAAAGTTGCACTTGTGGTTGGTAACTAAGATGTAAACTTTTATTTTCCGCCTGGTTGTGCGTAAATTTTTTCCCACACCCACATACGAAAGCCGGTCGTTATCATAACGAACGTGTTTGTTATGAAAAAATGCACAATTCACAGTTTTACAGTGGGCTAAATATGTCGTTTTAACCTAAGAATTGCCGACAATATGTCATTTTAACCTAAAAACCACTGAAAATGTGTCATTTTGACCTAAAAATTAATCTACTGACATCGTCAGTTGTCACAATAAAGCTGTCATTCATGAAATTGCAAAGATGTGTCTTTTTTGTGGTCGTGGGAAAAATAGCGTACTCCTTGAGCAAAAATAATCTGACTTTTATAATACCATTTTTCATTTTAAACCCGGACGTGCGATGTACAGGGCGACAAAGTTTGAAATTTAAAACTGATTATTTTTAATAAGTGAAGTATTTAATACGCTATCAATTTCAAATTTGGTACAGAGCTTCAACATAAATAGTCACATCTTTTGAGAAAAGCAAAACGAAAACAACTGTCAAATAATCAAAATACGAGGGATGCAGTACCCACTGACCTACCCTGTTGTTTAGTACGTACGCCAATGGCTTGGAAAAGCTATCTTTTTTAGATGAATCATGCATTTTGGATTATTTTTGTCTCATCAAATTTTCGTAAAATCGTTCGTTTTAGAGAGAACTTGAAAAGTACTGGTCCTTGATACGCGGATTACGGTAATCTCATAATTTTCCAATACTCTAAATCAAGTTATTAGCTGCTGTGGCATTGTTTGTTTACTGTCACAGTAAATGTTGTTCGGTCAGTGTTTTGTAAGACTTAAGAGTTCCTTTTAGTAATTAGAAGTCTTCTTGCAAGTAAAAAGAAACACCATGAATTGTAGATGAGGAAATTTATAACCTTTTTTGAAATGACGGATATGATTAATTTCATATTAATGGTTTAGTACTAATTTTTATCTATGCGCCAATGACCTTAGGTTATTTTTGGCTAGTCCTTTGTTTTTGGTATTGTTATATCCAGGGGCGGATGGGCAACATCTTAGCGGCCCGGGAAATAATATTTGTCGGCCCTTTTTTACTTCCTTTTACAATAAAGGAAGTATTGAATTCACCCCAAAAATTCGAAATTGAGTTTTTAACAGATCTTCACGTTTTAGAGTCCCCTGAACCCAAAAAAAACATATTTTTTTTTCATTGGTCTGTCTGTCTGTGTGTCTGTCTGTGAACAGAATATCTCAAAAACTAAAAGAGGTATGGCGTTGAAACTTCATATATAAGTTTGTGTACTATATAGATGCGACAGCAAGCTTTTGAAGAAAATCGCGTAACCGGAAGTAGGTGTTTACTCTTGTGATTTTTCAGTTTTTTTCGATTTTTTCAAAATGGCTCTAACGAATTTTTTCAAACTTCACATTTTTACTACATTCTGAATGTGTATTGATATGAGGTAGGTGATTTTCCAGTTGAATGCTTCTAAAATGGGTTTCTTTTATTTTTTCTATTTTTTTATTAACTCCTATTTTAAATAGAACACTCGGTATATTATTACATTTTTGAATTCAGCTTAAAATTCTAGAGAAAATTTGTCTCTCCAACTAACGCTCTATTTTGTACCGTTTTTGCAGAATTTGTAATTTTTGAAAAATTTTGACAAATGCTTAAAACTTTAAAATCATAGTTTTGCTAATTATAAGGTCACTGTAAAAGAAAGTTGTGTGCGTGTATCACACCAGATTTTTAATTTCCGGATATGACTAAAATATACATTTTTATAATGTCTATAATCACTTCTAATACTCGTCGATTTTTCTTTATTTGCTGCTGTCTGATATTTAATGTAGATGAAAGAAGCAAATTGGAAATGTCCTGTTGATTCTTGCACATAAAGTATGCTCTAACGGAATGTTCATGTTCACTGCTTACTTCATGCTCTTGAATTCGTTGATAAGTGTGCGAAAAGTCATTCATACCAAGAACCAATCGATTTTCGTGCTTTGCGTATACTAGACATACAGTACAAAACAACTTAAAAGTTTTTTCATTGTATGTTAGCCAGTTTCTTACTGTGCCATTTTTCATTTTGAAGGCTTTTTCGCGATTAAAAAACTCAATTAAAGCTGGTTGTCTCGGATGAAATGAAAAAAAAAATTGAATGTCGTACAAATTTGGCGTTTTAAAATAACTATCATAGTGACTATCAGTAATATTAATTGCGGATTGAAAGCTTGATTTTGCTTCGTTTGTTTTTGCAATGCTTTGAAAATTACAAGAAGTTGTTAAAGCAGTAGACGTGCACGCTTGGTTTTTACCTTCGTTTTGTATTCTTGTTTCAACTTGAGAACTTACAGATTCAGGGAACGAAACAATTTTTTCCGATAATTCTTGAGATGGTTGCGGTTGACTAATAATAGAAGAGGCTAGTTTTTCAAACATAAATTTAATGTTTTTAGACTTGTGTGCCTTAGCTTCCGTTGCCTTCTTTCTCTTTTCGCGTAACTTCTCCGCTCCTCCTTTCAGTTTTTCTTTGTCCATTCTTTAATGATTTATTATACAATATATTATAATACGGCGATAATGGATAAACTTAAACCATATTATTATTAAATTCTTTTTACAAATTTTGTTATTTTAATTACCTTAGTTAGGTCCGATTCGAATATTCAGGGTAAATAACACACGCAAAACACAAAGCACTTTAAGCCTGCTCTTACACAGTTTTATACGTTAAATTTCTGTGACCGAATGATTCCGTAGCCGTATGAAAATTAAATATTTCTAATCGCAGGTGGTACTTCTTTATTTTCAGTCAAAAATTGAATTTGTCCCTCTCATTTCATAAAATCGAATAGTGACCAATCCACAGCGCGTGACGCGTGACTTATCTTAATTACCACAAAATAAACAAAACATAAAAGTTTGAGAGTTATTTATGGGCAGTCGGAAGAAGAAATGTAAAAACACAATTTTTTGCTGATTAATTATATAGGCAAATAATATTGTAAAATACAGAAAAAAATGTACAAAAATCCTACAAAAATTTGTCAAGAAAATGAATAAATCATTCCGGTTCTTTATTTTCGGTAAGTAGATGTTTATGAAGATATGTTGGTAGATCACTTAGACGTACTTTCAGCCACCGGCCCTGCGGGCCTCTGAACAACCGGCCCACCAGGAAATTTCCCGGTTCGTCTTATGGCTCATCCGCCCCTGGTTATATCTATTGGAAAATTGTACTTAATGTGTTATTCTAGTATTAGAAAATTATAACATTACCGTAAGGCGCGTATCAAGGACCAGTACTTTTCAAGTTCTCTCTAAAACGAACTATTTTATGAAAATTTGATAAGAGATAAAAAATAAACCAAAATGCATGATTATCTCAAAAAAGATAGCTTGGAAGTCATTGGCGTAGGTACTAAAAAACAGGGGAGGTCAGTGGGTACTGCAGCCCCCGTATTTTGATTATTTGACAGTTGTTTTCGTTTTGCTTTTCTCAAAAGATGTGACTATTTATGTTGAAGCTGTGTACCAAATTTGAAATTGATAGCTTATTAAATACTTCACTTATTAAAAATAATCAGTTATAATATCACAAGAGCATCGAAAATAATCGATTATTTTTCGAGTAACGAGACGTAATCTGCGAAAAACCACGAGAGCGTAGCTCGAGTGGTATTTTAAGGATTACGTCGAGTTACGAGTGAAAAATAATCATTATTTTCGATTGCTCGAGTGGTATTCGTTACGATTATATAATGAATAGACCGATAATAATAAATTATTTTATTTCTTAGGTTGGCACCGTTTGTGTTAGTGGCACTGTTTATGTTGGTGGCACTGTAAGTCTATGTCAAATTCGACGTTATCAGGTTAGGTTTTGCGTCAGTTTGTGCCAAAACTGATGCAAAACCTAACCTGATAACGTCGAATTTGCAATAGACAGTTACTACATCATGGCTCTAGATTATTATTATCCATTATTTTTGCTTTGTTGGACCCACCGAAACACCGAAGTGATTATACGACGTCGTCAAGGGTATATCCGTTTATCTATACCTTGTAACTAAGTAAAATTCTCAATTACTATTGGCCAAATTTATAATGAGTTGTATAATCAGTTTTAAATTTGAATTTTGACGCCCTGTACATGGCACGTGCGGATCTAAAATGAAAAATGGCATTATAAAAGTCATATTATTTTTTCTCAAGGAATATGTGGTTAACGGATTGACCTCCTTTTTACGGACACCCTGTATAATATATTACAACAGTCCGTGATCAAGGCCGAATTGATATTGTGATTTAAAATTTCAATATTTAGCTAACACATTTTTTAAAGTATTTTCGATGTGAACTAACAAAAAAAGTTCAACATGTGCCAGTTGGATCATCATGCACCGTCCTTTAAAAAACCTAAATGGAATTTTGCTGTGAAATCGTTAGGGAAGCCAATATTTGAATACCTCGTAATTAGCATGGGATTTCGTATATTGATTCAGCCAGTGCAGCAGCTTGTATAGGCGTCATTTTGAATTTTTAACTTAAACTATTCGAATACATCGTGTCTCATATTTGCCTCAGATAATGGCTCATATTTAGCCTACTAACTGTCTCAAATTTATCCCATAACGTCACTACATAACACCTCTACAAAACTTAATCGAGCGCACCCCGAGCATAATGTTTGGCACCCGAATACGAAATAAAAATCTGTAATGGGTTTTACATGGAATTTTCATCGCAAGTGGGGCACGCAACGATCGCTACACATTTCTGTCCCTTTACAAAGTTCACCCATTGGGTCCCATTTTCGTTCAAGTAAAAACCTGAGCTATGTGCAAAGTATTACATTTTTGTTGAGTCTTGAGTTAAAGCAAAAATATACAAGGTTTTATTTCTTTTTAAGGTGCCCACCCTGTATATATGTGATCGAAAATATATTTAGTTTAGAACCAGGTAGACATCTCGTGAGAAAAATATCGCCTTTCTACAATAAATAGTTTTTGAGCTTTTGACCGACAGACGGACAGAGGAGACGGACATACGGAATTGTGAAAATATGTTTATCTACTCCAGTGGGATAAGTAACTTATTACGTCACTCTATTTCAGTTAGGTAATGAAGCTCATTACACCACTCAATTATGTAATGGTTTCGTTACGCAACTGAGTTGTGTAATGACTTCATTACCTAACTGAAATGGTGTCAAATGAATGACATAATGACATTTGCCTACTAAAATATTTTTGAAAATGACCTAAAATATTTTTGAAAATGACAGATCTGACATTTCTCTTAATGCACTTTTCTCAATTTTAGGCAGTCGTAGATAAAATTCTGTACAATACATGTGTGATAATGCATCATTAATATACTTGTGTGCTTACATAACTCGTGCTACGCACTCGTTTGTAACTTACACACACGTATATTAATGATGCTGTTATCCCACTTGTATAGTAAATAACTATTTTTGGCCTCGTGACATGTAAACAACACATTCATGCACGTCCACCGTAACTACGATTTTATAGTTAGTCAGTGCTTTGTCGCACCGCGGTGCGGTATAATGACTAGAAAATGTTGAGCTTTCAGAGACCCTTAAAAAAAAAGTTGCTTTGTAGTAATAACGGGGGTTAGCAGAAACGCTAGTTACGTATTTTATCGTTCAGTTGCACTTAGGAGAAATAAAGAAAATTGATATTTACTACTTTGAATTTTGACGTTTCAAAGTGTCAACTACAACATTTACTGATGTCAGCTTGCTTGATGATTCGAAAGTCATGAATTTATAGAAAATGTTAAAAACATATATGTCGGCTAAAAAATTTAATACAATGCTCGGTGCGTTAGGCATTTTACAGCGCTCGGTTTTATTGAAGCACTCCGCTTCGCGTCGTGCCTCCAAATTTAAACCTCGCGCTGTAAAATGCGACCTACCGCACTTGTAATGTAAATATCTATTTCGTTATCTACCGACCCTCAAGCGTGAAGATCTGAAAAAATCTCGGAAGGTGAATTTTTCACGATTGCAAGTCTTCATCTTTTAGATAAGGGAGGTAAAAAATACAAACATAACTGTGCGGGTGAAAAAAATACCACAAAGGCATATTCTAAACGTGAAACGCAAAACAATCATAATAAATCCAACATTTCATTGGACACTAAAGTACGTACATGCGCGAAATATGCTATCGCATATTTGCATTTTGTCTGTAAAGGCCACAGTTCCATCTGGCGATTATAAAAAGTCAATTTATGGCCCTGCAGAAACTGCGGGAACAATTACTATACAAATTTACTTTTTATTATTCTACACAAATCCTTTCTGTCGAAAAATACGGCGCCTTTGATAAGAAACTTTACGGTGTAACCGAATGGCAATGCCACTTTTTATTGCAACAAGAGAATAAAGCTAAATTAAAACTGTCAAGAGAATAAGTCAATGTAGTAAATGTCACTCAAGTCTAGCTTCAAGTAAATTCATAAGTAAACTTACTTTTTAACAGCGCAAGTTTAGCCCATACTTCGGTTTAACTAGACCATGTCTACAGAGCATTAACATTTAGAGAGACAGATTAACCCACATCCGCGACAATAATTTTAGCAACGGTTAAAATTAAGCCATACCGTTGTAATTACATCCGAACCCCTATAACGGCGGTTCCATCGGTGGTTAGCTGGATATTGTATGCAAACCCAGATGGCATATGTAGGTAAACTGCGTATATATAACGAATGAGTCATAGAGAAACTTCAGAGCGCAAAATGTGACCGAGTTTTATATTATGGGTCCATCGGTTTCTCTAGCTGTCCATTAATTATTATCTCCTCGGCCGATTTCTAGCTACACAAATGGCCGTCTGGTCTAGTTGTCACATTTGCAAATTTGGTACCTAATAATCCTAGAGCTTTTTTAAAAACTAAGTAAACATCGTTATGTAACAGGATATGACTTTGCGTTTGTCGGCCTGATGATCGGTTATCTTTTTGACAAGCGGAACTAAAAGTAACCCATCAATAGCTGGCAATTCGTATGTGATTAAAGTATTCTGACGACTAGTCTGCGGTGACTACAACAGTAATGGTGCTCGCTATTGTATTCTGGTTGTTATTGAATTTGCTGCCGCAAGGATTTATATAAGTCGTCCAATTTCGTGTCAAAGCTAATTGTAAATCACATAGAGTTTGATTAACTTCGTGTAGTTTGTATAGGCAATTGTTTCCACGGGATGCTGTATCGACCTTCATGCCAATCCTTCTACTTTTCAGTACTTTATACAGTATAATTGATTAAGCATGCAGATTCCTTGGGTATTAGAAGATATAGATTTTGATGTGTATTATTTATTTAAATAAAAGACTTGATCACCTCAAAGGGTTAGATTTCGACATCCTAAAGCAGGGGTGGCGAACCAATGGCACGCGTGCCACTGATGGCACGTGACAAAATAATTTGGGCACGTCATTAATTAAGAAACTTAGGTACCTAATCGAAACAATTTATATTTAACAATGAATAGAACATGTAGCTTCAAGGCGCAAATAAAACAATTATTGTGTTATGATAGATCTTATTCGTGCTTTCGAGGCTAAATTGCAAGTTTTTCCCAAACTTGAAAAAAATCACCAGAGATTTGGATTTACACGAAAAACCAGACCAAGCAAAGGTCACTGAAGAGTTTAATTCGGTAATTAATTTTTCAATCAAAGAATTGTCATCGAGATTTTCTCAGTTTAAAGAATTATCGGAAACACTGAAGTGTATTATGTATCCTGATGTGACTTCACTTGTTAAACTGAACTTGGCCAAATTTGATTGGTTGAAAATTGGAGAAACTGAAATGCAGCTGATGGATTTCCAGTCTAGTTCAATATGGATTCGAAAATGTGTCGAAACAAGGAAAGAGTTCGAATTAAATGAAATAGAAAGACTATCTGTATCAGGTAATATGAGTAAAAATGCCAATATCAAAATTATGAAAACGTAGAATTTAATTCCAGACACGTTTAGCTGTCTGAAGAAGCTGGCTTTTGTTATCTTAACAATATTTTCATCTACCTATGCCTGCGAGTCATTATTTTCAGAAATGAATAACATTAAAGACTCGCATAGAAGCCGTTTGTCAGATGACTCCAGTTCAGCTTGCATTCTGCTAAAAGTAACAAAAGTAACAAAGTATGAAGCTAATATAAGTTATGTAGCATCTAATTTGCAACAGCAGAAGTCGCACTAATTTTTTCTTTCATTTAAATAAACAACGTTACTATTGCTGTACAAAATATATATTTTTGGTTGCAAATGAAAAGTGTTAAGTTGATAGTATTTAATTTTATATTTTCTCCATTAATCACTAAGTCAAGATTGCTGATGGCACGTCATGGCCCCATTAAACATTTTTTTAGAAAAAATGGCACGTAGATGAATAAAGGTTCGCCACCCCTGTCCTAAAGCATTATCTTGATTTAGTATAAATTATTGGAAATACATTTGCTATTAACTTAAATATCGTGGTATCTTTGTAATAATTTACTTGTAAACATTTTGAACAATGCTCATTTAACCACTGGGACCGCTACCATACTGTATATTTTAACTAACGGGAACCAAATTCAAATATGGCGCTCCAACCTCACAATTTCGCCAAACAAGTTGGCTATTCTTCGACAAACTATCAGTGATTACGTAATTGAAGCGTTGCGTAGGTGATAACAATAACAGTAAGTAAATACACGTCACTAACAAAAAATACTCAGATAACGCGTCTGCCGGGTTTGCACAAAACACGACGCCACTTACAAATCACTAAATTCAATATTTTAGGATAAAATTTCCTGACCTTTCTGTTGCTTTTGCTACGGAAACTAGGACTTAACTCGAGCCCCCAGCAAGTCCCACGATGCCTGACCCCTATTTCTCCGTTGGTCTTCAGACAAGTCGCTGCAGCCTTGCAGAACGATTCCTGTAGCTCGACCGCTCCGAAACCGCTGCTAATTCAGCCGTTGTCCCACATCTAGGGCCCGAACTTCTTCCCACGAAGGTAGCTGCCTACCTCTAGCTCATAGAGCTCCAATTACACTGCTCTAATCTCGTACACAGGCTCGGATGCACATGTTAAACACTTTTTATAAACCTCTGCAGAGGTGCTACGAATTAATGCAACGTACTACAGCGTACCCAAAGGATATAGAATGAATTTGAAACACGCTGAATTTGGAAAAGGGTATTTATTCACGTATTAATAATTATTTATTGGGGAAGCCACATTTAACACCACTTCACAGCTTGTATTCCTTTTCCCGCAATTGTTTGTTTTTCTTCGATCTTACATTGTTATACATATTTTTGAAGCCTGCTCTGATTACATTTTGTTGTTCAAATCAAGGCTAACATTATTTTTAATAACGTTTTATAAATTATTATCAAGGTCCATGCTATTTTATACAATTTGCAAAATTTAAACCCGCACATTTCTGGAATATTTTATAAAATAATATTCGATAGGCTTGAAATATTATTAATTGTTGTTATAATCATAAATGCTTAAAATGTGTTCATAAATAAATAAATAAATATCAATATACAGGGTGTCCCGTAATGGTCACTAAAGCTGCAGGTTGGATTGGTGTTTATGAGCACTCACGAAAGGTAAAGTACCTCTTCTGTTTTAAATACGACAAAATGTCGTGTAAACAGGAAGAGTTGTTCAAAATGTAAAATTAACCATAATGGGACCACCCATACAAAATTTCAGAAATATCGACGTACTTTTATGAAACCGTGTGCATTAGATGAAGTACTTTTGTGATAACATAGTTTCATAAAAGTAAGCCGATATTTCTGAAATTTTTGATGAAGCCGTAATTTTACATTTGGTCGTATTTAAAACAGAAGGAGTACTTTACTCGAAAAAAAAAAGGTTTTTATTTTCCACTCGTGGGGCTCATGAAGACCAATCCATCATTTTCGTATTAAGAGTTGCGACTCAGAATTTTACAAGGAATGTCTCTACCTGAAGCTTTAGTGGCCATCACGGGACACCCTGTATATATAGAAGAAATATTCAAGAAAAAAAGTCACTCAAATTTTCACGCTTCATGATATGGCAAGCAAAACAAAACAACTGAATATCTATAAAAAAGAATAAAAATATGTTATTTTAGAAAAACTTTTGTTTTAATATTTCATTTATGCTAGACCATCATGGAATGCGAAGATAATTGATTATTTTGTACAGTTATGTAATAAAACCCGATAAACTTCCAGCTCGACAATACTACTTGCTTCTTGTAGTTGTCTGCCAAGATATGGAATATCCTGTTTCTAGGTAAAACTTTTTAAAATTATTGTAAAAGCGAAATGAAGAAATATACCGAATAACTTGACTAATAAATCAATTTTATATCATGTTGCTGTCGTGTACAAAGTAACTCTGTAGTTGCCGATAATATGTGAACAAGTTTTCTATTCACACATTGTTCATAACGGAGGAGAATTCCGGATGAGGACAGATGCCTATGAGAGTAACATTATAGAAAAAGGACCAAGCCAAGGAACACTGAAAACGGACTTGGACACGGAAGAAACGAGTAGAAATCCAAAATCATACGGTTAGGGTGCTGGAATGTACAGTTGTGGCACAACAAGGATCAAGATATTGTAATAAAGATGCGTATTACATTCTGATCTACAGTGAAGGGGCCCAGAAAGGCGTAGGTGTACTTCCTTATGAAAAATTAAGGACCTCACTGAAAGCATCAACTCCATCAACCAAATATTGCTTCACGTAACCATAAGAAAGTGCCTACGATCCAGACATGGTCAAATCCAGGAAAGAGAAAGAGAGATTCTATCACGATTTACAAGAACTTCTGGATGATAAATCCTGTAATAGAAATATATCGAGAGATCCAAAAAAAAAGCTGATCCTCAGCGGGCTGTGGAAATTCGAGGTTAGCAGGTTAGGTTTTGCGTCAGTCTGTGTCAAAACTGACTTTAAACCTAACCTGATAACCTCGAATTTGACATCGACTTACAGTGCCACCAACATATTATTCATACGTTTGAATTTCCACAGCCCTCTGAGGATCGACTTTTTTTTATCTCTCGATATTAGAATGAAGAACCCCAATGAGTAAACGATGGTATTAAAAGCAATGCAAAATAGGAGTTACAGCAAAGGAGAAGAAAATGAAAATGGAAACTTGCGTACGCAATATGAGCTTCGCGTTAATAATACGTTCAGTTCACATAACCAGCAACACAAATATATTGGATAAACTCCAGAGGATAGAAGTCGGCTATTGATTATATTCTATAAGAATAGATCTGGAAAAGTTAAAAATCCACGAGTACAAGAATAAGTCAGAAAAATACGTGAACGAGATACGAAAGAAACAGATACAACACCAGAAATGCACATAGGAAACATGGAAAACAACTATAAACAACACTATCAAGTCAAAGTTAAAACAAGAAAAGGGTCTCAAAAACCCAGAAATGGATGGCGGATGACATTTTAGGATGATGGATATAGATGTATCCACAAGAACAGGAATTCCCATGAATACGACAAACTAGATAAGGAAATCAGAAAAGAGATAAGACAAACCAAAACAAGCTTATATGCTCAACAGTGTGCTGAAAATATGATATAATAGATATAAAGGGACGAATGATCTAGTAAATTAGGATTATACACTTATTCTGAACATTGACCAAAAACTAATCCAATGGAAATATCGCATAGAAGAGCTTTTCGCAGTTGAAATGCCTCTAGAACATGGAAAGCAAAATGCTACTGTAGACCCTCCTATAAAAAATAAAGTTAAGGGAGCAATCGGTAAGACAAAAAGCAACAGTACCATCAGAAATATTGAACATTTTAGAAGAAAGTGGCTGTGCGTGCTAACACTATTATTCAATGTTATTTATGATAGAGGCAAAATATCATCAGACTAGTTGAACTCTACTGTCAGTATTCTCAAGAAGCTGAAAGGAAAAAAATGTACCGACCATAGTACTATTAGTTAGATGAGCCACGTTTTGAAGATATTTCGGTGTATAGTATGAGCAAAAATAAATATCATCAAAGATGCCTTTGCAATTTAAAAGTCATGTGTATTATAACACCAGATAAGTATACCCAATTCTTGTCACTGATTATAGACAGTGGTTAACATCGCAACGTGATCAAGACCTCCAGTAATAAACGCAAAGGAAATATTTCCAAAACATACAGAAGAAGATCATAACCTCACTTTGTAACAAATGTCAAATGACAGCTTCATATTTTCTGGTGTTATAATACACATCTTTAAAACTCCAAAGTCACCCTTGATGAATTTTCTTTTTATTCATACGATATCATTCAAGAGTATACAGAAAGGTAGAAAAAGGAATAGAAGAAACTCAATTTGGATTCCGCAAAGGTTTGGGCGGAAGAGAAGCTTTATTCAGCATACAAGTCCTCATTCAAAGATGTCAATTGCGAAGTCTTTTTAGGGTTAATCGACTTTGAAAAGGCCTTTGACAAAGTTCAACATAGCAAAATGGTAGACATTCTTGAGACTACAGGAATAGACGATACATATCTTCGTTTCAAATCAAACATCACTGCTTATTTTCGACATATACTTAGAAAGAATCTTCAATGAGGCTCGTAAGGGATGAAGATCAACGTTCTTAATAATTTTCGCTTCGCATACGATACCGTAATAATAGCGAAGTCTTCATGGGTTACAAGAGCTTTTGCACAGAATAATAGAGGTTTGCAAACAATATGGATTACAACTTAACAATAAGAAGACCAAATATATGATCGTAAACAATAGCCCATCGATTGATAAAGGTATACATATGTGTAAATGAAATATAGTATCTTTTTTCATCATGACTCAGAGCAGGCCATAACCATACATTTTTGTAAGAGTGTAGATAGAAATTTAGTTTAAAACCAGGTTTTGATGTTGGTTACAAATGAAGTTAGCAAGGTAACTTATAATTTGAAATTTAAAATCGCGATGGCCTTGCAGAGTATAAAGAGTCGTGGTTACGTCGAGCCATACTTTGTATATAACAACATGGTGATAACTTCGAACATCGTGTATAGTGGACAATGCCGATTAAGTAGTAGATTACTAGATTTTAAAACAAATTAATCGTTTTATGTAAAAACTAAAAGAATTATTATCTCGCTTATTGGACAACTTTTACTAAGGCGTTTTAAGGTTTATTGACTTCTTTTGGGGTGTACTATAGCTCCTTAAAAGAATACAGAGAAGACATTAAACACCCTGTATAATGAACAATAGACAAATCCACTCCCAACACATCCTGCACGTTAGGTTCCTGGGATCAGCTAATGTAGGCACTGATAATAATTTTGTTTTATGTAAATACCGCACAACTATAGTTACCAGAAAGAAAAAACCTGAAAACGCGGAATATATTGCAAAATTTAACATCGGATCTTTAATGAATGAAAACGCTCAGTATTTACATAAAAAATTATTGAAAAACAAAATAATTTCCAGTCCAATAACTAACAGAGATAGCGTTGAACAGGCATGAGAGAAGATTCGTAGAAATATAACTAGCAGCACTGAACTCGCTGAACTAAAAAAATGAATATAAGTGGTAGAAGAATACAAATCTTGATTTATTGAAAAAGTGAAAATGGTAGATCGTTTGAAAATACTCGCTGTCGACGTTGCTAACTTTTGAATCGACGCGCCATAGAAAGCCGCGTGATTCGTCTCATCGAACTTATTCTCATGATAGAACACAGGGGATATACAGGCGGAAGTAACCCAGATGTAGTGTAGCACGAATATTGTGTGCGAAGTGTTGTTTTGTTCCGTGAATATCGCCGTGTGCGGCTTTACCGTCCCAATTTTATGAAAATTGCTACGATTGCTCGATACCCAGCTCCCCCAAAACGCAGTTTATATATTTGAAATTCCGAATTCTCGCTTAAGAGTATCACAGAATTTCACATTGACCAATGGTCGGATACATGCAAAGCGATTGTTTGGAAACTCTTTGTTGCGGCCACATTTGCAAGGTCTACCCGCTTCAACGTAATGTTATGTGTGTCGTCGTAATACAGTTTTTGGAATTTACTGTATCATGTAATTTGTAAAGCGCAGTGCAGTTCCATGTATTTTACATCTAAGTAAGCATTTTAAGAGCTCTAGAAATAAGGTAAGGTCAAATCTCTTGAACACCGCATACATTTCCGGAAGCCGTAATCAGGGTTTTTCGATGATGGAGCTGTCTCATTATACTCGTATGATTTTTTAAACTGCCCAAATTTCCCTGGTGCAGAAGTAACATTTCATATAATACTACTGAAGACGATTTCTAACGGCTCGTTTATAAATTTAGAACTACATGTGATGCACTTCACATGAAAGTATCTACTAAAAAAGACAGGTGAAAGCGAAAAACTCGGTAAGATGCAAGTTTGCAGTAGACAATAATTCGCGTAATGATTTTCAACTACCGTAGCTAGTAAGTGATAGAAATATACAAGAAAATGTTGTGTACAAACTACTAGCTGCAGCAATATAGCTATTTAAGTAACAAGGAATGTAAGGACCTATTAACATTTGAGGTAGGCAAGTACAAGCCAAGACGAAGTCGCGGCTTGTTGCCTGCCGAAAATGTTAATAGGCGATACATTCCGAGTTATCTTATTATATTTTTCCCGCTGCTTATCGAAATTTTCCTAGATTTTTGAAAAAATCGTTTGGTTTGTCACCTGTCACCAGGATTAGTTTTCGTGAGTTGCGTTACCTGTGAGGGTCACATGTCACATAAACACTTGCAATTTATAAACAAAACGTCTAAATCTGCATCTTGCTTTGCAAATGTTATTATCCTAGGAACTTAATAATAATATTAAGTTCCGTTGTCAAGAAAAAGCAGCAAACAAATATAATCACCGACTTACACGTTTTGTTACTAAGGCTGTATCACTGACTTACATGATCAGCAGCGGGAAAAATACATTACGATAGACAGTCAAGTCGGAATATACATAACATGTATTAGACTTATATTCATGAGCGTAACTTGGGGCATCACTTTGGGGGGGGCAAAATCAAGACTTCACAAAATTTTTAAACCTAAATTGCAAAAAAATGCTGCACTTGCACTTTAAAATCATAATTTTGGGGGGCCACTGCCCCCCCCCCCTTGCCCCTCCCAAGTTACGCCTATCCTTATATTAACCTACACCGTCGAGAGACGAATACAGACACATTTAAAACTAAACATTAAGGCAAAACATGAATGAATTGCAACGAGACAAAGACAATCGGGGAATCACGAAGAAAGGAAGAGACCATAACCGATTAGCCAAAATGTGAGTTATGATGCAGGAACTCAACTCCAGAAAAACACCCAGACTTATTTTATTCAAAATCATCTTAAATTCTTTTATTTGAACTTAGTTTGAACTCAACAACAAAAAGTAAACAAGTACGTAAAAAAATGGCAAATAAGTGTAAAGGAATCCTTGTTAATTTAATACACGGCATTAAATACAAAATGTTGTGTTTACAGTTATCAAGCCAATGACGATTGTTAGCTAGAATAATCCTCAATATCTTCAAATATCGCAACGCTACGAGAGTATACTTGAGGGCCCGCCAGCTAAACTTAGTGAAGACGGCGTGCAGTTCTCTAAATGATGTAAATACCAAATATAATAAGCGCTAACAAGTCTTTAAATACAAGAAATATACTCAGGTAGATCCAGAACTTATAAACTCAGTGTAATCGCAGCAGACAATAAAATAATAGCTAAAATACATAAGGTAGCAGTAACGAAATCAGGCACATAAAAACATTATCAATATAACATATTTAATTAGCATCGAAGTCGCATAGAATATATCCAGTACATATACTCTTCCACGCAAGCCAGTACTCGAGATGCCAGAACATGAATTAAGCGAAAGGCGCACCTCCAAATAGCAACAACATACTAGTGATTAACACAATTCAATAAGAAATCAGAGGCTAAACCAGTTAAATGTAAAATTACATGCTAAGAACAGCTTTAATTTTCTACATTGCTGCAGTGAGTAAATTAAAGATCTCCCATACGGGCTCTTGCAGTTATGCTGCCGCAGATTGAGGTTACGACAGAGGTCACCAGCGGATCACCAGACGATGTGGCCCAAAATCAAATTATGCTCAAAGAAGCTGGTGGAAATGCACGCCTTCCCAAAGTAGGCGGAATGCAGGCTTTTCTAGGGAACGGCCATTACCTGCATCTTGCCAATTCAAGGCCACTTACGAAAAGGGACGCTATTCAGGTTGCAACAAGACTATTCATATCTCAAAAGGCGAACCAAAAAATGCCTGCACGACCAGATACGCGATTAAAAATACGTGGAACAAACGATCGGCTTAAAAACACATAATGAAGCTTGCCGGTAATGCAGATAGGCAAATATCAGCGCAAGACAGCGCGAACAGCGAATAGTCAGTTAGCCTAAGTTTACACGCTAGCGACGCTTCAAATAAGGATACGTTTGCACGACTAAAAATTATGCACAAAATAAATCCTAACGCTAATAACGCTTTTTATACGTAACAAGATCAAAGGGATTCTGCTAAATGGCCAATATCTCCCTTGCCGTGTGGTAGATTGACAAATAGGAAATAACAATATAGTTTGACAATCTTCTGTAACTTTTACTTTCAATAAAATATGGTGTGGAAAACGTGGGGCCGAATCAACCACGCAAAATGTCCTCATGATTGGGTCGAAGGGGCACTGTCAAATGTATTTGTTTATATTTAGCATTGTGCTTACACATTTCACTGACATTTTCAGTTTTAGTTGCACCTTATGCAACGTCGGTAATCGCTGCTACTGATATCACAATTAGTCGAATATCAGCACGCACACTATTATGAACTCCTTTAACATTTCCTTGTGTGGTCGTTGTAGCAAACCTGCATGTTTCTCTTGTTCACAGGATTTTCGACCACACCTATATTATCTGTGAAGCAGAACCATCGCCCAACACCAACACTCAACATATCTTCTTCGGAGAGACTTCTTTCTTAAGGTACTTTTACAGTATTCAAGTGCGGTAGCAGATTAACGCCAAAAAATGTATAGATCTTAAATTTTACTGGTAGCATTTTTTTATTAATGAAGAACAAAGTAAAATTTGAATATCAACAACCACAGGTATTCAAACGAGAGACAATACATACAGTCGATCTCATACAAATCAGTTTTTACGTCTTGTGTACCCTGTTCTATTATTTGGTTAACAGTAGGACAGTTTAGTGTTGCCGGTGCACTCGACGTAAAAGTATTCAGAAAAATTTCGAAGCAGACTCCGAGCGCTAAGGCATCTCATATGTTCAACTCGTTAAATATTCTTAAAGAACTTGTAAGTTGATTATACTTATGTACTTCGATGCGTCGTTTTGCATGACAAGTATACATATTATGCTGGCTGCTCTTATTTATAAATTGAATTATATCTTTGAATATCAAAATTATTTCATTATTAAAAATGATAGCGCCTTGAGACTCTTTCAGGGTGGTTCGATTATCTAGTTGCTTGTTAATTAAATGTTATTTTAACAATGACTTTGAATTGTGTAATGACATTAACTGTCACCTTTCACGTCAAACCATGTTCTATTAATAATCTCAATCAAATATAACAAATGTTCATTCTATTTATATCTTATTGAGTCAATATTATACGGTAAGTACTTGATTATAGTTAATTGCACTTTTTAAATTGTCTTTTATTTACTATAGCGTCGATAGGACAAAACTACAACCCACCTTGAACTGCTTTCACTCTTTCTGTTCCAATATCACCTCCAAGGCAGCACTCCTCCTGATGTCAACAGCCCGGACCCCTAGTTAGTCTTGCTGTGATGCACTGCTTACTGTTAACAGCTGTCAACTTGTCAAACCCTTGGCTGCTAGCAGGAAAGACCCCATTCTACTTTGCTAGTGCCACTGCTACCTTCCAGAGACTCCCTCCTTCCGACAGCTTCACGGCAAGTGTGTTATTACAGATGATCCCCAATTAATATCCTTCTTCCTTAGCTCCAAACTTCAGCAACCTCTGTCGTCCGTAACCAACAGAATAGCTCGAATCCAGCAGTCCCTCTGCTATCCTCCGTCAACAGATCCACGTGTCCTCAGTACACCCTCAACAAACCCAGCACTTGACAATTCCCAAACCAATGTAACTTCTTATCAATTGTATTATTCAAATCTTGCTTCTTGCTTCTTCTGCTTGCTTCTATCTAGTTTTACGACCTTCCGATTTTCTTCAGTAACTGTTACTTCATTAATAATAATCTTCTTTATATTCTCTTAATTTTCACCTCGTAGATTTTGTTTCAGACCGTAAAATTATATCAATAGGTACATTCTCTTTTACTATGAGTTGTTATTCTAATAATCGTAACAAAATCTGCTTAACTATTATGTTCTAATTATTCCTGCCATCTATAAATTAAATCTATTTGAGTCTTACCTACTTCACCGTATTATTTTAATAGAAATTACATTTGTCATATATGGTATGAGCATGTATTTACTTTATAATTTTCAAAACCCCTACAGAATACTCAAATGTTATCCCTTTCATCTTAATTTGCCTTAAATTCGTATTCTGTTAATGAACTTCATTCAAACAGCAAATTATTTTTAATATTTTCTAAATTGATTGTATTGATCTCCCAAATTCTATTTTTACATTTAATCTTCATCCAAAACTGCTCTTAATGAACCATAACAATATACTGGACATCTGGACAAGGCTCGTAAGTGCCATACTTCTTTAAAATATCCTTTAATCTGCTAACGTGTCGGTTTCACATAGTCCTTAGCTATCATTATCCCATAAGCTGTCCTAACATTAGCGTCATCAGCAGCGGGAAAAAAACCTTCCATTCGCTTAGACAATTCGAACTTCTTTCTGAGTAGGTGCGTGTTTCACCGCGCGTAATTTTGAAGTTGAACGCACTGTGGCTCTGTTTGAAGATGGTTTGCAGCGTTGCCTCATTGGCCGTTTTTTCCTTTTGCACCCAAATTGCTCGGCCCGGGCCCGCGGCCGCGTGGTCCTGTTTCTTTTTTTTAATTACGCGATCTCTTTTGCACGAACGTTTGCGGAGGAGATGTTTACTATCCGTGACTTTGATTTGATGTTTGCCTAGGATTGCGATATGCAAATACTGATCACCAAGCGCGCAAATTAAATACGAGTATAAATAGTCTTCGATTAGCTGGGTGCAGCTGCGAATTAGAACTCGCCTTTGCGCCTGCAGACTGCCAATCCGTAAGACTATGTGGTACGATTTGTACTGTCAGAAGGAAATCGCAGCAACTGTCAAAGAAAAGACGCTGATTTTTGTTTGTGCAAAACCTCGCAATAGAATAAATATTTTCCGTAGTAATAAGAATCAGACATATGAAAGGTTATTTCGAAAATTTTAATTATGTCTAAAATGCCCCACATTAGATCGCGTAAATTTGCAGCACATTAATAAATGTCCCTGTGCATAATTTAAAATTCTAGGTTCATGAACTGTGGGTAATTTTATTACGCACAGGAATGGATAATAGTACTGTGTATTTTTTCTAATTTTACTAATGTTACCTATATCTTGTTCCATGTAATATTAACTACTGCAGAATATATTAGGATGTATTTACAAATTTTCAATCTGTTTATGTACGGCCGGGCATTGGTCACTTTATATCCTATCTTTGAGGGCATGTCACTTTACAACCCAAGGGCTATAAAATACTTTACGACCAGCTCGGAGTCTTGTTTGGTAGTTTCACAAGCAATTACATCGTAGGTTGCCAAAATGTATAAAAATGGGTAAATTGTTAATAATTGTAAATATTTCGGGCTGTACATAAAAATGCTGTATGAACCTCGTGCGTAACTAGCGTTTATGGTCCTCGCCATGTTAGAGGCGGCTACACCTTGACCTCTAATTTTCATCCCACGGACCATAAACGCCTTCTTACGCTCATGCACCGACAGAGGAAAAAGATGATGAAGAAAAAGATTGCTACTATGAGATGATGGACAATGAGTACCAAAACATGCCAGGTTACGACATAAAAATAATATTGGGAGACTGCAACGCAAAGATAGGAAGAGAGGAGATTTACATGCCAACAATAGGCAGATATAGTAAACATGAAGTAACAAATGAGAACGGGAGAAGACTAATAGGTTTTGCAACAGAAAAAAATATGAGGATAAGGAGCACACAGTTTCAGCATAAAAACATATACAAGGGCACATGGACAACACCGAATGGGCAAATAATAAATCAGATCGACCATGTATTAATCCAAACACAACATGCAAAGAGTATAACAAACATCAGAAGCTACAGAGGAGCTGACGCAGACTCAGACCACTTTTTAGTAGGAATGCAAATAAAACAACAAATAAAAGAGGCAAGAGTAAGGGCCAAAACGAAAAGGAAGACCTATAATGCGATGAATCTACTGGAAGAAGACGTACAAGAGAAATACCAACGACAAATAGAAAACAGATTTAAAAAAGTGGACGAGAAAAGAAACCTGGAAGCAAAATGGAAACAATTACAAGATATAATGCTGGAATCAGCCCAGGAACTTCTAACTGGGAAGAAAACAAATAAGAAGGAAGAGTGGTTCAACGCAGAGTGTACAACAGCATTGAATGAAAGAAACCTTGCCAGAGAAACGATGATAAAATTAAATACCGAAGAAAGTAAGAGAAAATATCGGGAACAAAGGAGAAGAACAAAGAGCATTCTAAGACAAGCGAAACGGAGACACAGAGAAAAAGAAATACAAGTCCTGGAAGAAAAATACATCAACAAGGAAATACGGAATTTTTACCAGGAAGTAAAAAAAGAGAAAAAAGGGATTCAAAGGAAAACAGTGTACTGCAAAGATAAAGATGGAAATCTGATAGGAGGAGAGAAGGAAATAATAGAAAGATGGAGAGAATATTTCAAGGAGATGTTGAATGATCAAGGGATGCGGACGGAAGAAAAAGAAAGGGTTCGTGAAGGAGAAACTGTCACGGAAGAAGTAGCAGGAGCAGAAAAGGAAGCACCGACAATGGAAGAAGTAAAAGAAGTGATTAATCGATTAAAAAATTACAAAAGTCCGGGCGAAAACGAAGTAAGAGCAGAATTAATAAAGTACGGAGGTGAGGAAATATGCAACAGAATTAACGAAATAATACGAGAAATATGGGAAACAGAGACTATGCCAGAAATCTGGACCAGAGCAGTATTAATACCAATACATAAGAAAGGGGACAAGACAGAGTGCAGCAACTACAGGGGGATAGCCTTATTGGACACTACGTATAAGATACTGGCAACATTAATAAAAAAACGTCTGAACGGATACGCTGAGAAGATTATAGGCGAATACCAATGCGGCTTCCGAAATAACAGGTCAGTGATGGACCAAATTTTCACCCTAAAACAAGTACAAGCCAACTGCTATGAGCACAAGTTAAACATTTACGCCCTGTTCATAGACTTTAAGCAGGCATACGACTCAGTGGACAGGGAACAATTGTACAATGCAATGAAGGCCCTAGGAATACCAAAAAAACTGATAAACCTGGTGAGAATGACACTACACGGCACGGAAAATAAAGTGAAAATAAATGGATGGATGTCAGAAGAGTTTAAAATAAAAAAAGGTTTACGACAAGGAGACCCTCTTTCAACGGTCCTCTTCGGTTTGGTTTTGGAAAAAATAATAAGGGAAAGCAAAATAAACGAAAAGGGAACTATATACAACAAGAGCCACCAATGTCTAGCATACGCGGACGACATTACACTGCTAGCGAAATCAAAAAAAGAACTGTGTAGAATAGCAAGTAAGTTAGAAAAAGCTGCAAGAGGGATGGGACTGACAATAAATGAGCAGAAAACAAAGTTCATGGAAATGGGAAGAACAGAAGAAAGAAATGGACACAGACAAAACATAAAAATAAGACTAGGGGATAACCGTGAAATAGAAATCGAAAACGTAGAAAGTATTGTGTTTCTTGGCACGTTAATAACAGAAAATAGTGACGGTAGTAAGAAAATCGGGGCAAGAATAGTGAAAGGTGACAGATGTGCGGGCGCTCTAAATGATGTGATACGAGCAAAAAACGTGACGCGGGGGACTAAAGTTAGAGTATACAGAACAGTAATAAGACCGACGGTAACGTATGCGTGCGAGACGTGGGTGATGAACAAAGCAGACCAGAATAGACTCGAGGTATGGGAGAGAAAAATACTACGAAGAATCTATGGAGGAAGAAGAGTAGGAGAAACATGGGAAAGGAGAACCAACGAGGAGGTCAGACAACTGTATGGAGAACCGAGTATCATAGGGGTAATCAAAGCACAAAGGGTGAGATGGCTGGGACACATCGTAAGGGAAGACCTGGAGAAGATAGGAGTAAGAAACTGGGCAGAAAAAGCAAAGGACAGAAAGGAATGGAGGACAATAGTCCAACAAGCTATGGGCCTATAAGGCCTAATATAAGCTATATATATATATATATATATATATATATATATATATATATATATATATATATATATATATATATTTACAAATTTTCAATCTGTTTATGTACGGCCGGGCATTGGTCACTTTATATCCTATCTTTGAGGGCATGTCACTTTACAACCCAAGGGCTATAAAATACTTTACGACCAGCTCGGAGTCTTGTTTGGTAGTTTCACAAGCAATTACATCGTAGGTTGCCAAAATGTATAAAAATGGGTAAATTGTTAATAATTGTAAATATTTCGGGCTGTACATAAAAATGCTGTATGAACCTCGTGCGTAACTAGCGTTTATGGTCCTCGCCATGTTAGAGGCGGCTACACCTTGACCTCTAATTTTCATCCCACGGACCATAAACGCCTTCTTACGCTCTTGGTACATATGTACGACCGGACGGAATTGGTCATATTACAGCCTATGTTTGAGGGCGCAATGTGTCACTTTACGACCCGCTTAGTGTCTTTTTTGTGTCACGTCAGCGCAGATAGATTTCTACCTACGTGCGGTAGCTTTTTTTTATTTTGGTATTCAGCCAACAGCCGTTCGGCCAATTATAGGCGTCGCTGTACATTTTATGGGGACTTCCAACCCCACTAACGACTGCCATGATGTTATTATGACATCCGGGACCAACTATTTGCGTGGCATCCGTATCACGACGCGCCGAGAGAAGCAGCCGTGAAACTCCCATCCAAGTTCTGACCAGAGAGAGCGTTGCTTAACGTTACTGATCGAACGTGGACGCTTGTTCAAGCTACACCACCCGGGACCTAAGACTTAGGCCGACTTCTCACGAGGCGTTTTTGCAGCGTTGCAGAGTGGCGCCGTGGAGTGGCAGGGTACGCGATTGTGTGGCGCGTTATTGCGGCGCTACTGTGTAGCAGGCAGAACTGCTAAGTCGCTCAGCAGCGCTACCGCCGGCGTTGGCAGGTGAAACCAAAATAGGTAGTTTGTCACTTGCAGTGCATCGAGATGGACGCAGTGTCGATTTTGGAAACTTCCCTATCCATTTTCACAAGCACATACAATACAACGGAATTTAACGGTAACCCGCAACAAACTAAAAAGTCAGTGTTGCCGTTGGCCTGACGTAAAATTATGGCATGATGTTGCCAAAATTATGTATCAATCAGCAGCACTGGCTTAGTTCTGCGGCTGCGCTTCCGAGAATCACCGCCCGCCGCTAGTAGCGCTACGAGTCGCGCCGTGTGAAGGGGTCTCGCGACTAGCAGCGCGCGCGCTTCTGGTAGCGGAAGTCTGCTACGAGTGGCTCAAACGCGCCACCGCGCGTTCGTTGAACGCTCCGTGTGAAGGCGTCTATTTAAAACAATGTTTCCCTATCAGCGGCGCCACTCTGCAGCGCTGCAAAAACGCCTCGTGAGAAGGGACCCTTAGATCGCATAGGGGCTTCTTCTGGAAACGGTGTTACCACTGGGCTCTTAGTAGCACCCCATTCGCTTTGTTTTTGTAAAGTTTTAAAGCAAAAATCCGTAATTTGGAACAACATTATTATTACACAACGTACTATGCAAGACAAAGAAACCTGGGACAGTTAATATAGTCTGTTGTGAATGTGACTGCTTTAATATGTATAGTTGCTAGATTATTCTAACTTAATTGCCAACTTGTAATTGTTTAAAGCCTCGTTTAAATTAATCAAATTATGCTATCATCTATCAAGAATAATTGTCCAAGTTTTTTTCTTGCGTAGTACATACGGACCATATTTCCTCCCTCATAATCGACGTGGTGTTAAATGGGAATTTAGTAGCACTACATATTTTTCATCGTCGTTCAATAATTTGTAAATATCTCGAGGCTACTTTTGAAATGCGTATCTCTCTTCCACATCAGGATCGCTAAAAACTAATTATAGACAGTTTTTATGGTTTCGGGATGTGGCAAAATAAGATAACCTTTTATTTTTATTTATTAATTAATTGCACCAAAATATGTTTTTTTCTACGGCCACTACTAAAAGTATGCCTTTTACCAATAGGCTGATTTTAAATCTACGTCTTTTCAACTGAAAGCGTGGTTATAAAGTTGCTCTGGTTGCTTCTTTGGTTAGAAGTAAAGTGTATTAAATAATTAAAGCATTATGTAATGAACGAAATAAAGTTATTATTATATTATAAATAATAATAATACCGGCTGCAGAAATAGTCACCGATATCGGCTACTTACCCACTGCCATTTTTTATTATGACATAAATTAGAACTATCAAAAATGTAAGCCTTTTTCAAATCGATATTTACAGATTAATAACACTAAATTTAAGGTCGTAGAAAAAAATATAATAATATGCTTTATTGATGTATAATCATCAATGGGTGAGGGGTCAGGAAGACCCTGTTCTTGCCCCCTCACCCTAAAAATGTACAATATTTGTAGTATAAATAATTCAATTACAATTACAATTACAATTGCGAAAAACTATTTACAATCAATAATTGATAATTAAAAGACTATAATAATTGATAATAATAATGCAAGAAAAAAATAGAAAACTAGCCGACAGAACCATCTGAGATCAATCACATAAACCTTAACCGTCCGTAATAACTTATTTGAATTTTATTTTAATAATTCAAGAATAACTGACATTGATTCAACAGTTTTAATACTATTCCAAAACTAACAGAACGTTTAAAAAACGCAGAGCTGAAGGAAGGGATAGAGTTTAAGACTTGGTTGCGTAAATTTAGATGATGAACATCTGTACGAAAATTGATTTTATTATATAAATATGGAGGGGTCTGTTTATACAAAATTTTGTGATAGAAACACGCTTTATGCCTTCTACTCATATTCATCCAAACCGCATCAAGTAACTCTTGCAATATATGGTCGTATTTTCTAATGTCAAAAATTAAGCAAAAATAAGAGTTCTGTAGTCTTAATCCTCATGGCATCATATAAATCCAAACAAGATCCATACACAGTATCACAATAATTAAATTTTGATAGAACCATTGAGTCACAGAGATTTTTTTTAAATTTAGTATTACATATGGGGATATCGACATATCCTCAGTCTACGGCTTCGTTTCATAATTTTCATGTCTCGTGCACTAAACAGGCACTTTTAGCACTTGTATCATAAATAGCTATTGATCAAAGTATTACTTGTAGAATTAATTATAACTTTCGCTATTGTTTTCTCGCTGTGGTATTGGATACCCAAATAAACGAACTAAATAGCTCTCTTCTGTAAGACATTTCAAAGCCAGCTGCGACATGATATTTCGTCAGGAACAATTAAAAATATTTCTTCAAGATGCTCAAGTAATTCATTGAATATAACATAATAAAACAAAATTAAATTCACTACCGCATTTTGTGGATACAACAAACCCCCACGACTTAACTTCTCGATTAAACTGTAATTATAACGAAGTATCCAAACAATTATTACCTACAAGAGATACCTGCGGGTCATTCCAGCTCAAGTGGTCCATTTTTTTTTAAAGTGTAGTTCATCATCTCAGATTTTGCTGATTTTTTTTATGGAATGAGTATACTAAAAAAATGATCCATGTCAAATATCAGCTTCCTAGCATTATTGGGGGGGCCTGTAGCCACCCCTAAAAATGGGCGTTTGTGGCCAAATAGGTGTTTCTTCAATAATTTTTATTTCAGGTTCTGGTTAGCATAGAAACATGTTTCTTACATCAAATTAAAGGTAATTTCATTTTCTAACTGCTGGTTTTGAGTATATAGCTGTACATAGTACCATTTTAGTGCAAAAAAATCACAAAGTTTAGTGAAAATACTACATATTCAATAATTTATTGTGAAGGGGGGGGGGGACAACTTCATAAATTGATTTTAAGTGATTAATGTTCAGAATTGACCATAAAATCAATTCCAAGTTGTTAGAAAATATGAAAATGTCCCCCACAGTCTGTACAGCTCTTTGAATTTCATCATTTCCATGTTTTCGGCCATATTTGATGGGGTATATCTCCTGCGGGGGTCAACATACAAAAAAGTTGATGACACAATTTTAAAGGTAATGTCAAGATCTTTCCACACAGAAAAAATCAGAATATGAAAGTTGCTCATTCAAAAGTTATGTGCATTTTTATTTTAAGAAAATTCTTGCTTACATTGTTTACAATATACAGTCTTTGCAGTAAGATTATTTTTTTAAATTATTTTTGCTTAACTATTAGAATGGTCTAAGATTATTATTAAACATTAAAAAAAATCTTCATAATGCTTGTGACGGAGTGATCAAACGTGAGGCTGCAAAATCCAGTTTACAAAAAGTCGGCGCTGCCAGTCCAATTCAGACTCCAAAGCAGTTATACCAGTAAGTTATACATTATCCTTAATTGTAAAAAATTCCCTTAAACTAGGCCTATACTTAAAACTTCTTTTGTTTAGATGGGCACAAAGCTATGCAAAAGGAATCACTGTAGTATGGATTCCAAAAGAGGAAGTGGAAACAGTGAGTAAAAATCTCTCAAAAAGGTTTCAAAATGTAAAAGCAGTTCCAGGCAGCAGAATGGTTCATAAGTTTGTCCCAAAAAGTGAAAGTGAGATAGATGCATATGAAATGAGCACGAGCCAGATTTATACAACACATAGAACTGTCATCTTAGGTACTGTAATAGGTTTATATTTTGTTTCTGAATTTACAAATTATATTAATTAATTAAAATTTCTTGTTCATAGCTGATGCAGAACCTAAGTTGCAATCCAGTGATATAAAGGATCAAGTGTCAGTTGGAGACTTTGTTTCTTTTACTTACGACAATCAAGTTTATGTCGGCCAAGTAACAAATATACTGGAGAATAACGAGTATCCATTGTTAATTAATGCTATGGAAAAATCAGGAACTGATTATTATCGCTGGCCCAGCAAATCTGATGAAATTGCTTACAAGTGGGACCAAGTACAACAAAAACTTGAACATCCAGTGCCTATAACAAGCCAGCGAGGGGCCTTTAAATTCCCAAATTATAAGAAATAATTGTTCTGTTTATATAATATTCCACTTAAAACATTATCCTATGTCAAATGTTTATCACTATACAGTCTGTTCTATAAAAAAGGCCCCGCCTTCTAGCTACTTTATTATTTATTTTAGACCCAATAAACCTTATATCAAATCAAATGGCACATAAAAACCTACATTTTAACACTATCAAATTTTTTTTATCTTCAATTGTTTCAGAGTGGTGACGTCACGTGCATTTTTTTTAAATGACACGGTATATATTTTTTGACATTTTCTGATAGAGGTTTTTTTTCTCTTTTCAACAATATAAATATTTCATGCACTTGCATAAAAAAATTTTCGTGAAAAATTACAAAACTTTTTCACAGTGGAAGGCCATGATACAAAACTGTAAACAAAAGTGTAACTCAGAAAAACAAAACAAATAGTAGCCAAACGCTTTAACTGTCAGATTTCAGAATAATCTATGGTTTTGTTTTTCTAAGTTACACTTTTGTTTATAGTTTTGTATGGTGGCCTCCCACCGATAAAAAAGTTTTTTAATTTTTCTCGAAAATTTTCTTATGTAAGGGCATAAAATATTTATAGTTTGGTTAGGAAAACATTTTTATCAGCCAATAAAAAGCGAAAAATCAAACAAAATCGAGTAGCTTTATTTGTTGAGAATAACGTTTCATTTGCATATTAGCAAACTTCTTCAGATTACAGTTGATACAATTAATGTAGATACATTATAAACTTCCTTGGATTGTTTGAAAAGTTAATAATATAATAAAAACACTAAACAATACATGACAAAAATTATTATGAGGGGAGGAATTAAACTTAGACTTATATATTAATCTGTGGTGACAGCTATTAAAAATTTTCAGAATTTTGAATTAGCCAAAAAAATGCTCTATTTAAACATTTAGAAGGGGAGTGTTTAATTCCTCCCCTCATAATAATTTTTGTCATGTATTGTTTAGTGTTTTTATTATATTATTAACTTTTCAAACAATCCAAGGAAGTTTATAATGTATCTACATTAATTGTATCAACTGTAATCTGAAGAAGTTTGCTAATATGCAAATGAAACGTTATTCTCAACAAATAAAGCTACTCGGTTTTGTTTGATTTTTCGCTTTTTATTGGCTGATAAAAATGTTTTCCTAACCAAACTATTTCGTATTATTAATATTCAGCCGTTATAAATTTGTTTACATAAAATATTTATATTGTTGAAAAGAGAAAAAAAAACCTCTGCCAGAAAATGTCAAAAAATATATACAATGTCATTTAAAAAAATTGCACGTGACGTCACCACTCTGAAACAATTGAAGATAAAAAAATTTTGATAGTGTTAAAATGTAGGTTTTTATGTGCGATTTGTTTTGATATAAGGTTTATTCGGTCTAAAATAAATAATAAAGTAGCTAGAAGGCGGGGCCTTTTTTATAGAACAGACGGTATATATAATTTTCAAGTACATTTTTTACTATATATATGTTTTCAAGTACATTTTCAGTGTTATAGGCCAAGAATATATTTCAAAATCGTACTCTTAAAGTTGTTAATCTGTTTCTTTTATTTTTCCAAACCCACTGTTCATTTACTTTGAACAGAAAGATTTTAATATATGTTTAAATTGCAGCAAAGTTTTGTTGCACTTTAACATATTTATATTTTTTTATCCTGTGAAACTTGAAGTCTGCTCTTACTAATATATATCACCCTTTGTACTACAACGTTCCATCTAAAGGAATACACTTACTGATATGTACATAACTTTTGATTGAGCAACTTTCATATTCTGATTTTTTCTGTGTAGAAAGATCTTGACATTACCTTTAAAATTGTGTCATCAACGTTTTTGTATGTTGACCCCCCCAGGAGATATACCCCATCAAACATGGCCGAAAACATGGAAATGGTGAAATTCAAAGAGCTATACAGACTGTGGGGGACATTTTCATTTTTTCTAACAACTTGGAATTGATTTTATGGTCAATTCTGAACATTAATCACTTAAATTAATTTCTGAAGTTGTCCCCCCCCTTCACAATAAATTATTGAATATGTAGTATTTTCACTAAACTTTGTGATTTTTTTGCACTAAAATGGTACTATGTACAGCTATATACTCAAAACCAGCAGTTGGAGAATGAAATTACCTTTAATTTGATGTAAGAAACATGTTTCTATGTCAACCAGAACCTGAAATAAAAATTATTGAAGAAACACCTATTTGGCCACAAACGCCCATTTTTAGGGGTGGCTACAGGCCCCCCCAATAAAGCTAGGAAGCTAATATTTGACATGGATCATTTTTTTAGTATACTCATTCCATAAAAAAAAATCAGCAAAATCTGAGATGGTGAGCACACCCACCTGGACCACTTGGGCTGGAATGACCCCTGCTTATTTAAGTTTGTGTGATTGCCTCGAAATACAGAAATAATTATTCACATAATGAAAATATCTCAAGCACAGAATACTTGCACAAACATAGTATCTAACTAACTGTACATTATATTTACTTTCTTCGACTGCAAATGTTTTAAAACGCTATAGAGATTGGCATATTTAGGCGTAACAGGAGCTGTCCATTGCTTCTACGACGGCTCTGGGGGTGTTTCTGGCAAATACGCCACCGTGTTCCACGCGGGGATTTTTGCCATCTTAAACTTTGCCCAGCTGAGAGTAATAGAAACACAGAATGCAGAAGAGAAGGAAGAGATGGAAGATGGAAACAAAAAGATAGAGAGCTCCAGAGGAAATAGGGAACTAGCAGATCAAGAGGAGATCAGGATAGAGACGGGAGAGCACAGTAAAAAAGGAAGAACCTCCAGAGGAAATAGGGAACTAGCAGATCAAGAGGAGATAAGGATAGAGACGGGAGAGCACAGTAAAAAAGGAAGAACTATTAGCCAAAGATCTCCAGGGAACAACGAAGGGGAAGACCTAAGGGATAAACTACTAAAGATTACGAAAACGGGAAGCAGATCAAAAAACTAAGGGAAAATTATAATGGACGGAACATGGAAACAACACAGGCAAATGGAAAAGGAAACGAAAACGATAAACTAATAATAACAAGTAAGGGAAAAGCTAGAACCCGACGGGCAGAAAATAAACACAGAAGAAATACAATAAATGAAAGAAGAATTATTAAAAACTGGGAATTTGCAACATGGAACGTAACATCACTGAAAGGAAAGGAAGTGGAAGTAATAGATGAAATGGAGAAGTACAACCTAATAATATTAGGACTAAGTGAAACAAAAATAATAGGACAAGGAAATAAAAACCTTGGAAATGACTATAGAATATACTATTCGGGAGCAGAAATGGGCAACAGAGCGAAAGAAGGAGTGGGGATAATAATAAAAAAGAGCTATATAACAGAGTAATAAAATGCGATGCAATATCACCCAGAATAATCTCAATGTATCTGGAGCTCGAAGAGAAAGTGGTGATCATACAAATATATGCACCAATTGAAGGGACAGCAGAGGAGAAAATGCATGAATTCTATGAACTACTACAGAATACATTAGATGAAGCAAAAGACTCAACTGGGAAAGTACTAATTATAGGGGACCGGAATGCAAGAGTGGGAAATGACGTAAATAAAGGAATGGGTAGCACGGGAGAATTCGGAGAGAAAGAACTGAACAAAAATGGAAGAAAATTGCTAGAATTCTGCATTGCAAATAATCTAAAATAGGTAATACTTTTTGGAACCAAACTAATGAGGATCGATATACTTACATAGCTGAGGGAAGAAACGCAAAGAGTATAATAGATTATATTGTATATACCCAAGAAATGGAGAAAGAGATAAAGGAAGTTAAAGTAAACAAGGAAGCAGAACTGAATACGAACCACAGAATGGTCACAGCAAAAATACAAGATTCCATAAACGTGGAAGAAGAATGCAGGGAATATTTTAGGATAAATATAGAAAGGATGAAAAATGAAGAAACACAAATAAAATATGCCGAAGAAACAGATAAGGCCCTCGAATACCAAGAGACAGTGAACAGCAATCTTACAATGGAAAGTAGATGGAGAATATTTAAAGAAACTATATTAAAGACGGCAACTACAGTATGCGGAATCAAAAAAATTAAAAAAGGGGAAAAGAGAACAAGATGGTGGACAGAAGAAGTAAGAAATATAGTAAAACGGAAGAAAGTAGCATGGAAAAGATATCAACAAACAGGGAGGATGGAAGATAAAGAAGAGTATAACAAACTGAATAAACTAGTAAAGGAAGCAGTAAAGAGAGCCAAAAAGAAAACATGGGAAGAGTTCGGAGACGAATTAAATGAGGGTTTTAAAAATAATAATAGAAAATTCTGGAATAGAATAAAAGCTATAAGAGGAAAAGGAAAAAGCGGATTAAGCGGTATAAAGGACAAAGATAATAAACTATTAGTAAAAGCAGAAGAGATGACAGATAGATGGAGGGAATTTTTCGCAGAAACATTTGATAAACAAGAAGACGAAGGGCTTGCAGAGAGAGAAGATCCAGAAGAAGATTTAGGAAAAGCAAGGATGGATACAAGTGCCATAAGTAGAGAAGAAGTAGTAGAAGCAATATTAAAGATCAAGACAGGGAAAGCATGTGGAGAGGACGATATACAACCAGAAATGGTAAAAAGCCTGGGAGAGGTAGGAATAGACTGGGTATGGAAGATATGCAAGGAAGCGGAGGAAAATAACAAAATACCAGAGGAGTGGAATAATAATCTAATACTACCAATATATAAAAAAGGAGAAAGATGAAACTGTGAAAATTACCGAGCTATATGTCTGTCATCAGTAATCTACAAAGTTTTTACAAGAATTATTGAACAAAAAATAAGGAAGTGCATAGAGGATAAAATGAAACAGGAACAAGCGGCCTTCAGAAAAGGAAGACAAACCAATGACAATATTTATATACTAAGGAACATAATAGAAAAGAAGATAGAGACCGGAGAGGAATTGTTTTTAATATTTATTGATCTACAAGCGGCGTTCGATACAGTACGAAGAACTATAATGCTGGAATGCTTAAGAAAAATACAAGTTCCGAGAAAATTAATAAACGCGGTCAATACGATATATAAAAATGCAAAAGCAAAAATTCAAGTAAATGGAAGCAGATCGAAGGATATAAAACTAAGAGTAGGGATTAAACAAGGTGACAGCTTAAGCCCCCTACTATTTATTGTGGTAATGGATAGACTATTGAAAAATGTGAGAGAAAACAACAAGGGACTGAAAACAACAATTGGACACAAAAATATGGTACCAGTTCAGATCGATGTTTTACTTTATGCAGATGACATAGTCCTAGTGGCAGACAGTAAAAACAAGATGCATAGACTATTAAACATATGGATAGAAGAAATAGAAAAAATGCATATGATAGTGAACACTGATAAAAGTAAAGTAATGATAATCAACAAGAGAGAAGAAAGCGGGACATATAAGTTTGGCCACAAGAATAAAATACTTGAGGAAGTAACAACATGTGAATATCTGGGAAGCACATTTACAAATGATGGGAAATACGACCTGGAAATAGCGAACAGGACTAAGAAAGCGAATAATATATACTACGCATTGGCCAAAACAATATTCGGGAAAAAGGAAATAAGCAATAAAAACAAACTAATAGTATATAACACCATAATCAGAACAACATTACTATACTCAAGCGAAACATGGACCGTGCAACAAAAACATAGATCCAAGCTGACAGCGACAGAAATGAAGGTGCTAAGGAAAATAGTTAATAAAACCAAACTGGATCACATAAAGAATGAAGACATTAGAGCTACACTACAGCAGGATCCAATAAGTAAGATGGTAGAAGATAAACAACTTGAATGGTTAGGCCATCTCCTAAGAATGCAAGACGATAGAATACCAAAGAAAGTTATGGAGGCTAAACAGCTCAGGAAAAGGAAAAGGGGCAGACCAAGAACAACATGGATGAATCAGATAAGCAAAATAGGACTGACGAGAGGCAAAACACTAGGCGAGATGAAGAATTGTGCCGGAGACTGGAAAGAATGGATAAAAGAATAAACAAACCACAACCCGACACCTGTTTAGGGTACCAGGGTTTTTAGATGATGAAGAAGAAGAAACTCTGCCCAGGAGGAACTTCAAACAGCATACTCCAAGCTTTATATCTATATTATACAGACAGTCGGGCAGCATCAAGAGCACTGTACTCGCTCATTATCAACTATAGGTTGGTCCCGGAATGCTGCCAGATATTGAATAGACTCGGCAAAAGTGGGTCAAATTCCTGTGGATACCAGGCCACAGTGAAGTATAAGGTGATGAAGAAACTGATTATCCATCCAGAAGGGGTCACAAGGACCACTCATTGGTCTTGAGTCAGCATTAGGCATTACTCATGCTACTGCAAAAAGACCAGTTGAGAACTGATTAAAAAACCAACCAAGTGCCAACTGGGCTCCGATACCAAGACTACGTCAGGCGAAACTGGTTATTGGGGGAAATTATTTCTGACAACACTTCCAAACTTCTGTTAGTGAGCGGGAAAAATATCAGGATCGTGGCTGGCCTACTAACAGGCCTTGGTACAAAAGCATTTATTCACAATTGGATTCGCAAGTGATACCACCCGTAGAGTGAGTCGATTGGACGAATAAACCTCAATTGTTTTATGTCAACGTGTAGCTCTCTCAACACTGTGACATAAATTTTTGGAGTCGGATTAGTAGAACCCCAGGCAATAAGGGACGTTCATATAGGTAGTATTCTTTCCTTTGCGCTGGGCTCCGGCCTCTTTGAACGAGACCCATAACATTTTAAGTGGACCAATAGCTCCCAGTGTGGCTAACAGTTAGTACCACCAGAAGAAGAACTCGCCCTTACGGTGCTAATGGAATAACCTGTAACGGTTTTACATGTTTTATATGTTTAAAATGGATGGTAAATTACCCTCATCTCACACTACCGAACATTAGCGAAGGCACTGAATTACTTGTCTATTAGAAAAAGCTCAATTATAATCGATAATTTGAATCAGTGTTTAGCTGTGATCTATCAAGTCGCTTCACGTCGCAGCCATAAACTAACCAACCTACTTCAGGCGACGTCACGATGCCGTTCCGGTAGAGCCATCTGGCCTTTGTATCCAGATGGTGTTGGAATATGTCGGCTTGTACATAAAATATTGTATGCACTTAATGCATAACTAGCATTTACGACGTTTGTATTAATTTTCATACCGCAAGTTATAAACGCCTTCTTCAGCTCTAGGCACATAAATAACTATTAATTTCGCAACAATCAGAACCCGGAGTGCAAACAAAGGGAGCGGTATCTTTTTCTTGTGGATGGTGGTAATGATGGTTGCCAGCCTCAGCGACCAAAATTATGGCTTGGATAGCATACCCTCTCGTCGATGTTAAAATGAGCATAACCATAATATAATAAGATTAATATATTTTAAAACATATTTATTATATACAAAACGATTTTACATCGTACGCGCAAATCATTGAATAATGAACTGTTTAACCTAGTAGGGCAATTACTAATTAATTAATGTATATAAAACGTTGCATTTTGTTCTGTAACGGTATATTACATAACAAGCTACGAAAGTGCCATGTATCGTTCGAGTATATTTGAGAAACGAGGCGAAGCGAAGCCGAGTGACTTAAACACGAGCCTACGATACACTTTTTCCCGCGACCACAAAAAAGACACATTTTTGCAATTTAATGAATGACAGCTTTATTGTGACAACTGTAATGTCAGTAGTTTTTAGGTTAAAATTGCATATTTAGCCCACTGCATAACTGTGAATTGTGCATTTTTTCATAACAAACACGTTCGTTCTTATATCGACTGGGTGAATGATATTGTCATTTTTCGTGGTTACTTGACTGTAGGGAGACTGCCATTTTCGTATGTGGGCGTGGGAAATTGCATTATGCTGAAGGTATTGTGAAATGAGATGGCGCAGAGTGTGCCAGCTAAAATGCTGAGTTGCAATTACAGCACATTCTTGGTAATGACTTCATGAATTCCCTCGGCAGTTGAGAGTTGACAGCAGTTCTTCAACCAATATTTTAAAATAACGTTATAATTTTAAAATGAAACTTTAATTAATGTTTTAATAAGATTAGATATACTGTTTGTGAGATTTCTATGCTATGCATTCTTATCGGGGACAGAGTACTGTATACAAAATAAAATTGATCTGAAGGTTTCCCTAAAAGCTAAAAATGAACTATGTTCGATAGAAAAAATGCACAAATACGCAGCTGCGTAACTGGTTATTTTCAAAATTGAACCGTAGTTTTAAATGCCAATTTACGGACGCAATGATTGTATAGTATAAAAAGCAATAGTGTATCGTTGATAGACTGTATGTCTGAGTTATTTTACCGTTTGTGTTTTCTTGAAGACGTAGGTCAATACAATCGGTTAATTACAACCCAATAAAAAGTGCCGTAAACAAATTCGTCATGTTGTTCTGCGAGTCCCCGCATAATCAGCAAGTATTGGTTATGGCATCAAAAGAGATCAAATGCAAATCGATCACGCGGATGTGTCGCTGATCCACTGATCTAGATCGCGCAAGATTCTATTTGGAAAAAACTTGATCTAGGCTTTAATTTTGTGCTTCAGTTGTCGCCGGCAATTTGCGCAGCTGCGCCTTCACGGTTTGTCATGTTTTAATCCAACTAACCCATTGAAACAACGCTACAAAACGTAGTAGGTATGGTCGGCGCGATTTCTTCAGGTTTTTAAACGTCTCCCAGCGGACTAGTTTCCGATGTCAATTTCGTTCGATCATTAGCCGACGATAGCGAACTCGGAGAAATCTGCCATTGGATAAAAAGATCAGTCCAGATAGCTAAGTAGCACGTACCAATTATTAGAAACCACCGAAGCCGAGCCAATGGATTTTTGTTATGTGCGACTATCACTCGCGGTAAAAGAAAACCGTCTCTTCGAGAAAATAAGATGTGATTCACGCGAGATTAATCGGTAGTTTATCTCTGCAAAAACGACGACTACTTCGCCGAACACTGACCGCAGCTTCATTTATGATCACAGATTTGGAGTAACCTTTGTAAAATTAATTTCCGAGGTTGCTTGATTCCGACCGCTATAAATTATTGTTTTATCGGTTTTTAGTTTATTTCCACTTGACTCCAAGTTTGTAAGGTAATGTCAATGGATTCATGTTATTTAGCTGAGACAATTTTTCTAATCGATATACTTGTTTTTCTAATTATCAATGCATAATAAATAAATTAAAACAGTTATTTAATGGGTTTGATAATAACTTATCTAATTAATACTCGTAGTTATTCGGTTAAAACAGTGTGATGAAAATTTCACGATTTATTAACAAAATAGATTTTCTACCATAGCACTATACTATTGTAGCACATAAAATATGCATTTTTATTTTCAACTTTATGACATTTTCAACAGACATGCACATTTGTTTTTTTTTTAATTTATGTTGTCCATACGTTGCCTGTATCAACTTTTAATACATAATTACTTTTCAAGAATTAATATTATGTCTTCATTGTGTTTCAAATAAAAGCAAAGACAATCATTTCTAAATGAACAAAGCAATATATCTTCGTAACACAACCGCAGGGCGAGATTCAGCCAGGAAGTAACATGTTACATTTTATAACTTTGTTGATCTAGCCAAGGGTGTAGCCAGAGTTCCAGTTAGATGGGGCAAACATTTATATACGCAATTAACAATCAGTATTATTATTTTATTTTATGTTTTACAACTTTGAAGAAATTATAAGTTACTTTAACATGACTTTTTGGGAAGTTACTGCAAATAATTTTAAGACTTCTTTTTTTTCAGCATCATTTTTCTCTTCTCTTCTCTTCTCACACTGTTGATCGCAACCAGGTTTTCACTCTACGCAATGTAGTATAATATCTTTCAATAGTGCTTGCTGTACACAGCTGAGCCAAGGAAGTGTGCAAAGCATGTTTTAATAAAAAAAATACAGTCTTTCTTAAAACGTCTACTAGTTGCCACTCTTTTATTCAGGTTTCGCTTGATTGTTAAAATTACTTAAATCATAGTAATCCTCAAAAGCTGTGTATTATTAAAATTTTTCAAATATTGTGTTTTATAACTGTTTTTTTCTCGAAATAGAACGCACACATACACACTCAAATATTGGAAACGAGACAAATGCTATCGTTCGGCGTTTGTCGTGCTATTACGTCTGCATCTAGATTATTCCAGATCCAGAAGTTAAGGAACAAATACGAGTGAAGTTTTTTGCTACTACGCCATAAATACCATGATGTAAGAGCAAAATATACTTCCCCATTAACTGTACTCATTGAATTTTGTTTTTTGAAATAAAAATACCTTTATCTACTAGCAACATGATATTGTACATTTTCGTCATAGAAACAAAATATAAAAAGCTACTCATAACTCCCAAGCGACTTGTCAAATTATTTCTCCCTCAAACTCATGGTAACAATGCAACCACAATTAACGTCTTAGCAACCATACAATGAGACAATCCTTGATGTTACTTATATATTCTAATTTTAAATGTCATTATGACATTTTGAAATTTCATACTATTACGAATATGCTAGTAGATAAAATATTGTATGCACCACGGGAGATATTCATGTTTTTTACCCTCGGTTGACTTACAGACCTCGGGCCAGAGGCCCTCGGTTTGTAACACATATCAACCTCAGGTAAAAAACATATTCATATCTCCCTTAATGAATAAATATCTATTATTTATTATTTCGAGACATTATAGTAGAGAGGCCAAACTAAATTAACTGGTCAAATAACGATTTTCGCGGGACTGAGTAGGTTTATACGTTATACAAATACGTCTCCTCTTCCCCCCCCCCCCCCCCCCCCATGGCTACGCCTTTGGATGTAGAAATACATTGAAAAAGAATGAAGTCATGCTATTCATTACCCAAAGTTCAAAAACACCAACAATTTCATATTGTCCAGTTGTTAATGATAATATATTTCGTTAATTTTTCAACAGTAACAATGATTTACATTTTAATTGTGATATCCTATTTTCTAAATATTTGAGAATTAAGGTCAAATTTCATTTTTAACGTCTTCAAAGAGTATTTTAAAAGGTGATATTTAGAATTCTATTATTCATCTTGGGATACATTCCCAACGACAATCGACATACAATGTATTTCACTTCTCACCTCCACAGGCCTGTATTGTCCTTATTTTCTGGTCGATTTAAAATTTGTTTACTGTAAAATTATTTTGAAACTGTAAAAATAACTTTTTTTTTAAATCGGCAGTGAAGAACGTCAAAATCATCACTAAAATACGAGAAATCGGCTTTAAAGTAATCCATTGTTTTACGCCTTTTTGTAGGCGGCAAGGCGATAGGCGAACGTCAACCGACGTCTACATAACCTACAAAAGTTGGTTAAAATGTTGTAATTTCGGCTGTACCCCTCGGCACTGAAGCTCCTTATTATCCCTCATGTGGTTTATTTGCCTTTGGCGCTATGGGCCGCGGCAACTAAATCCACGTTCGTGATAAAAACTTTACTGCCTTGGTATACAAATGACTATTTTAAAGGGTAGTATACAGGGCGTTGCAAAATTGCACAGAACAAATGCAAGGGCGTTACTAGAGTTTTTGTCCTTATTTTGTACTGCAGAATAACGTCCTTGTATTTGTCCTGTGCAATTTTGAAACACCCTGTATAGTTAACAAAAATTTGAAATCGACCAGTAAATAAATCAGATAAAATACAGATGTAAAGGTGAGATGTGAAACATACTCTATATTGTAAAATTGAAAACTAAGAAATTGTGACAACCAAGACTAATAGCAAAAGAACAACGGTTTTGTAGATTCAACGAAAAATATTCGGCCGGTCAATGCAATGGTCTAAAAGTCATAATAATCTTTTCAGCAATTTCACGTTGTCGAAGATCGACCTACTGCAAAAAATGTAAACGTTTCTCTTAATTATTGTCAGTCGTTGCAGTGCTTCTCTAATCTTTGGAATTTATAGGCGGAATTACAACAGTAGTGAATTAAATAACGACCTGACTGTTAAATTTTAACAGCTATTATGGGTGACATTTTGATCAATCAGACAGTACTGATATACTGCAAAAACATGTAGGTATTATGAAAACTGAAATAATAGATACTATTGAATATGTAACCATCTTGAAATGGAAATGGACGGACGGACGGACGAGTGCTGAAACAAGATACAAGAATGGAGACCGCCAACTGAAAAACTAAGAAGAGGTCGCCCACAAATGATCAAATAATCAAATAATCACCTGCAATTTATGATATGAGCATTTTGTCTTGTTCTTTGCTACTGCTACTTGGATTCGCGTGCTTATTTTCAGATAATTGTGTTACCTTGAGCTTACGGATTCTTTGTGATGCCTGGATACATTTGTCGTTATTTAAAAGATTCGTTGGCGCCCTTTTGGGCTTTTAATTAATTGCGAATACTTAAAGAACTGCACGCCGTCTCCCTAATTTAGCCGCGGCCGGCAATTGTACCCACGTAGTCACTGTGTTATAATTTTGAGAGATTTAGCCGACGAATCGGATTGATGCTAACATGTTGCGCGTGTAGAGCACCCGCCATCTACCATGAATCAAGTTAACAATCTTTTAAATGAACCTTTGTCGTTGCATTCGTTCTTAGATAAGTTTGAAATAAAGCAGCTAGGTAGACCTAGCCATAAATTTCTATTATTATATGATACGAATTATTTACTCATTTCAAGTGAAGATACACTTAATTCTCAAACAGTGGAGATTCAATTGTTTTGGTCAAGTTATATATTTAACCGTTTAGTTTTCGGGATGTTGAAATCTGTCCTTGTTTGTGAGGTGGTGAAAGATACATTTTACATTCGGTTGACTCTACTATTAAAATTCTCCACGAGCCGCCACTGTCTTCGTCAAGAGCAAAATTTAATACAGACGCTTTTTATCGTTCCAACAACAAAATAATTGCATGTGTGCTGATCAATAAAATGCTCCACTTATTAAGCGTTTTAAGATGTTCAAATAAATTAGAAATCAATAAAAATATTTGTCATCGTTTAAAATAGCCGAAGCTCATTCAATGTCATTCCCAGCAGCCGTGACAAATTAATGTTACTGAGGTTGCTCCAAAACTTTTGCAGTAAATGAAATTGGGGCCACTATCTGGCGATGAAGTCATTCTAAAATTAATTTGTTGAATAGTGATCGTGAAAGTCTTTTTTTAACGAAAAATCGTATTGAAAGTTCCACTTTTTTTAACGCAAAAATCGTGAAAAAATACACTTATTTTAACTATTTTATTGAAATGTCAATTTGACAGTTGTCAATTCCGTAGTCCTTTTTGACTAAATTGCGACCAAGAGATCACTATGCAAAAAAACTACATGTACGTCCTTTTTTCATTCATTTGCTTGATTAACTCGGGATTCGCCATCGTTATCAAACTGCAAATTCATGAAAAAAAAGCATGACTTTCAAACCTAGTTTTACAAATTACTATTCGAAAATAAGCTTGGTTTTTTTAAACATGAAAAGTAATTACTTTAAGAAAAGATCTGGCTTTGTTAGTCGTACAAATTACGAAGCCCAAGTCAATTTTCTTGTTTCATTGGTTATCAGAAACACCTCATTTTAGTAAGATTTTAAGGATAGTCCACAATTAATTGTGTTATGTTGGAGTCAAATGCACATGCGCGCAGTTGTTACATACTCAGAAGTATGCATGCTTGGGAGCGCATGAAGCTAAACCGTTGTGGGATAAATTTATATTTATAAACAAATAGTAGTTTTATTTACAATGAAACTTAATAAAACAGTTTTGATTATTATTTAAATAAACGTTGCACAGTTGCATGCTTCTAGATGACAAGTCAGGAAATTTTCCTTGTCTTCCCAAATGGGTCAATGATTGTATCCCTCATACCTTTTATCTATACACGGCATTGGTGTTACTCTCACCGTATTCTGCGGTGACTGTTCTTTTGATTCATCTTCAGCAAGATTGGAGTCGTCTGTTTTACGGTTTTTAGTGCCACACAGCAAAAAATCTCTCAGATTAAGACGAAAATCAGAAAAGGCTTTACGTGCATATTGTTTTTCTTGTAGTCGGTTCGGTATTCCATCCAACAGTTAACAATAGCTAAATCTAACAGATGTAGAATAGTCTTCAGATCCACTTCCTCGTCTTAAAAAAACTCCTGTAGTATTCCATCATTTGATCACAGAAGGCCACACTCCCCATATGTTCGTTGTAGCTTTTGATAACCTTCGGACAAGAAACGTCTATATGCTTATTTTCTTTCTTGTCCCGTCTTAGAACAGTGTGTTGTAGTTCTACGCAAAAAGCCGTAAATGCCATTAAGACAGTTTGTCTCTCCATTTTGTATGGCATACCTACTTTCCTGTCGTGCCTAACGAATTGTTCTAATTCGCCTCTTTTCATATCTTTATCTTTTTTTAAACTACACCCTTTGTCTCGATTTGTCTGAATAGTTCCTGCACCTTCTATCTATATTTCAGTAAAGAACAAAGAAAGTTGTTGAAAAATATCTGTAATATAAACAAAAGTCTCGGGTGGCAAAGTCTCTACAAGTCGTAGCATTATAGAGGGGCCGAGTCAAAGCGCCTAATTTTTCAGAGGGGTTAAACTTCCGTGATACATTTCAAACTCTAGCACAGTTGCGGTGGCTGTAATCAAAACAAAATGTTTACATCCGACTGGCCTAGGTTTATATATCACGTACTGCGTTAAAACACATCATCCCAAAAACGGAATCATTTGCTCATCTACTGAGAATGCACCTTTGAGAGGTCTTTTTCTTTGCCTACATCAATTTCTTACAAGATCCATCATAGGTTGTATGGAAGATAGATTATTTGCTTTAATAATGTCTTCAGATACTCCAAAGTTATCGACAATATGGAAATTAACACGCAAAAGAGAAAACCTATCCCTTGGCATTGCATCTGCAATTACTGAAAATTTAAATTTGGCACTTCAGTACAAGTGGCTTCGGGGAAATTTAAAACAACCCATGATTGCGTGAATTCCAAAAAACTATTTTATTTCTTCAGGAGTAACTGTAGGTTTCATCTCCTTTTCGTTTTTCTGAAGATAATATTGAGCAGTACATTCTGCATCAAGTTGAAAAAATTGATCTCTCAAATAATTCCTAAAATAACCCCACGGCCTTAATAGTGCATTCACATCACTGATGTCTTCGTCATCTTGTCCCCCTTTGCCCTCGCAGATTAATTTCACCACGAAACCTTTTGCAGAGCACCGCTGGGTCCGGGAACGTTATTATCTTGATCTTCATTTCCGCTATATTCGTCTAGTTCCTCTTCATCAGATGAAACATTACGTTCACTCGGTTCCCAAGCATCGTCATTGTCACTATAGCATTCAAAATCCCAACTCGTAGTCTGCATTTGTGCTAAATTTGAAAATCTATGTTATTATTCTTTTCTATAATAAAAATCTTGTATTTCTTTTTACATTTTTTTTTAAGTTGAGGCAGTGAAATAAAATGCATTATTTTCGTAAACTCTGTCGTAAAAACTAAAACCAAATTAACAAAATTAAAACTTCTAAATAAGTATAACATAATATATATGTATGGGTATAACGAAAATTACAAGATATAGCTGAGTAATCAGCAAACACGAAAAATGTGATTTGTGAATGGCTTTCTTTATGCAAGCAGTGTTCCACCCTTAAACGAAAGGCGACCACGGCCCTGGTTTGCTCAAACTCTCGCCTGATTATTGGCGTGAATAAGGACTAGGCGGCGGTTGTTAAGGTTGGGAAAATGCGAAAAGTAGTTTGGAAAAAACAAGCGGCCGCCAGTAGTTAACCACTACAAAAAAACTACAGATCTAGGTAACAGTCGAATCCAAAACGCACGTACCGTTCGTGGCTTTTCGCTTAACGATCTTAAACTAACAAAAACGACAAGGTACCGTGGGGTTGAATAAACAGATATACCAGTAGTGCAGTAACAAGATGCTTTAATAATATATAATGAGGCACTATAAACATGTCGAATAAAATGTGCCTGGTGTACTAAACTACAAGTAAAACTGGGATTGTAACTGACGACGCCTATGAAATAATACAAAAAGGTTGTGTTGTGTCAATAAAAAAATATGTAACAACTGGGTCGCAATGCAAACGCCCAGAAAGATGCATTAAACAAGCCAAAAAACTACGTTGGATGCCAAGTTAACATTTACAAGCCAAATTTGAAAAACAAAAGTTAATCAAGACTGACTGTTACACGTTCTGGCACATACTATACCCAATATCGCAGTAAAATTATTTGGCATGCAGCCATAGGCTGAGCGAAAAGATAACAGCGCGCTTGTATCGACGGCATTCAATGCCATGCTATGCAAATCGCAGTCTAATGCGCGTAACTGTAAAAATATAAAGAAATTCCGCTACTTACACAAGGCATACAAAGAGATTAGCTCCAACACAGCTCGGCTTAATTGAGTCGTTCGCGTCCACTTCGGAAAATTGTGAAACCCGCCATAATAATAATGGTGAGGTACTAACACCCCATGAAGGAGCTTGGCCTGAAAGGCGGCTGGATAGAAATCTCCTGCCCCAAACTGGAACGTCTTCGGCATTCAAGCGGAAAATGAACCTCGTCACCGAGGTGGACAGGGCTAGATAGCTTGTAAGCACGTCGAGGGTATCTCTGCGGGTCCCCAGGAAGAAATGCAACGCTTACTGGGGACTAGAGCGCGCGCGGGCCTTAAGCTGGAGGGCGGATCAGAGTTCGCATGTCCCAAAAGACCAATAATTCACCACGCTAACAAGGCTAGGCGATTTTTCAAGCATGGTAGAACTTGGAGTTGGTAGATGGGTCACAAATCCCGAAAAGGGCCCAGTGACGCAACTCACACCTTTTTTTGGTGTTAGCGACACAGAAACAGCTATGATTTCATATTCGACTCTTCGTCGCTTAAAACTCAGCGTGCAGTTAGCTCTACTCCTACCAAAATTGTTTGGACAAAATAACAGTCGGTACAGGCATTAAAAAGTATGTACTATCAGGCCTAAATCGGGACAAATGTTCAGTTTAACCTAATCATACCTGCAAGGAACAAATATTACTAGTGGGACTAAACTAAGGTTCTGCAGTTTTCAGCCTTGTTATCTAAACTTGGCTTACGATAATCCCAACTTAGCTTTTCAAACTCCATAACTATTTACTATTCGTAAATATTTAGTAATGTAATTGCGCCATGTTAACAACTAAATACTGCTCCGCGTATCTGGAACATGATCATTATTAAACAAACAGATTAGTTAACGAACATTTATTGTGTATACCTATACACTATGCAATGCCATGATTTTTGCAACTTGTGCAATAGCTGAATGCATTTTCAGTCATAATAATATCCAAATACTTTTACGAAGCTTTATAAATTTTGCAAAACAATTCAGTTGTCTATTTTACAAACAAAATATTCGAACGTATGCGTTCATTGAAGTGAGATTTACTGTAAACACAAGTAAAAGGGAACGTGAACTTTCCAGGACTCGGAACAATTAGCAATTGTTTAGTTGCATCAGACTCCAGCCAAGGAGGCCTTCGGTGCGACTCCTAGGAGCGACAGCAAGGCGTACTCTTTGTTTCGCTGTTTACATTCCGAAATAAAGATCTGATTGTATCCGACGACCATTTAAACTCAAATTAACTTCTCACCTCGGCTGGTATTGATCTCAGCCTTGAGTGTGGTTCTGTCTTCGTTTTATTGACACACTTTCTGCCGATTCTAATGATGCATGACGGCGTCGCTGTTTTGCTGCCTTTTAATTCATCGACGTCCTTGCCCGGTTTGGTGTTTGTAGGGTCAAGCACTGCGAAAGGCCGATTCTCCGTTTTGCGTAGTGTGAAGGAAACCTGGTTAATCAGAGATGCGGTTTTCTCGATTTGGCGTGCTGTAATTTTTACGCACGAAAAACGTCGTGGTTAGTTTCAAGGTATTGTTGCCATTTCCACCGAAAAATTGTTCATAAAAATTCCATACAACAAAAAGTATATACCCTTAATACAGATGGCGGAGTGAATTCCAGTAAGTACTGGTTGATCCTATTTTCTCGATAACTACTTGTGTTTCAAATTCTATGGATGTCACCCTTCTGAACTAATTAAATTATTCTGACTTATTGACGATTGTTGCAGTCTAAAGCCAATTTAAGAAGAAGGTCAAAAGGCGGTCCGTTATCTCAGTGGAGGAGGGAGGAATGGTTCTATATTTTTTTGTTTGCCACACATCAAGGATACATGACAGATCCAGTAAACAGTCACCTGCTGCTTTATCTTCAAGCCTGGGAATGACCCGCTTGTTCATAATGCGTATTTTTATTCTGAAACGCGCTGTTTGTATTCACTATTCAGCTTCACAATCAAATTACAACTTGTTAAAAAGTAAAGATTTGCTGTATAATTCAAAATACATTCTTCATTAGGTCTATCGTAACTGGCTCAAATTACAGAAATATTGTAGCCAGGTCGTGACGTCATGCTGCCGATGCAAATCTAAACAAATGTGTAAATTACGTATCGTGCAATCTACAACTGGCTCCACTAGGTCGTAAATGTACGTAAGGTACCTTAAATAATTCCAGCAGTTGAAAACTAATTATACATATTTTATTAACCGCTGAGGGCAGACCTATTTCTTAATTGAGTCACAATCTTGAAAGCACTCTGTTGGTAAAGACACACACACACATACAGAGTGATTACCTTTGATTAAAAATCTTCAAACATTATCAATATGCCGTAAATACATATTCATCTCAACTTATCGTAAATCTGTCTCCGTCTCGGCCAGCCCAGAAAATTCGTCGCTGTGAGTACAAAAGCGAGGTAGCGATGCAGATTTTTAAGGAAGCTGCCACAACCATCCCAAAGAAATTGGCCAGTAGTTCCTGGATTTACGCATGTCAACTGTTATTGCGCGTCACCAGAGATCCTTAGCCGTTGTTGACTGCGGCTCCCGAATAATTCGTTAATTCTCGCCACCCCTCGCGCTCGGGGCAGTGATCGAAACCCCTAAAATAGCCTCGCCTAACACGGTACTGCAAAGTGCACTGTTTTGCAAAGTATGTACAAGGTGTTCCATTTTCGGTGAGACTAAATTGAGATCTACGTTATTATCCGAGCTATAGAAAAAGTATTTGCACATTATGAAATCAACTCTTCTAGAGTAACGCGTTGATTTAAACAAAATTTGAATATCTCCTTTGGTGTCCGAGCTATAGTCGATAAATTAAAACTTCGACATTTCTATTCGACGTCATGGTTAATTTGTTTTTCAAAATATCAAAAAATTAAGTGCGTCTATTAATATAATATCTCTGTATGGCATATTTTCATATTTAAAAAGTTGTGACATATGCCTAGTTGACTTTGAGGGATTAAGTAGTATTGAGTAGGGTTTCTTTCCATGTTTTTTTTCGATCTTCCGCTTATATTATTTTATAATCTTTCTCGTGTTATTCCCTTTATTTTGTCCAATAATTTCTTAGGCAATCTTTCTATACTGCGGGTGTCACCTGCTCTTCCTTGGACCAAAAGATTTACGAGATTGTCATCAGGCCATCGTACAATGTGTTCGAAGTATCGGAAGTATTTATTCGGCGTCTAACGATAGTTGACACACGATTTTCGAGCTGTAGTTCTTCCAAGGTCGAGTTATTCGTGCGTATTGCTGTCCATGGGATACGAAGCATTCGGTACTGTAGCGATCCAGTCACCTTGTTCATGTTGTGAAGGTGAAGTTTAAATACATTGGTGACTAGATCGCTACAGTACCAGGACCATATCTCAAACGAGTCAAGTGTTTTACTGCCATTTGATTTCATGGTATTCACTAGCCTTATTTTTGTTGCTTTGGTCACGTTCCCATCGCTCCATCTCCTTAATTTATTCATTGCTGTTTTTCCCATAGCAATTTGTCGATGAGTTTTTTCTTCACAGCCACCATTCTTATTTAATAGCGTGTCTAGATACATAAATGTATCAACAATTTGTATGCCTCTTATACTTCCATCGTGTGGGTAGGGAATGTTACGATCAATGATCTATGATCATTATTTTTTAATATAATATAATCAGAATTAATACATCCCTTATAGTGTTTTAGTTATGACCTAAAACTTAAATTTTTTATGAAAGTCGTAGTTGGCTTTGGCTTCATAGAACATCTTATGTTTGCCTTTTCAAATATACAGGTTGTCTAAAATTGTAAGGAACATGGCAATTCCATAGCGCCAGCCTGACTCGGTGGCTAGAGCATTGGACTGCGGCGCGGAAGTCTGGAGTTCAAATCCCAGATCGATGCCTGGCGGGCGGCCTACCCAGTCGCTTTAAATAATTAGGAACTTGCGTTCGAAGGAACAAGGGGTAATAATGCGGTTGTCTAATGCATGATGCTCACCACATCACCACGTGTCCTGAATTTGACACGCGACAGCCGGGTGTGAAAGCGAGAATACGGAAGCTCTGACCTTCCGCCTTGCAGGCCAGGCTCCTTCATGGGGTGTTAGTGCCTCACCATTATGGCAATTCCATGAGTTGGAAAAGGTTTAAATAATATTTGCCATAAGAGTAACTGAAATGGAAAATGCAATAATGACGTTGGTAGCTAGGCAACAAGTAGGTACAATAGCTACTTGCTGCCTATCTGCCAAAGTCATTATTGCATCCTGTATATACTGTATCATAGTTAGCTTTAGTAATACAACAATTACGTCATATTGTCTAGTTCAATGCATATCTAGCAGTGGCGGCTCGTTATGAGGAGCTGGGCGCCTTAACTTTACCGTGACAAACCAGTGATTCAAGAATTTATTATTCTGAAAGAATTTTTCATGATTCTTGTCATTTCTTATGACCCACTTTCTCGCGACCCAATTTCCAAAATCAAACAGGAAGTCACTTCTCTCATTAAATCTTCAGATCTTCAAACTGCTATTCAACGAAGGTTAATATCTCGCGCTTCAAACCCTCACCGCTCTATGGTTTTTCCAAAATTCATAAACGGAACACTTCTCTCAGGCTTATCGTCAGTACCATAGCTTCTCCTACTTACTCATTAGCGAAATAACTAACCAATAAAGTTCACTGGTAAATCCCCATCGTATGTTCACAATTCTGCCCATTTCGTTGAATTTATATCCAATATAAACGTTGAACCTGAGGATTTACTTGTAAGCTTCGATGTTACTTCCCTCTTTACTAAAATTACTATCCTGATTCCAGAGTCACAGTTGTTATCAGAGCATGAGGGGGGAGGGGCGTCTTCAAGTACCGGCTCTGATAGAAAAAATGATCTCTTCCTGGAAGCTTTAGAATTGAAACCCAAGGTCTGCCTCCGATATGTTGACGATACCTTTATCATTTGGCCTCGTGGTAAAAGACATTAACTTCGTCATCATGGAAATAGAAAGTAACGGCTATCTTCCATTCTTGCATGTACAGGTCTCTCGCCAATCCAATGAAAAACTTTGTCATTCTGTATATCACAAACTCACTCACACTGACCGGTATCTACAGTGAATTTATTTTACGTCGCAATGTAGTCTTGCCGTTTTTATGAGGGTTTGATAGTTACTTATTGGTTTCTAAGGATACACCACGCCCACACCCTGTGTAAATGCGTTTATTTTAAAATGCAGCATGGAAGCGCTATTGAGTAGGTAAAAGGATAATATATTCTACGGACAAACACTTTAGTTTACAGCAAGTGTGTGATTTGTTACATGTTACATTCCTTGTTGGCATTTGTAACGCTTATTTTTCAAAAAAATTACGGTTCCTATATTGCGTTTTAAAATAAGCAAATTTACACATGGTGTAGCCGGGCTCGGTAGTTCAGTGGTTAAGTATAGTGACTACTGATCTAAGGGTAGTGATTTCCATTACCGGTTCCGGTGAGGTTTTTAAAAATAAACAAATGCTGATGAAAGCCTCTACAGAATATCATCATTCGGAAGTGGTGTAAAACCCTGGCTCCCATGTTACTACGATGTGTAGCATGTAAAAGATTCCTTGCTAGGGTTGGAACTCCTTAGTCTTGGCAAAATTCTAAGTGGGACACATATGACCACAGCAGTTGGTGACTAAGGTACCTGGTACTTCGCATGCCTAGATCTTGTCCATTACAAACAAACAAACAACAACGCCTGGTGTGGGTGTGGCCTATCCTTAAAAACCAATAGGTAACAATCAAAACCTCATGAAAACGGCAAGACCATTTGCGCATTAAAATAAATTCACGGTATATGCTGATTCCTATTATCATGCTACACAAAAACGTTCTGTCATCAATTTTCTAGTACACCGGGCTGTTTCCAAATTCCAACTCGATAATATCCGCGCTGAACTGAATCATATTCGAAAAGTTCTTAGAAATAACGGTTACCGTGCCAGGGTATATAGTTCGCCTTCAATCGCACCTTCATCCACGGCCAGCCAAACCTCTAAAAACAGATACTCCATCTGCAATAGTCTTTCTTCCCTATATCCACCACATCACTGATCGCGTAGGGAGCTTTCTTCGAAAACAAAACATCAAGGCAGTATTCAATCTCATAAGCAAGATCTCACAGTTTCTTCCTTCGCTCAAAGATAAATTAAACACCATGTCATCAAACAGTCTGGTGCACCGGCGTCACGCGATAATTACCATTTATCAGGAGGATGGGAAAGTCAAGTCCAGACTTTTTTCACAAGACTCCTTTATTCAGGGTAAAAGTTAGGCAGAGCCATTAGCACAAAATTAATAGAACAAGACACAAATACTTAAAATAAGCAATATCAAATCAATCCAATGCTAAAAGTCAAATACACACACTCACAATTTTATATAAGTAGGGATGAAGAATTGCCGCCATCTTGAAAAAAGTGTAAACTATTATGCACTCTTAAACCAAGAATAAAGATCATTTAATTCTCTATAAAACAACTGTAAAGTTAATTACACGGAACTTTCCTCGTAAGTGCGACCCCCCAACGATCGCTGCACATTTCTATCCGGCGTGAGTGCGGTTTGCGTCGGTCATCGCATCTTTCCTGTCGCGCGCTGGCTGCTGTGCTCAGAGATCGCTACACCTTTCTATTTCTTTTACGGAGTTCGCCTTGTATCTGTTGGGTCCTATTTTCTTCAAGGGTAAAAACGTGTTCTATGTGCAACATACTACTTTTATCTGTTCTTGAGTGGAAGGAAAAATAGAAAACATTTTATTTTTTCGTGGTGCTTACCCTGTATGTATTTGACTGAAAGTATATTCGGTTTCCAGCCAGCTAGACATATAATCTGCATACAAGATATCGTCTTCCTTCGGCAAATAGTTTTTGAACTATACCTCCAACAGGCAGACTCGCAGATAAAACGGGCAGACAGATAGACGGAATTGTAAAAACGTGTTTTTCGTCATCGAGAGACCCTAAAACTCTAAAGATCTGAAGAAGATTCGGAAGATGATTTTTACACGATTACAATATCTATTTCCTTCGTCATTCAGACGAGGAAAGTAAAAAGGTAAAATAAATATGTTTTCGACTACTTCCTGAGGTGATTATAGTATTTATTTATTTATTTAGCGTAGGCACACACAATAAAATAGTGGATGTACATTATTACACACTGCATATTACGTGTTACACAGTAAATAGAATTTACACCGTCCTCAATCAACATAGGTCTACAAGATTCTACAAGATTATGTTATCACTTGACGCTAAGAAAATGTTATAACGAGGTTTGGTCTTTCTCATGTCAGATGGAAATGCAGCCAACTCTATTCTAAATGCAACATCTTCCTTTGTTTGTTTAGTAACTGATATGCTTTGAAAAAGAAAGACGATCAGTCGGTACGATGTTTTCATGAACTTTCAGTAGCTAGAGGGAGTTTTGTCTTTTCGTGATAATTTTACTGCAAGAAAATTATTTCCTGCCAGTTACTAGTGATATAATGTTCTTGTCAGTTGAAAAGTGAGCGTGATTTAAGAACCGATCGGAGAGTTTTTGCAATCTGTGTCTCGGTAGTGGCAAAAATATTACCACAAAAATTAATTAGGTCCAAGTAGGCTATTCCAGTAACTTCTTTCCTCTCATAGACTGCACGTCCATAGTAAAGGCGCTCATAAATATGCAAATGTGAAGCAAACGTATTATACTCGCGTAATGAAGCCTCTTTTTGTGGAGGGTAGACAAATTTCACGCGCACTGCGGCCGCAACGGGCCTATAGTACTACCTTCAAGTCAGCTGTGTGTGTATGTTTTGTGTGTAGTCTTGTTACTCTATCTCATAGACCAGTTTTCAGAGGAGAGCAACGTATCTCAACGTCAAATAGTCACCTGGCACAGTACCGGTCCAGTGGACTGCTGAAATAGTTTCCTCTATCCACGGATTCGAACCGAGGACTTTCTTATTGCAAGCCTATCCACTGCGCCACCGCGGTATTTCTTAGAGAAGCGTTACTAGAAATTCTAGTCAACAATGCACGATGTTTTTCAGTCAATTACTCAAAAACTATTACATTTAGGACAAAAACTAATAAGACGTTTTTTGTAGTAAATTTAACAATATTTAATTTTTGATTGAACTTCTTTTTATTAAATAGTCCGTTTACAAGATACTTGCGAAAAATCTAAAAGTCTAAATTTTCAAGGTAACGCTGATTCTGCATCCTCAATTGTTCAGGACTTTTTATACATTAGGCAGTAGAGCCAGATAAACATCTCTGCCAAATTTTAAAACGTTCCCTTTTCTTGTTATTCAACGAAAAAGGAACTTCGTTGATTGGGCTAAAGCGAGCGGTTCGCGTGGCGTCCATCTCTTGGCTTGTAGTGGAAATGTCTCTAACGAGTGTTTTAATGCTCTAATCATTCTACTACACTACCAAGCTATAGAACAAACAGGCTTTTGGGTTGCATAAATAATAAGTGCATCATCTCGCTGTCGTGTATTTACTGAATTTGGCAACGCTGTTTATTTATGGTATGTATCAGATTGACAGAGTAGATTATATATACAGGGTGTAGAAATGCTTTACGCACCATAGGGATTTCAATGGTAATTTTTTCATATGAAAATATTTGCTTCCCTAATTATTTTAGAGCAAACTTGTATGCAAGTTTTTTGTAAAGAAAAAAATTCTGTATCCATTTATGCCAGCATTTGTCATTTTGCATTTCGGAAAACCGAAAATTTAAAGCAATAAAATTACCATTTTTAGACAAATCAGTGGTGCCTTGAAATTATTGAAGCATCTCAAAGCATCAACAAATTAGTTTTGTAGTTTATTTGTTTGCATCTGTCAAATGTAGCGGCAACCATGGCACTTATTGCACCTGATCTGCTTCCAGCATACCACCACTTCACAATTTGCACTGATTTTTGAAAAAATTATAATTCTAGTTTCTTTCATTATTAAGTTTTCTGACATAAAATGACAAAAATGATGGCATAAATGGATGCAGAATTGTTTACTCTACAAAAAACCTATTTACAAGTTTGCTCTAAAATAATTAGGGAAGCAAATATTGTCATATGAAAAAATTACCATTGAAAACCCTATGGTGCGTAAAGCATTTCTACACCCTGTATATTTTATTGACAACAAGGACCACATTAAACAGCTAATATTTATATACATAATAGCTTTGCTTTTAGATAGCCCTTATTTAATTTTCAAATCAATTACGTATTTTTGAATAATTAAAAACTGAGTACTCTTATCATGGTGGTTCGCCAATCTAGTGATGTGTTAATTGAATTTTTAATTGTATTTTAAAAATCTTTGACTACTAAATGACATTTAATGTCAACTTGACTTCTACACCTTTTCAAACCAGGTATTTTAAATATCCTATTATTACATGCTATTAATTCTTATCATTCTAACAAATACATTTGTCAATTGTAACCTTGGCTTGAACTTTATTAACATTTAACTCAACAATCAAATTTGTATACTCAAATGTTATTTCATTATCAAATTACCTCACTCATTGTCTCAATTAAATTTCATTATTCATTTCAAAATTAACACCCAATATTTGATTGTAGTAATCTTCCAAATTTATTAGTTTTATATTTTTATCTTTCAACCACCTTTAGTGTATCACAACAATATAGACATCTAGCGTACTCAGTCTGGAAACAGACTGAAATGATAACTCAGATGCATGAAGATAAAAAAACTTAGACTTAATCCGACTTTGGCTAAGAGATTGATAAAAGAGAATACAAATGAAAAAGGAATTTTATTTTGATTTGCCTTTTTACGAATGTTGATATTATAGTGTAACATGCGGCTCTCATCTTTTGAAGATGGACTATCACGCGTGGAGCATAACTCAAATTGTAAAATAAATTTCAGTATGAGAAAAATATACTAAATACATACTGTAGCTCTCTATATCGTATATTTAATATGTTCATATCCGAAAAGTTGTGACCCATGCTTAATTGACTTTGAAAAATATTCTATAACTCTAGTAATAGCAGACGTTTCCCAAATATCTTGTTTGCACAATTTTCAGATTCTAATTTCGCTCATGATTGTTCGCGAAGGTCGCATTCAAATCCTGTTTGCAGATCAGCACACAAACTGCCCACTTAAAACTGGCAAGTTCATTGCTACAACCGATCCACTTGATTAGATTCGGATTTCCTAATAACACATTAGAGCTAAATTTATACCCACGCCAACTTGGATCTCAATACCCATTGACTGCTCGTGCCGCTGGCGTTTTCCGGCACGGACGAGACGCCGACCATACGTGTAACCCACTGACCTAATCCGAGCCAAACTTAAATAAGAAAAGGGAATGCTTTTTATTACGAGACGTAAATGCGTTTACATAAATTTGTTAGTATAATCCCAGCCGCCTCAGTGCAGTAAACAATGCGGCTCGTCGTGTTTTATTCCTAGAATCCTCGGAACTGGCAGGAAATTATTCCATCTGTGGCTGCTTTGACTGTCTTGCTATAAATCTAGTTAATTCACAAGCCTTATTATTTCGAGCCGATTAAGGTGGAAGTTGAGAAAGTATGGAAGTGAGTCAAGAGCGAAATTGATCCTGTTCGATATTTCTTCTTTACTGACAAATTTGAATTGTAAAATAACCTTCAAATAACGTTTTTGATTTAGATTTGATTTAACTTCCCATTTACAGCACAATTTTATTACTTCTTTTTTATCCGTTTAATGTTCTATATCTATCTTAATTTAAATTATGTGAAGCTTTTACAATTATTTGAATTATTATCAATATTAATTGGAGATGGGCATAACCGGACAATTTTCATAACCGAATTATTTGCATTCGAATGATATTAATAACCGAATGATTATTTGAATAATCATTCGAATAAATTTTGGCTCTCGATTCGTTTCGATTAAGTCAGCCGCTTTGCCGGTTGGCGGTTCACCGTCATCTGCATCGACATCGGTTCACCGTCATCTGCATCGACATCGGTTGACCATCATCTGCATCGACATTGTAACTTGCAGATAGCAAAGAAACCAAAACATAATATGTACGGTCGGCGCCTTAGAAATCGGGACACGTAATATGTTCTTCTAGTCTTTGGAGTATTCTTGCTCCGGTTACTTCATTAATGTGAGATGGCATTTCATAATTGACAAACAATAAACAATCTAACGTAACAATTAAAACCATAATAACTGTAAAAACCCAGTTTATACACTTAAAAAATATAAAATATATCATAATAGTGTGTAGTGCCCGATTTCTAAGGCGCCGACCGTACATTGTGTTATGTATTGGAAATTAAGAGGTATTTATTAAGAAGTGTAGAAAGAAAGAAATATGCCGGACTGCTTGCTAATCGCAATAACAACAGGGGTAAACGTTTATCTTTGGAGATGTAAGCAAATAAAAAATTGTTTTATAGCTTGATGCGTTTGCAGTTTTTAGGCGTTCAGGTTTCAGGTCCCCAGAATTTGATGATTTGATATTTTTTATGATAGGAGGTAGGTACGCGATAACCAAATGGTGTTTTCAGTACAGCCTGCTTTGTTTATGAGTTATGACGTATTTATATTTACAGAATTTTGAGCACTGCGTAAGTCGCTGAGATATGGCACGTAGTACCTTTGAATAGAGGTCTTATATTCAAAGCGTAGTACGTATCAGCATGAGGTTATTTTTCATTTGAATACTTGGAACGAAAACCGAGTTACATAGGTTATTTCAATAACCGGATGACCCGTTATTTTTCATTCGAATAAGCCTATCACTAATATTAATAATAAACACCCCTTCGTGTATCTTGCAGCTTGTGAACCCAATCAATGATTTTTATAATAATTATTTGTGTTTGCGGTGTGCTTCTCATGTTTTAAATGTGTTGTTCGAATGCGTGAACGAAAACAAAAGATGTGCGCATCCATGCCAGCCAACAAATAAAATTCACAGAAGAAAAATCTGGTCAAGTGTGAATTAACAATAGTACGCGGACCGAAATTCAAAGGCGGAAAAATCTATGAAACGAGAACAATATGTATTTAAATACCAGTAATAAAATGATACTACCATATTTATATAAAAAATACTTTATTTAACTTGTTGTTCTGTGGAATTTGTTTTCCAGCTAAACACTATTGCCCTTTCGGGACCATTTTCGGGATCTTCGGAACTAGCCCCGGGACTTCAAATTTAGCTCGTAATTCTCGAAACTTGGAAACCCTGGTTGTATACTAGCAATTAAACTTTTTAAAGAAATCTTTTTGATATCTTTATTATTAACGAAGTTACGGACTGTCTAGCGATCTACAAACACCCTGTGTGTCTGTTTGCACTCTTCCTATAGTTGAATTATTTACTATGTGAGTTGACCAGGATGGTTGTCACTTTTGGAACTTATCATATACTTTGTGTTTATCACAATAAGTGCAAGTCCGTATCTCTGACTGGCATCCATTGCTGTGGTCATTAATTCCTGGAGATTTTGCAACTATCTGTAAACACTGCTCTGTCATCCCCCATATCTTACACTGATTATGTATTTGCCCCTCATCTTAATACTAATGTCGATGTCTTCTAACGTCTCTTTAAAAATTTACTTAGTATACAGGATGAGTAAAAGGTAACTCTGTAGCTTCTTTATTACTGATTATTAAAAAAAGCTTAAAAAAGCATTTCATATATCCGTGACTTTGAGTTTCTCTTACGTCATCACGTGTAAGCCCAGGAGCATGCAACTGCATGTTACAGGTTAAATGCTAGTTAGGACACGTCAATACTTAAAAACGCAAAGCTCACCCTAATCACGGCTCAATGGCAACAGATAGTTGGCCGACTATTGCTCAGGGCGATGGGGTGGTTTGAACGTACCACGACGTTAATTAGAGCAAGGTGCTATCACACTGAGGATTGTTATAATCAGATGAAACGGGGAAACGGGCACCACGAGTTTTGATGATCAGGGCTGAAACAAAGTTTTTCAGCAACCCGCTTTAGAAACTCGAAATCCAGGGTAGTTTGTGGTACTTCAGCGCTCCTACAAGATGGCCCCAGTTGTTTTGAAACGTACCTTGGTTGGTTTTCTTTGTTCTCACCGGATACCTTACATAAATCGTCGATAAACACATGTAGATATCATAAAGGAAACAGTTGAAAAATGAAATGCGTCTATTGAAAATTAAATAGCAAGAAGACTCTTTTGCGACGAACGACGGCACACAACAACACGGCTATGAGAGCCCCAAAGCACAATAATTGTTGTACTCCCCTAGAATGCATGAGATAAACTGTCTCAAAAAATAAAGCCACGCTACTGTGATCGAGGGGGGAGACGCACGGACTTTACACTTTTGCGCTCCGTCTAACTTATGCTCAGACATTGCTATCTCACAAGATCACGCCAGAAACCTCGCGCTCTGTGCAGGTGTAAGGATCTGCAGGTGTTAGCCTGAAGAGACACGCTGGAATGCTGGCACGCGGGAAGTCACGACCTCGCACCAATCAAGCTGTTATGCTACATTGCCTTTAAGGTGAGCGTCGCATGGCTACCGTTGGAATGGATTTTACGGAAGACCGCAAGGCGCGCTTTTACCGGAGAACTTCAATTTTGAGGACCGCGAGAGATGTCGTTCGGGATGGAACTGTTATTGCCCAAATGAGCCTAATTGCATCGGGAAAACTACCAATTTTGAAATGGAAGTGCGGATTAATCCTGTCCTAACAGCAAGCTATGATTTTGTACAATTTTAGAACCTTCAGATGTTTTTGCTTCTGGTAGCATAAAATAGATTAATTTTTGGAAAAATTGACATTAAGTTTTCAATTCCAATAAAGTTTATAACACTGTTTTATGCAAAAAAACTTTATTTGACAAACTTAAACAAAAAAATTAATGCAATGAATAAAACTTTATAAGTAATTAAACTATGTCTGGGAACTGAGGATATTTATACTAATGATAAAAAGAATGGTCCTGATAATATTATATTTCAAATAAGTTCAAGTTTCAGTCAACAGTTTTCCTGAGGGTTGCCATATCCGAACGTGGTGTATCGAGTTCATGTATTGTTAAATCTAAGAGGGTTTTCATTACTCAGGCCGTCTATATGAACCACTGTCTTCCTAAACTGTTGAAGTTAATAAGGAATCATCATAACGAAGAGATCATTCTGTTTTCGCCCGAGCCAGCAGACATAATGCAAAAGAAGTTCTAGAATGAATTCTTGCAAAGAACACGAGTTTAGTCCAAAAGAAATTAACCCTCTTAACCCTCTAACCCTCGTCTCATAGATAATTTTTGGGCAATAGTTTTGCAATTATGTTTAATGCTGATGGTTGTGAACCACATCGGTGGCAGCTAATCTTCAGAATTAAGAAGCTTTGAGAAATAGACGCAGAAGTTGTCGGCAAGGTGATTGCTCAGCTTCCATCAAAATTAAGAAAAATGCGAATGAAGGGGCCGTATTCAATCTATTGACCTAGTAATTTTGTAAGTTATAAATCATTGCTATTAGTCAAAAATGTAACGTAGATGTTTTCTTTCTTTCGATATTTCGTTTTGAGTTATATGATGATATACTTTCTTCATATACCTTATTGCGCGGCCACTTAACATACGTTAAATATGTTATAAACTAAAGCTCTACCGTTTTCTTATATACAAATATTATATTATGGTATCCACTTGCGGTCCTGGTGTTCCCACAATTATATTTCTACGACACTAAAAATTATTCGGTTTTTTGCAATGATAAAAAACGAGTTCTCATATGCCATGCCTAAACGGAATAATAGAACGACATTCCTGTTTTGTTATTGCAGTGCATTCTCCAACTGGACCCTATTATTTTTATAAAGTAGTGCTCTAACAACTAAGGTACCGTTTTGTGATACATTTTTATATAACTTACCCAAACTCTTCTAGGAATATCAGACCTGATCGCGTAGCAACAATTGTAGAGCAAGTTAACTGTGACATAATGTGTATATTGTTCATAAAGCGTAGACGTCAATTCTCGATAATCGTAATTTTTGAATATATATTGTTATGATACACTATACGTTGGTCGTAGATAAAATTAAAATGTGTAAAAGAAATTGGGATGTTAGTACAATCCATATTAACTCATTAAAAAAGGTGGATGATGTTTAAAAAAGTTTCATGAATAAATGAGTTAGAGCAAGTTAGTAATGAAATGATAGCTATTGAACGTTTACAGGTGGTTTGAATATAAAAAGAATTTAAAAGACGGTAGTAGAAGTAATGACAAATGCAAATATGTAAGAATTATATTTTGGTCCCATTAAAATATTGAATTTAAACTCCTTTAATGAATAAAATGTTTTGGATTATTTAAGAGGGGTATTTACCAAAATCTAAGTGGTGTTTTAAAGAAGTGAAATATTAAATAGCAAAGAAGACAAACAATGCAGTAACTACAGAAGAGAATTGGAATTGGTAAACTTAATGGATAAAAGCATGGTTAATTACAAGTGATTAATTGAAGAGTTATATTAAAACCGTTTTATTGGAAAGAATACAATTGACAAGTAACATAAATAATAAAAGGTTACATCAGTCTGGGTGTTACTGAGTAGAGAGTCGTGGAAGTATCAGTGAAGCTAGAAGGTCCATTCCGGAAGGAGGTAGCAGATGCAGGAGTAGATCTGGTTGTTGTCAAAGATTTTGGCTTTTGGAGTATTGGACGAAGTATGATACTGGTGCTCCGTACGTGAGTGCTGCATTGCAGAGAGCTGCTTAGAGAGGGTCCATTCCGGAAGATGATGGCAGAAACAGGAGCAGATCTGGGACTGTTCTGTGAGCTGGTTGCTGGATTTTTGGTTTCGTGGTTTTGTGGTATTGGACGAGGCTTGGCACTGGAGGTCTGTACGTTAGAGCTGCATTGCAAGAATCTGATTGAATGAGTTGATTGTGGCTAAAGAATGGGTTGCAGTCTTGAACATTTTGGAAGGGCAACATACCAGGTGGGTAATTCTTTAGTTTATACCAACTATAAAGCAAATAAAGACATTTTAAAAGATGCAATTAATTAAGAAACAATAACTTACTGAACAGAATTGCCTTGAGAGGCTGCTTCAGGATTCCGTTACTTTGCGCTGATTCTATCCGTCAAGCACGTAAACAAGACTGTGTTTACGTTTTAAACCAATGTAGTCAATGGTACTTGAACGGACGACAGTAAAAACCACCCTTGGAGCACAGCCTCATGCCCCATAAATATTATGGCTTAGAAAGGGTAGTGAATAAATCAAACATTAAATGCAGATTTCTTTTTATTATAAAAATAAACTAGTATTTATACAAAACTAAAATGCTTAACGCAGTAACAATATCAAAGTTCATATATACAGTTTACTAGGACAGAGTGTTTAAATTACAAAACAGCAGATAAGCAATTTGTGCAGTTTTTATTTCCTGATAGAGCGAAGGTCGCCCGTTGAACTTACTACTGTAGGTCGCAATTATGCAAGGAGTGCAGAATTGCATTTTCCTGGTCTTTAACTCGTATGATTGCGTAATAACATTGGCTTTTAAATTATGAATAATGTTTCGTAAATTTGGACTGAAATATATAGTTTTAATCTAATTTAAACGTATTAAATTTAGTAATTATGAGACAAAGCTGGTGATTGCAACATTAAATTTTTCTTGCTAATAAATGGGAATTGCATTTAAAAACGTGCAACTGGATTTCGTAAATTTTAGAAAATAAAATTTATGTGTGTTTAAATCAAGTTTAAACACTTACCCTATTATAGAAAGTTATAATGTAGGACAATTCTAAGAATTGGGAATTTGTCATTGAAATTTGAGAATTGCTGTTGACATTTGATTGACATTAGAAGTGACATTCGATTTGAATGAATAGTTTTTAAAAATACTTGAAAATCATTTTTTCCAAAACAAAGTAACTAGATTATTGAACCCAATCCCCCGAAAGAGTCTCAGGCGCTATCATCTTAATATTTGAAAGTTTGCATATTGAAAACTCAATTTAAATAGAGTAGCCAGTGCAATATTTATGTATGAGTTCGGGCGTTTGAAAATAAATAGCATATGCTATTCGGAGTAAAAGTGACTTTGTGTTCCTCGCCGGAAGTCTCAAGTGTATATGATACGGGATGCTTTCACCACGGTGATCTTGGAAACATATGAGACGGCAAAATATATGAAAATGTCACTTTTTAATTCTATGTTGGCTATGTTTCGCATTAAAAGGCAAAACACTCAATACACTAACATAAAAGTATAATGTGCAATCACCTTTATTATCAAACCTGATGTATAGTGTTCTGTTTGTTCGAAACGATAGTCAACTTTTTCTTCTTTATGGCAGCTTAGCAGCCTTTCAGCGCAAATATGAAAATTGGTCTGAGATGGCCACTATACAGAGTGATTCATAAGTATTACACTAGCTACAATACGGCTGTTTCTTTTAATTGTGCATAACCTTCAATATTGATTTTAATTAGGTATTTTAATTTATAAATTGCCTTTTTTTTGTATACTAATATCAATAATTACTTTTTGAAATAGTTCCGCTGTGATTAGCTACTCTGCCGCTCTAACCACTAGGCCATCAGCGGTCCCGGGTTCAAACCCCGGGGAGGCACAAATTTACGTTGAAAAACAGTACAATATCAGTCCTTCTCAGGACTAACCAGGAACACCTGAAGACGAGAGTAGAACAAAACTCCCGAAACGTTATGTGATTTACACCCTAGACAGTGAAAAAGTCCGAAAAACATATCACGTAGATTTAGATTTCACCCTTTTTATGTTAGCCAAACATTTTCTCAATAAAACAGGGTTATATTTAATATTTTTAATTAGACCAAAATCGTTTTTCTACATACTTTTTAGTTTGTTATTTTTCAATAATCGGAAACAAAGTTCCTAATTACTACATTTTCATTATTTATGCCTTCTAGTCTTATCTATTTTGATTTAAGCCTACTAAATATTATATTATTTCAAAATTGACATTTGTCATTGATTTTCTAACTGTATTTTATCAAATTTTATTTTAATTTTAATTCACCTGTAATTTTCAAATAGCTATGTTTCAGACACAAATCTACCTTATCCCCAAATAAATCCGAACTATTTCCATCTCATTGTAATATCCCAATTTTAACAAATTTGAATTCAAACCATATTAAGCTTGTACGTATGAATTATCTGCATTTTGTGCAAATTCGGTTTTATTGTAACTACATGTACGATATTATGTTTAAAAATTCATTCCTGTGACCGTCGATCAGTTTAAGCAATTAAATGTTTTAATTTTTGTAGGATTACATTAATTTCTAACGCATAATTTTATGCAAAGTTGTTCTGGTTGATATCCTCTAACTACCCTTAAACTTAATTACCACACTTATGAATTACCTGTATAGCGTAACATTTGTCTCATGTAACCGACCTCGTATCTCTTACGGTTTCCAACATTTCCACAATGAATGCTATATAAGTCCTAGACAAAAGTGGATCAATTTTAATGATAATCAAATAATTAGTATCTGTTAAACATTTGGCTAGGAAATGATTGGAAGAAATTTAATTCAATGTACCTACACGGTTTTTCTTAGTTTATTTTTAATGGGTGTACTAGAGTTCAAAAGAAGACGATTGTCCATTTATCAGAAAATTGTATTCTTGATAAAAGTCCCTGCATCTTCACAAACTAAAAATTCACTTACCAAAATTGAAATATCTTTTTTCGTATACGGGGGAGGTTCGGAGATATGAAAATGGCTCAAGAATAAAGCACCCTCATTTTTAAAATCACACAAAAATGGTATTTGTAAAGTTGCTTAGAATTAAAAGAGATATGTAAAAAAATAGTTTAGGCTAGCAGCAGCATTAATAAAGTAATCGTTAAATTTATTGGCTAGATCTAAAGGATCAGTTATTATATTGTTCTCAACTGAATTTTTATATTCTCTTATGGAAACTGTCGATGACTTCCCCGTTTCATTTTTAATTATATTCGAACTTGTTTTATTATTATTTTTTTTGAGAAAGTTAAACAGTTGATAAATATATAATTTTGTGGCTTTACAAATGACTTTTTTTTTAATTGTTACATAGTTTTTAACATAATTATAAGTAGTTATCGCTACTAAATCTTATTAACCGGCGCAGTTAACGCTTTGTTTTACATGACTTGCGAATACCCTTAGTGATCCAGGCTACTGTTCTATTACTATTCATTTTGTTAATACATTTAAAAGGAAAAGCATCATTAAAGCAACTTTTAAATTTAGAATAAAACACTTCTATTTTTGCATTTACTCATGCCAATCTATTGCCTCTATTCATTGACGAAATTTGTTATTAGCCTTAGAGGTAAAAAATCTTCGACATTCTTTAGTAATTTCACAATGAGCAGTTGTATTAATAAAAAGAAGTTAAAGTTGCTTTGTCAAATTGGCAGTTATAGCTTCGAGCAAAAGAAGCTTATTTATAGCAACTAGAGTGCGCGTTACTTGTTTTGGATTATTTTTGAAGCACTAAATTAAGTACTAGTAAACAGTTTTTAAACCTATTTAATTAAACCCGTACAAAAAAAATCGTGTGTATAATGCGCACAGAATGTTATTTGCTGACCTCGTACCCTTACGATGCAGCAAATTCTACTCTCTATCCTTATTATACAAATAACTATTGTAATTTAGTAAATAATGTGTAATCGAATTTGTTGTTAATGTAGTAAATAATATGTATATCCATAAATGATCTGAATCAGATTCAGCAAGAGAAATTATAATGGGAGGAAGATCATCCACGCTACAGTGGCAATTTTTCGCAGTGTTCAATAGATTTTTCCATATCTCCTCAGTAAATTTCAAAAGTGCCCCATTCCATAAATTTGCTACCTTATTTTTCGATTATGGTTGCGTATTTATGGGTTTGTTATAGTTAGTGTTGTATTCAATGGTTTTATATTGACAATGATAAGGGAGAATTCTAAGAACGTCATGTACAGGAGTGTTGAGTAGCTAATCAATTACATAAATTTTAAAATACATTTGCTGTTTTATGATGAAATAAGTTCTTATTTATTTTCGAAAGCAACCCTGTTGTGTATAAGCCATATCTCTATTTGGCGTTTACGAGAACTAAAAGTGGGTGGCTTATCAACAAGCATGGAATGGTAAGGAGCATTATCCATAATAACCACGCACTTACCGTCTAGCATTTAAAGCTGGAAGTAGTTGATCCTCCACCCAATTCTTAACTATGTTCTTATTTATATTTTTGTGGTAATCTTTGTGTTGAATGTTGTTATCTAAAATTAAATTACAACCTGGTAGGAAGCCTGAAGAACATCCTGCACTTTCGCTCACTTCTAATTTTGCATAGATTACCCTTAAATCAGCGTCATGTACCCACTAACGAACTTCGCTGCTGTTCTAGTAGGTCCAGGTTTCGTCCAAGAAACAAAAATTAATTTCTTTATTCGGATTTAAATACTGTATATATTCTCTCAGAAAAGATATCTGCAATGCCTTGACATGAGATTTTCCTGATATAATCTGTGGACCATTAACTTTCTTGTATTTATAACCCATGTTTTTTTAAATGTTGTCCTCCTCCCTTTAAATTCTAATTCCATTTTACTAAAATTATACAAATCGTCTACTGTAAAAGGTTCTCCTTTTTCTTGATGACTAAACATTTTTCTTGATATTTGTTGTTTCACAAAATGATTTTCCCAAAATTTTGAATTTCTTTTTCTTTCTCAATATTTAGGATTTTCCAAAGGCTTCCTTCCCACTGATAAATTATGAAACTGTTTTAAATACCGGAATGGAACTGATCTATAATAGAATAGAATTCAGTTTACGGTATCATTTATATGATTTCAAACATAATAGCTATTTATGCAACAAGTGCTAAAAGTTGACGTTTATGCACGAGACATGAAAATTATGAAACGAAGCCGAAGGCTGAGTTTCATAACATGTCTCGTGCATAAACGACTTTTAGCACGCGTTGCATACAATATTTTATCTACGACCTTAATTTTACTGTTATTAATCCATAAATATCGATTTAACAAAGGTTTGCATCTACGACACTTATAATTTATGTCATAATAAACAGTAGACTTTGGCGCGCGCGCGAATGTTTGCGCAGCCAGTACTGTCAAGGTCAGTTACGAAAGGTAATTATTAATACTACACATCTGACTGTATTCATTACATAACGCTTTAATTATTTCAAAAACACTTTACCTGTAACGCAAGAAGTAACTAGAATAACTTTACAACTTCACTTCCAGTTCGAAATTGTAGTTTTATAACCTCACTTCACTTTATACCACACATGCGCTTAAAGTAAACAGCTGATTTCTTTAACCACGCTAAACTATAAAACGTCACTTTTAGTGAAACAAGCTAGCGCTAAAAGGCCTACTTTTAATAGTGGTCGTAGATAAAATATATTTGCAACACGTATTATGTGCACTTTTTGGAATTCGGAATAAGCCCTAGTCACTGCGAGTTTTGGTTTTTTGTTCCGTACTTGTTTTCTTAGAAGACATGATAATTTATGTCGATTATATTAGCATATTAGCTAATAAACAATACACTTACGCTTTTGACATGTATTTAAAATATCTGACATTTTATCATTTACATAGTGCCAAAAATGAACGGTGAATATTACTATTGAAAGTGTTGTAGTGTTACCACTTAACAAAGGATTTAACTATTTTTATTTAAAGTGAATGAATTTTATGTTAACATACAATAGGGTCGAGAGCTTCAAAGATTTCACAATTTAGGTCGTCCACCAAAAAAGTTAATAACTCTTGGTCTAATGGATTGTCTGCCATAGTTTCATGGTATCGGCTTGTTTTGCTAACATAACTGCAAGTTAATAAAATTGGTATCTTCCATCACAAGTTTAGGCAATCGTTTTGGAAATCCGAAAGATGGAAAGATCCTTAAGATGAAAAGCGTTAAAAAGTATAGGTTATTTGTTATAGAAGGCTGAGGGATTTAAAAAAAACAATTTCCGTCATTTGACACAGTCTCTTTTAGTAACACCCGTCAAAATTTAATGGTTACCATCCATGGGTTGCTGTGCTATTAATTGTTGAAATCTACCGATGCTTACATAGGGAGAGTCCACCCCTTCTTACAGTAAGGTCAGAAAGTGACCAATAGGGTTTAAGCATTGAAGAAAATCTTCTAAACATGCACCTCAATGTGGTGGTCCAATATTGTGTCGACTGAATAAAATTCTTGATTGGAGAGAATTGCTGCGCTTGAGCATCTTTTGGGAAATTATATTGCTGTTCAGGCTGATTATGTTGAAAAATAAATTTTGGTTCAAGCATCTTGTTTGTTTCTTTATATGGTAGGCTGCGAATACATTGATCATCCCTCGTATATGCTTGTTTCAACCAAATTTGCAGGTATGCAGACAAAGGCTAGTCGTGAAGCAGAGCAAAATGTTTCCTAGCAGTAACACGATGTTCCCACGACGATGCACTCGCTTTGGTTGCTGTAGAATTCAAGGTCAACTCGTGCATTAATTAATCCTGCATATGTGTAGGAGCATTAGCATATTTATGATTTTTAGCAGTGTCTTTAATCCTTAATACATATTAATCTCCCGTAATTAATTTTTATATGAGTATGCAGTTGACGTGTTCTAATTGTACAAAGCTGTTTCAATTTCCCAGTTTCGATGCTTCATCCTCTAAAAAGGCTCGGCCATCCGGTGTTGCAGCTGATTTACAGTTCGATATTTGCATTGTTTCCGGCAGACAGATTCGCAAATGAGGAGGAAAATTTATTGCAGCGGCCTCCTAAGGTAGACGGCCTATCTATTGTATGCAGCCCTGCAGTAAGTACACTTATTATCATGAATCATGATACATGAATCACACGCAACTCGAGACTTCCGTTACAGTTTGCTGGCTTAGAACTACTTAAAGAAACGGTTCGGCTCCGTCAACACGCGGTGCCCTCGGTGTAACACGAGCACGTGTAGGATTTTCACTAACCGAAGTCGATTTGTTGATTTTTGTATAACTAACACAAATGACAAGAATAAAATAAAACGAAAGGTAAATGTAGTTAGGCGGAAAGGTGGCGATGCAATCTCCGAAGTATGGATTAACTGAAGTGATATACAGATAAATGTGAAATTATCTACCTTTTTGGCCTACTGACATGTAAGCAACACATTCATACATAGTTGACCTCTACGTAATTATTATTTTACGCACTTCGGTACAGTAAAATGACTAAAATATGTTCCTTTTAAAAGAATAAATTAGCTCCAAACAAGATACTTGCTTCACCTGCTACAAATATTAAAAAGATTACAATTTGAAACTGAACCTTGTCTTCTCAAGTGTTGTAGAAAATTGCAATAAATATCATAGAAAAAAAAATTAAATACAAGGCTTAAGTTCCAAGAATTCAAATGAATTAGGATAGCTGAAAAGTCAAAACGTAGCGAAGGCCTAGAAGGGGAAAACGAGAAATATACAAAATCATTTCTGAAAACAAGGAAAAATTAAAATGCTTGATTCAGGTCATAGCACAAAATCAATTTAAGAAAAGCATACAAAACAATTATTGGTAAATAATCTGGAAGACAAATAAACACGTCACCTTTAATAACCAAGATGATATTTTAATAGCTATTTATGATACAAGTACATACTGCCTTACTTTAGTGGTCGCGCCTATTTAAATGGACGAGCGATTGTGTTGGGAGCGAGTGCGTATAAAGAGCAAGCGCACGTGTACCATAAAAAGTTTTATGTTCGACTGCTAAAATCGAAAAAAAAAATTTATAAATTTGACGTCTGTTCTGTGACAGAAAAAAAATACGTTAGAGTGCCTGGACGGATATTGACAAATTTTTCACGATGAACACTTACGATAAGAAAAAATCTGTTAGAAATATGTATTCCCATAATAATTTATCGCTAATTCTTCATTTACAAACACTGTTTCTTATTAATGTTGTAACGTTTTGCCCTCCGAATTTAACTTTAGTCCTGGTAAGTAATTCTGGCTCTTGACGACTTCCATTAATTTATTTAGTTTATTCAGCGCGACTTCGCGCATAGCGGGTGCCTTCGTGTTATCGTAAATCCGAGCGCTGGCTAGATGTAACTCTCGATTACGCGATGTACAAATTAAATATATTTCATGTATAGTTAAAATTTGCTGCAGAAACTAGAGTTACAATGTTGTAATACAAATTTGTTCCAATATGGCATGTTATGTGCACTATTGTTGTAACATTTACTTGTTCACTCCAATTAACTTTAACATGATTGTACTTCTACAATAAAGTATTACTTTATGGATTTAAAACCGTTTCATAAACAAGGTCTTTATGATGCAGTCGAACATAAACATATGTCTGTATATTTAGACCAGTCGGCAAGGAGCTAAAAAGTATGGCTTGCTTACATTAATTGTGAATAAGCTGAATGTTTGTATATACATAGATTTGCAGGTTCTAATCAACATCTTACATTTTCTGATAAAAATTGGCTCATTTTTATAAAAGCAAAAACCCGTACCGACTGGCCTAATTAGGAAACTTAGATCCTTAATATCGATGGGACTGTAATTATATATGTATTACAACAATGTGATAGAATGAACAAAGAATCGGTATGCTCTGCTTGCGTAAGCAAGAGATACACATGGACGCAAATATTTGAGTAAGCTTGACGCCCAAATTAATTATGACATGTGTTAACTAAATAATATTAAAGTGTTTTTTTTTTTTTTTTTTTTTTTTTTTTTTTATTAGGAATACCAGTTCAACATTTTACAATGTTATGCATGGTTTTTATAACATAGATAAATACTTATTGTCAAGTAGAAATTAGTGCGGAGGAAAATGATTCCTCTAATTTTGACGGTTTTTATTCACTGTCACTTTCTTCTGAGTTCGAAATTAAATCTTGAGGTAGTCGTCTTTTGAGCCTAATGTGAATGTTCTTGCGGCCGAGTTGTTGAAGGATATTGTTGTCGTTGTTGTGCAGATTGTTCAAAAATGTTCTTGTCGTTCTTTTGATAAATTGCTCTATCGTGTCAATTCCAAGCTCATTGTGAATTTGATGATTGCGCACGAACCATGGCGCATCGACAGCCATACGGAGTACCTTGTTCTGAAAAACTTGGACTTTTTTGATATTCGTTTTGGAAGTAGTACTCCACACAGGGCATGCGTATGTCAATATTGGCCTTAGAAGTGCTTTGTATAGCAACATGGTACATTCCAGGCGGAGTGGTGTTTTCCTATTCATAAGCGGGTACAGCTGTTTCAAACGGGCATAGCCTAGGTTGAGTTTATGGTTTACATGCGAGCTCCACGTTAAACGAGTGTCCAAATAAACTCCTAGATATTTAATTGCGTCGGTTTGTGTATTCCAATCAATTTTAGTTCCAAGCATTTTTACGTTTTGGTGATTTGGAATGCGTTTGAGCGTGAATATTTTAGTTGCGCATTTATTGGGGTTTAATGATATGCACCATTTGTTAAGCCAGCTGCCTAGGGTGTCCGCGGCCAGTTGAAGTTGGTAGATGGCGGTGTGGAGATCTGCGTGCTGTGTGATTATGACGGTGTCATCGGCGAACAAAGCTTTTCACTTAAGTGTGGAATGGGAATGTCGTGGACAAATATATTAAACAGCGTTGGCCCGAGCACGCTGCCTTGAGGAACTCCTGCGTGTATGTTTTTTGTAGACGATAAGGAGGCGTTGACGCGGACTGCGAATGTTCTGTTGTCTAAGAACGAAAATATAATTGCCAGCAGATAATGTGGCAAGTCAGTCTGCAGCATTTTATATTTAAGCCCTTCTAGCCAAACCTTATCGAATGCTTTGGTAATGTCTAGAAATGCTGCTACCGTGAATTTTTTGTTTTCATATCCCCTTTCCAGTATTTCTGCGATTCTTTGTAGTTGCTGAACAGTTAAGTGCCCTTTTCTGAATCCAAACTGAACTGAAGGGATTATTTGAATTCCATCTAGTGAATCATTGAGCCGATTTGAAATTACTCTTTCAAATAGTTTTGAAAGAACGGGTAATAGACTTATAGGGCGGTAACTGTTGCAATCGCTTTTGTTTTTTCCGTGCTTAAGGAACATAAGGATGTGTGCGAATTTCCATGCGCTAGGAAAATATCCTTTTCTCATACAGGAATTAAAAAGGGTGGCTAAGTAAGCTAATGCTTTTTTAGTGAGGTTTTTAAGGACAACATTGGGAATCAAATCGTGACCAGGTGCCTTTTTTAGGGGTAGGAGTTTGATATAGTTTGCAAGTTCGTGTGGTGTCGTGGGTTGGCCAAAATCGTCGACTATTGGTAGATGCGTTTCTACATAGGTCTTAATGATACGAGAGAATGGTCTGTTTTCATCTGAGATAGCTGGTGTGAAACTGTTCTCAAGGTGCTCCGCAAATAGATTGCATTTGTCTTCGTCAGAGCTAAAGTTGGCATTTTCTGTAGTTAGTGTAGGAATAGTTTCGAATTGTCGTGTTATGTACTTCGTCGCTTTCCAAAGTTGTGCACTGCTTGGTTCTATACTTTCAACATGTTTTTTATAGTTATATAGTCTGTATTTGTCAATTTCTCTCCTGATTTGGTGAGATATGTTATTTAGCTGGTTCTTTAGAGCCGGTGCTTTCGTTCTATGCCATTCTCTCCTGATCTTGCTCTTTTGTTTGATCATTTCAAGAATGTAAGCTGGTGGGATGTTATGGTTAACATGTCTCTTTGGGAAACGGATAGGTTTACTTGCTAGTTGAACTGCTTCAGTAATATTTGTTGTAAGGGCTTCGATGCTTGCGTCAATATCCTTTTCATATATAAGGTGGCTTGGGTTCACAAGTCGTGTGTCCAGATTCACTTGAAATGCTTCCCAATCAATATATCCTTTAATAAGTTTTGGAAAACAAGGGATATGTAGAGGAGTAGTACTGAAGGTAATTAATACTGGAAGGTGATCCGAGTCGAGTTCAGGGATTACTTTTTGTTGGATGGGCAGATGGAAGTTCTTGGCTACAATAAGATCGAGAATGTCAGGTTGGTGATCTAATCTGTAAGGATAATACGTAGATTCTGTTGGTGCTATAACTTGTTGCTGATGTTTTACTACAATGTTATGTAATTTCGTTCCGCTGGGATTATTTGTGCGGCATCCCCAGAAGGTGTTTTTACTGTTCAGATCTCCAATAATTAGTGACGGTAGCGACGGGTGAGATGAGTTGATGACGTCAGTTTCCGTGAGCGTTTTATTGGGTTGCTTATAAGCTGCTGTTATTAACATTTGGTTATTGCTAGTTGTTTTGATGATCACTGAAACTGTTTCTAGGTTGACCGCCTGTGAAGTAATGGGTGTATCGAACTGAAGGTATCGCTTGATAATAATTGCTACTCCTCCCCAAGCAGTTTGTGCTGGTCTGTCATTACGAAATATATAATATCCGCTAATTTTAAAAGTTTCTCCCTCCGATAGGTGGGTCTCGGTCACACAAGCAATGTCAACATTGTATCTTGCTAAGAATGATATGAAGACCGATCTTTGAGATTTGATTCCATTCGCGTTCCAATTGAGGATTGTTAAATTTTGAAGGCTTTTGAGTGAGTTATCCATTGAAAAAACTAGGCAGAATGTGTTTTGTTATAAACGATTTGATTTGGGATAAGTGGGGTATTATTAATTGCTGGATAAATTGCATTATGGTTTCTAGGAGGGAAGAGTGTGGAGATTGGGAATCGGTATTGTTTTGTTGGCTGCCGAGTTGATGTGAGTTCGATTGTGCCGCTTGGCTGTAGGAGATGCTGTTCGGTGTATTTGATAAGGGGCTGAACTCTCTGGGGGTTACTCTTGTGTTTCGGATTGGAGTGCGCTGTTTTAAAAGTTCTTGATGATGGGGACATCCTCTGTAGCTTGCTGGGTGGGCTCCACCGCAGTTAACGCAGTGGGGGGGATCATCTTGCTTCTTATTACAGGCATTAGGGGCGTGTTCGTTGTTACATTTGACACAACGTGGTTTAGCAGAGCAGTAGTTCTTGGTATGCCCATATTTTTGGCACCTATGGCACTGAGGAATATTAGTGGATTTTTTCCTTGCTTCGACTGTGACTATTGAGTGGAATATAGTTTTTAAATTGTAAATCTCTCGGCCGGCTTCATTTGCAGGTAATATGACTGCACATATAGGGATTGGTTTTTTGACATTATTTAGTAAGCGGGTCACGGTTGTTACAGGCAGTTTCTTTGCTAAGAGTTCCTCTTTGATTTCGGCGTCCGTGAGTGATATTGGCACGTTTTTAATAACTACCGATAGATGTTTTTCATTGGGATTTTGAAACGTATGAAATTCCACGGAGTTGTTCAAATAGAATTTAGTCAATTTACGGAAGTCATCGCAATTAGTAAGGTTTATTTTGAGGTACTTACTGCTATAAGATGTAGTGAATTCTCTTTCTTCGGTAATCAGCTTAATATCGTTAATAATTTCCTGGTGGTTATTGGCATTGTGAATAAATATTGGTGGGATTTTAGCTTTGCTAGTTACTGGGTTGCTGTCTGGATTTGGTGTTTTTGATTCACTGGTACTCGTCTCCTGTGTTGATAGTGGGAAATACGGGTTGGTTTTGATTAGTTCTTCAGCGTTCCAAGTATATCTTTTTACTACATCGTTGACAGGTGGCGATAAGTGATCGGAATTTCGCTTATTGTTAGCACTGGACTGATCCATTGTCAATAATTTATTGTTTATTTACCCAGCCCCGACGGGCCGAGTTTTTGAACTTCCGGTAGCTAATCGCTAATGTACACTTTGATTTCACTGGTTTAAAACGAATGTATCTTGTTAATACCACGAATTTATCGGATAGCGCCCAGCCAGCTGAGTGCATGCACTGATAACGCGCGTTGCACGAAATACATCCACTCGCTTCGAAATCGTCCGCCGGACTCATTTAAAGTGTTTGTACTATCGGAGCTCTTAAGGTCAAAACGTTAATTAATTGCGCCTTGTAACTACAATTCTTATCGATCAATTGATCCAGGGGTTCCATAAAAACATGTATTATGACTAAACTGACGAATTCTCACCGCCGCGCCGGACTATAGAATTAATAAAAAATATCTTCTTGAACCGGTCACACTCTCTCTCTCGCTCTTTACGTGCCGTCTCATAGTCTGAGGTTGGCGATCATCATGGCATATCTCCATCTGTCACGTGCTGTATGAATTAAATCTTCTCTGTTGAGGCCTAGCCAATTTCATCCAGGATGTCCTTCTCCTACCTCTAGCTCTCTTCCCTTGAATTTTCCCTTCGATTATATATTGTAGAAGTGTGTATTTATCGTGGCGCATTATGTGTCCAAAATATGTTAACTTGCGTCTTTTAACAAGGCTCTCCAATTCTCTTTCTTTTCCGAGTCGGCGTAGTACCTCTTCATTAGTTGTTCGATCTGTCCAGGGAATTCGGAGCATTCTTCTATATGACCACATCTCGAACGCGTTGATTCGTTTTAACATCTCCTTCTTAATGGTCCAAACCTCACATCCATACAGAATTACTGTCCAAACGTAACACTTCAGTACTCTTACTCTTACTTTTATCCCTAGATCTAGCTGTCTAGTGCATAGAATCTTTTTATACTTCATGAAAGCTGATCTGGCTATTCCTATTCTGCGATTTATTTCCGCATTACAATCTATGTTTTTATTGATTAGCCGTCCAAGGTATATATATTTATCCACTTGTTCTACTCTCAAGTTATTACATGTGATGTTTGTAATAACATTATCTCTACTAATTACCATAGTTTTAGTTTTGTGCACATTGATTTTCAGACCCATGCTTTCACTTTCTTCGGCCACTTTGTCTACTAGTATTTGGAGATCTTCTTGGCTTCCTGCAATTAAAGCTGTGTCGTCAGCGTATCTTATGTTATTTAGAAGTAACCCATTTATTTTGACGCCTTCTGTTCTATCTTCCAGAGCATTTTTGACAATTGTTTCTGAGTACAAGTTAAATAAGATTGGTGACAAGATGCACCCCTGTCGTACTCCTCTTTCAATTCTTACCAAGTCGGTTAGTTGGTTATTGACTTGCATTTCGTTGTTTTTTATTATACGTATATCCTTTCCAGCAATACCTATTTGTTGTAGTACGTCTAAGAGGGTCATGTGCTGGACTGTATCGAATGCTCTTTCAAAGTCGATATAACATATATATAAATCCTGTCGCATATCCATGCATTTTTCTGCCAGAGTTGTTAAACTAAAGAGTGCCTCGCTTGTGCCCAGGCCAGCTCTAAAGCCAAATTGTGTATTGCCGATGTTGTCGTCACATTTCCTTTTAATTCTTTCATATATAATTCTTAGAAATATCTTGAGTACATGGCTCATTAGACTTATTGTTCTGTACTCACTACATCGTCTTGCATTGTTTTTCTTGGGAATTGGTATAAATATTGATTGCAGCCATTCTTCAGGTATTGTTCCTTGTGCATATACTTTATTAAACAACTTCGTTAGCATTTTGATACCATCATCTCCCATTACTTTTAAAAATTCAGCCCTCATATCATCTGGTCCTGGAGATTTACCATCATTACTTGTTCTTATTGCTTTCTCTACTTCTGATATTAAAATTTCGGGTCCTTCGTCGTCATTTATTATATTATTTATATTATCTGGCCGTTCGTCTGAGAATAGTTCTGCTACATAGGATGTCCAGGCTTCTTTTTGTTCTTCGTTAGTAAGAAGTAGTTTGTTATGATTGTCAACTAGTATTTGTGTACTTGATTTTCTACTATTGCCAGATAATTCTTTAATGCGTTTGTGCAGCTGAAAATCGTCATGCTTTCTCTGAAGTTGTTCTATTTCCATGCATTGTTCGTTTAGCCAAAATTCTTTAGCTTCAGTTATTTTCTTTGTAATGGTTACATTTATGTGTTTATATTTCTCTGGGTTTTTATTTTTATATTTTCTTCTATCTTCCATCAAATGCAGAATCTCATCCGTCATCCATGGTTTCTTCTTGTTGTTCCTAGTCGTTGTTAATATCTTTTCTGCTGCATCTAAAATATTGTTTCTTATACTTCTCCACATTTCTTCTATACTTGGCGCGTTCATATTTTCACTGCTTCGTAGTTTGATTTCTAACTCCCTTTTCAGTTATTCTTTCTTCTCTGGAAGTTTTAATTCTTTCACATTTATTTTCGCCGATGGCGCTCACACTACTTAAAAATAATAAATATTTTCTGTCATCGAGCAGCATTCAAAATGCACAACAAATTGTTCGATAAGGTGGATGTGCTGCGGCCGTAACCCAAGTGGACACTGCTGATAACGATAACACAAACAATCAGCTAAAAAGACAAAGGTAGCCGGATTCCGAACCGGCACAGAAAAAAATACCACCAATATTTTGGGTAATACAAACTTACTAAAATATCAATATATTGTGAAATAAATAAAACAGTAAGCTACAAAGGAATTTACCATTACAGACAAAGGAAATCAACTACAAATTAAGCTAACAACTATGGACGATTACTGAATAATAAAAAAAATGTAATGAAAATAATCTTGACTACCATACGTTCAAAAACCCCTAAGTGAGTAATTTGCAATATTAATAATACGAAATCTCCCAGTCTCAATAACCGATGAGAAGTTAATTAAAGAACTCAAAAAACGATTAGCTATCCAGTTTTAAAAGTGACCAGGTTGTATAATAACCAAAAACATCACATGCCACTATGTGCCGCAGAGCTTACGAATGCCGATAAAGGAAAAACATATTTAAACTAACAAGAATAATGTATACCGTTGTAGAAGTCGAACCCAGAAAGAAATTAAGAGATATCCCACGATGCAAGAAATGCCGAAGGTACGGACACGCCAGGAACTACTGCAATCGAAGCACCTGGGCACAGTTTTAAACAACAAAGGGAGCCTCGATACTGAAATCCGAACTGGCATCAGCGCTGCTTCAGGATCTTTCTGGAAACGAAGCCGCAGGGTATTCCAGAACCACGATCTTACTATGGATGTAAAATTAGCTGTCTACCGCGCAATTGTATTCCCGACGCTCACCTATGACCGTGAAGCTTGGGTATATTATCCCAAACACCTTAGACCCTTGACCGACTACAACAACGACACCTTAGACAAATTATAGGGATACGTTGGTATCATCACATATCCAAAAAAGGGGTTCTAAGAAGAGCGAACTGCTGAAAAATTGAAATATTAGTCGGCAGGTGTCGTTTCCGATGAGCTGGTCACCTCATTCGATTAGATAAAAATTGCTTAGAGAAAAACGTACTATATGGAGAACTTTGCCAAGGAGCCAGAAAAGCAGGAGGTCAAAAACTGCGCTAAGAGGACATCCACCATGAATCACTAAAAAGTGTCAACAACCATGAATGGGACGAGCGCGTATTAGACAGAGAATACTGAATGCGGATAGTTAATCAATAAGATTCCAGAGAACGCCATATACTGTTGTTGCATTTTTGGATGCAATTCAAGCATTTGACAAATTTGGATAAATGGACTGTTATATAAAAGGCAGCTAATCCAAATATCATCATATTATATACAGAAAATAATACTATTCTTCTTAGAGCATCGGAGATTTATCGTCAGAATAAATATACAAACATCAACAATCCGACCAATCGAAGAACGTACCACAAGGATCCGTCTGAGGGCATATTCAGTTTTAAAATTTTTGTTAAATGATATATCCGAACCAGTACACTTCTTCTTTAACTTTTATATAGTCTTCAGCCTGTTTTTCTTCACGCAATCTTTAATAATTATCTATGGAGTATCTATCGACTTGGACATGCAGTTTTCGGCCAATCTCTTTTGTGGTCTTCCTTGATTCCTCTTATGTGGTTTTCGATCTCTTACTATCTTAACAGTTCTATTATCATCCGCTCTACTGTGTTCATCTAGCTTAATTGCATTCACCAGGTCCGTTCTTTTAAAGGTTATTGCATACACAGTTCGATTCTTCGTGGTCATTGTTGGAGTTTGTTCATCTTCATGAATCCATACACGACTCACTTGGCGGGTAGGTACGTCGAAAAAGGGAACATAAATTTCGTCACTCAGTCGCCATTATTTAAGACATTTAAAGGTTTAGGGCCAATTCTTAACACGCTTTGCTTTTTGGGAACCAAAAAGCCAATGCGGCACAAAACGATTGACAACTTCTTGTAACTGCTGGTGAACATGTGTGATTGTGTTAACACCTGAGGGTCCAGTTTTAAGTTGATGCTCGATTACCGCATAAATGGCTTTATCGTTCTCTTCAATTTTGACTTTTAAGGTATTTTTTAATGAAATGGAAAAATCAATGAAAATGTCCATTTTTATTATTTAGTTGTGAAAATCAACATCATTTCATCATAATTCTCGTAAAAGTTGAGCAATCTATTTCGTAGGACCAAAAAATCGAACGAGGCTGATTAAGTAACTTAATTGGAATGACGCTTTCTTAGCAGGATTTTCTACATTGCCTAATTTTACGGCATTGATTAAGATGCAGTTGTAATGTTCACGTAATAATACTTCGATTATGTTAATTAGTATGTCCAAAAATCCGGAACTTGTTTGTTAGCTAAATTGCTCAATTATTTAATCGTGTCTGTAGATACTTCCTATACAACTCGTAACAACATAAAAATGCAAATTACTTCTCACATTCCCATGGCACCTATATGGGTTAGTGGTTACACATGGTCATTTTGTCGGTTTCTCGAACAAACAGGTGTCTTCTCCGAACACCTGAATTAGCAATGATGTCATGTCAGCATCTTGCTCGTTCTCGTTGTTTTTTTTTTAACTGACTGCGATTTTTGTAAGTGGCTGGCCTTGAAGCGCAATTAGCGTGGTAATTACGAGGTGTAAGCAGAATCTTGAACAAGTCAGCGGCTGACCGTTCAAGTAAAAGTGACAGAAATTGTAATTTCCGTTTCTGACTCGAACTGGGCTCGTAAATTGCGAAAGCGTAATAAACGCTCCTTGGTTTGATTTTCTTTCGCGACACAGGTCGGTGATTGCGACTTGCGTAAGGCATTCCAGGATGAGGCTGTTTGGTATAAAATTCCTCTGTTTTATATATTATGTTATGGGAATTCTAAATGTATTAATTGCGAATGCAAAATTAATTTCCACCGGCAATTCCTTCATGCAGTGGCTAATTTATTGTTGCTATTATCTGATTATATTACATATGACATGACTAATTAACTGCTTTGATTATGATACATTTTCATTCATAGGATTTGTAGAGCTTCGTTTGTTCAGCTGTTAATTATTTTTTCGTAAAGCGTAATAACTTAATTATGCACGCATGAATTCGCTTGAAAGAAAAAAAATGCTGTCTTGTATTCTCTACATCATTGTTCATCCGTTGAATTAATAAAAAATTAACCTTATTTTTAGTATGAAAGGAAGGAATCGTTTTCGATAAACCTAAACTGAACCAACGTTACACATATAGAGCTTCACGGCCAGTGCACTGTACGTATACTAGAAATCTACTATCTTGACGTAATGTCATAAACAATAGTCGCAATAGTTTGTTGTAACGGCGCAACAAATCCTTCTCTTCTTAGTCTATTCTGGTCAAAGACATATTTCACTATTTTGAACTCGTTTTCAGGTTAATTCAGCTGCTGTTTTATCACTAGTAATACAACAATGGCAAGACATACTTACCGACCATTTTGCACACGTCAAGGGTAGAGTGCTGATTGTAATGGTTATACCACTCCCTACAACATCAACCAATGAAAAACGGTAAAAATGCATAGTTACGTAGGTACTAACTTCTGATAATGTACATAGCAACGGTAATAATCATATACCTTCTTGACTAATAACTGATAGTCAAATACCTTTACAAACATCTCGTTATCTGCTGAAAGAACAATCGTCATAGCAACCACACTAACTGTAGTTTTAATATTTATAAATAAACTGTTCAAATGTTATTTATTGACTCGTGATATAATCTAGCCGAATTCAATTCGTGTCTTCTTTATTAGCATATATATATTCGTTTTCACTCGATATATTGTTTTAGTCAATGACGCTTGTTCTTCGGACTCGCATGATTGACAAACAATATATTTCGTGTAAACAAAAATGATTATTTGATAATCAAGAACCCACTACTTGCATTATATATGATAAGCACCCTAGGGATGATTACCGACCCCGTGGATGGTGTCACACGTAGCAGTAGAAATGCAAGAAACAAGCAAATCATTCTTTATTTTCTAAAAAAGAGTGCGGTAATAACGCTCTTAACGATACTAAAATTGATTTAGTAAGTAGTCTATAACAACACCGATGAAGATAAAAATACTAACGAAATGTAAAATCGTAGTTACGGCGGATGTCCACTGTGTACGAATGTGTTGTTTGCATGTCGGGAGACCAAAATAGTTATTTACATTACGAGTGCGCTAGATTGTTGCATTTTGCAGCGCGAGGCAATTTTTGAAGTACAACGAGAAGCGGAGTGCTTTAATAAAACCGAGCCCTGTAATAGATATTAACGATACAAGTTTGATTATGAGCATCTTAACGAAACGAGTTTGATTACCAAAACGAGGCGGTGAGCCGAGTTTTGCGGCAATCAAACGAGTTTCGTTGTGTGCCATAAGCAAACGTGTATTGTTCAATATTTTATCTTCATCAATAAACTCTGGTTCACTGTATAGAAAGAGTGCGGTAATATTTGTCCATTACCGCACTGAGTGCGGTAATATCCATTACCGCACTCAGTGCGGTAATGAAGCTCTTAACGATACTAAAATTAATTTGGTTAAGACGCTATAACAACACGGATGAAGATAAAATGCTTAACGCACCAAGTATTGTATTAAATTATTTGACCAACATATTTTGTGGAACATTTTCTATAAATTCGTGATTTTTCTTTCGAATATCATAACCACCGTTGCCGTCAAGCAACCTTCCTTCAGTAAATTTTGTAGTTGTAAGTGGTATCAATTTCTTTATTTCTTGACAATTCAACTGAACGAGGAATCACGTAACTACCGTTTCTGAAAATACCCTTCATTAGTACAAAGCAACTTTTTTTTCTTTAAGGGTTTCTGAAAGCCACAAAATTAGTTACTTTACCGCACTGGGATGCGTAGAAACACTGGCTAACTGTAAAATTGTAGCTACGGTGGACTTCAACTGTGTATGAATGTGTTATTTACGTGTCAGGAGGACAAACAATTATTTTACTTACGCCAGGTAGCGTCATTTAGCGGGCACAATAGTTATTTATGTACCAAGGGAATTATGAAGATGTTTATGCCCGCTCGAGGGCGACAAGTTTACAAGCTCGAGGTCATCAAGTAATGCCCGTGGTGGATACAAAAATGTATGCCTTACTAGTGTTTTTAATAACCTAAATAATGGATTAGAAAGCTTATATTGAATTAGCAACTATTGCTGTGAACGCATCGACGCATCGAGGTATGTGATTGGTCAGAAATTTGATGCTTGTCATTTTTGATCATTCACGTACCATAGTAACTATAATGTCCGCCAGGGTATTATGTACCCCATAATATAATGTATAGGTACCAGTTTTTAAGAAACAATAATATACTAGTAAGACATAAAAGAATGTTATCGCTTGCGGATGAAAAATACTTGATTTATGCCTGAAAATGAGGTGTAAAAACACATTATTGATCGATCGTACATAAAAGACTATTATTATTATTTATTTAATTCAAATATGAATTCTCAGTTTTGGACTCGTAAAGTGAATAGAACAATTACTTGCCTAAAGTTTGGGGTGTGCATACAGTGTGTACATAAAGTAAGGAATAAATTCATTAACTAGAAAAGGAAAAATCTTCGGACACGTCAACCTTTGTTTTAATAATCGCATCTTTTGACGTTCTAGTCGCATCGGTGACATCATTACTGTTCCGGATATGACGTTATCAACATTTTTTTCAAATGGCAACCTCTATTTTTGACAGTGCCATTTGAAAGAGCATATTTTTCTGCACACAGCACATCAAAAATTTGGTCATCTTACATAAGAAAATTTTCACATATAATCTCATAAGAGCATTAATTCTTTCCGGAAATTTTTTGAGTGCGGTCCAACAACGTCGTATTAATTTGCACGAGCGGGACGCGAGAGCAAATTAGAACGTTGTTGGAATGCACGAAAATAATTTCCGGATATGAATTAATGCTCGAATGCAGATTCGGTAAGAAAATCGTAACGCCTCAAACCCTCACAGTTAGGTTGGTCTACCTACAAAAAATTTCCAAGAAATTTTTTTATTGTCTTGGTTACGGCTCGTGAACTAATTTTTCTATTGATCATTACTGGGTGTCGTACGATTTTCGATAAAATTAATGTTATAGTGATTTAAAATTAATTTATTTTATTCAGTTAATTGAACAAACTAATTAATTAAGTGTTGAAATTGAAGTCATTCCTGAGCCTGGCAGTATTCAAGACGGTCAATAAATTCTCGTTGGACCTTACTGACAGTTTCTTGAGGAATATTGTTACATTCATTTCTAATCCTAGTTTTTAATTCCTCAATATTGTCTGGTCTAGTTTTGTATACATTCTTTAGATGGCCCCACAGAAAAAAAATCTAATGGATTACGGTCCGGACATCTTGGGGGCCGTTCAATAGAATCACGCCTCCTATCCATATATTGGGAGAGACTTGATCAAGATACCTTCTAACATCAGCTGCGTAATGCGGCGGTGCACCATCCTGCTGGTACTATAAGTTTTCATTTGGTATAGCAGGATTCATTGCATTAGGAAATCAGATTACCAGATTGGGTATAACATAATCCTGTAGGAATTAAAGGTACCTTGGACCATTTAAGGTTTCTTCAAAATAGTAGTGTCCAATAATTCTATTTTCTGCAATCGCCGCCCAATCATTTATTTTCCGAGGATACTGTGTGTGATGTTCTCTCATCCATTTTGGATTCTCCTTAGCCCAGTACCTATAATTCTGCCGATATACTGTTCCTGTCAGTGTAAAGGTAGCTTCATCAGAGAAAACAATATTTTTTATTAGGCCAATTCTTTTAAGGCCATTGTATGGATTTTCTTCCACAGCTAACAAAATGTTTAATTTGGTCTCCTCATTGATTTTAGGACGCCCAACTTTAGAGCGATCATCGACAGTACCAGTTTCTCGAATATTTCTCTCAACTTTGCTTACTGCTGATTGAGTTATGGGCCTATCCAGGTATTTGTCCAACCACTGCTTGTTGCATTCGTACTCTGTCACCGTATCCAATCATCATCAGAACTTCGATTCTCTGAGTAACAAGAAAGAAAAGAAGTGAATCGATAAAATGTAAACTTCAAAACTGTGACAGACGTCAACATAACAGCTAACTCAGCAAGGTGTCAGAAAAAGTAAAATGTATTTTTTATTATACCTGCATCAGAATTGCCGTTTAAAGCACGCATGAGCGTGCAAAAACAGGCGATTAAAGCACGCCGAGCTTTAAAGGTTGTCAAGCAAACAAGGTATATAGGTAACATTATAACTTCATCGCTATCTTTATTTTGCTGACACGAGTGAATGCAACAACCGGTACGCGACATTTGGGCGCCGCCGTTTGGGCGCCATACTTTTGACCGCCGGACGTTTGGGCGCCAGCAGTATACATTTTCAAATAGTTTGAAACTTCTAATAATGTTGCTTAATTATTTTTAATAATTCCACGTCTTCTTGTAACTGTCATTAGTATAAACCATTTTACCACATGAACTTAATAGATAACGAGATAACAGAGACGCTTCGATAATTTTTGTTCTACATGAAATATTTTCATAAGATTTTGAAATAAAATTGTAGGCTTTAGTTGTGTGTAATTATTATTAGTAAAGCATTTGCCTTGTTAAAAAGAATATTTGCGAAATTCTAAAGTTCTGTTAAATATCGTTGCAACAAACATGAAGTGGATGGTTACCTAAAAAAATATAAATACAAGTAAATTTTACAAATACGCTTCAAGTTGCTAAAACGTATTTAAAAGTAATGTGGTTCTGGCTACTTTAAATGCATATAAAATCAGAATAATGAAAATATGTATCATACGGGGCTAATACAAAATTTTCAAAAAAAGAATAAAACTTCGAATATGAGGCCGTGACTTTGTATTTGAGCATAACTTTTAATTCTAAATAACTGTTCTCAATAAAATTTTGCTATATTTTTTGAAATAAGGTAACTTTATTCTTGAACTAATTTCATAGTTTTTGTCCTGTCCTGTATGCTGTTTGACTTGGAGCCATTCTAAATGCATCTGATTTGATTATCGAACATGCACTAACTCCTGGCGGTATTTAAAGTTCGGTTGTACAACTAATAAAAAAATGTCCCATTTGTTGCACACTTAATGGACCACACTGTATATCAAATCTATTATACCGTGAACAATCTCATTTATAATTTCTTGAAAAAAAAAAATTTACAGAAGAATCGTGGACTATTTTTAATGTTTCTAAATTTCGGCGCCCAAATGTCCAGCGCCCAATCGGCGGGGCCCAAAAGTCCCGTAGCCCAAACGGCCAGCGGCCAAACGGCGGCGCCCAATTGTCCTGCTTCGTGCAACAACGGACGTGGACGCGGCAAAAACGTAAACAATTCTCGTAACTATAGTAGCAATATTATTATGCCCTCTCGATTTATCACGACAAAAATTATTTCTTTTCCTTTTCTAGATGATGAATTTATTCCTTACTTTATGTACACACTGTATACAATGTTGCCAGACAACCCCCTTTTGATTTGTAGACTTTTTCAAAAATATATAATCTAATTTTCATCTGTTCTGTTCTGTTATGACACCATCTGATAGTGTAGCATGCTTAACATCTAATATTAGATAACGTATCCCCAATTGTCTGTCGTTTTCGTAAAATTAATTGATGTTCCTCCCTTCACTTCTATTGTGAGTTCTTCTCGTGCCGTATAATTCTGCAATTCTCGTGATATCCAGCGGATTGGTGGTCATCCTAGTGACCTTTTGATTCTTGGTCTCCATTCATGCAGTTTTTAGACCCATTTTAGTCATAATATTCTATATAATATCTTCTACCCTTGCCTGATTTCTAATTCACGTGTTTTATGTTTAACATAGCTCGCTCCATGGATTTTTGGGTTACATACAATTTATTACCAGAAGCTTTTGTCAATGTTATTATTATGCTCCATGTTAGTACTGTTAGGACACATTGTCTCCATGTAAAGTATTTCTCTCTTAACCCAGTTCCGTCGTTTGTTCTGTCTCTTCCGATTTTTATTTTGTGGCCCAAATAAACATATTATAGCTGTTTACCACTTCCAATGATAATCGTCGTAATATATCTGGTGGTGTCAATTGTCGTAATGTATCTGGAAGGAAGGTTATGTTCATCATTTTACTTTTTGACTCGTTTTAAACGTACTTCTCTGGAAGTTCTTTTGCTGGTCTAACATCACTAACATTTCGTTTACTTCTGTTGTTACTAAAATAATATCATCTTCCATCCTGAGATGGTTTAATCTTTCGCCATCAATTAATATTCGTACCTTTTTGTATATGTCTTCACTTCAATAAGTGTAATGTCGTAATGTCTTAATTGTTTGCAGATAATCGTTTGTTCTGTAACTAGACCTAAATTTTGCTTTTTCTGTAGACTGGTAGGCAGCAAGCTTTTTACCTAGGCTGTTATTAATTATTATCTTCATTAACAATTTGTACAGATGACTTAACAAACTTAAACCCCTGTAATTCCTTATTCTATTATATCTTCCTTTTAACGTAATAGGACTACAATAGCAGTACACCAGTCTTCTGGTATATCGGCATATGCATGTATTATACTATACATGTGGTTTTGCTATTTCCTTTCGTAATTCCGTAACACCTTTCTTAATTATTTCGCTTACAACGTCCTCTCCTGGTGACTGTTAGCTTTTTGTAACTGTATTTCAATTTCTTATGTTCTAATTTCTGGGATTTCATCTGGTCCGACAGTTTTACTTTCCTTCGGCCGGCAGTTTTTCGTTCATTTGTAATTTGTTTCCCTAAAATTTGCAAAAAATCCATATGAGCATTCATGCAAATATCACAATATTTACACGCACAATCGTTTGCTTCACAATAGTCTCTGCCGAGTCGACTTCATTTGCATGCAAACGACTATCCCAAGAAAATTTTCATGGAAAATCTATTCGTGGACATTTGCCAGGTTTTATGTCAACAGATTACTAATTTATCTTGTGCTATTATGAATATCTAAGCATTTCTTAGAACATTTTCCACTACTGAATATTATTCCTGGAGTGTTTGCAAACCCCAATCGACAAACAACACACGTAGCCTCGTAGTTAATCCGCCAATAACGAAAAGTGGTTGAGAATACAACCGCCATATTAATTTCATCTCTCATCGGAGCGATGTGATTACCGATAAGATAAATAAACTACTAGCCGCCCGCGATTCCGACCTAGTGGAAGAATTGAAAGTAGCTGAGCTGCCACGAGAAGCAATAGGAAACGTTAGGCCGAAAACTCAACGGTAACTCGGTAACGAAGACTCGGCAGATCGCAATCTCCGCGCTGATACCAATTAGCAAGGTCCCGACACTGACCTATAGCGTTGTTGTTGCAAGCTAGCACCTGTAGGCTGTTGGCATTTCTCGCACACTCTGATCACAATGGCATTATGCAACGCCTGCTAGTACGGTTGCTCTTTGCGGTAATTGTTTGCGCGGCTTAACTGATTATTGCCTAAAACCATTAACCGCCAACGGATTTCTGTAATCGTAGCACCCACGTGCATGAATTACACGAATTTAGTTCGCAACATTAATTAATTCGCACATTTCTTCCTTCAAATTGCAAACAATGGAAAAGTGTATGCAAACAGTATTTAAGCTCTACATCAGTGGTTCCCAAACTTTTTTGGGCCAAAGACCCCCTTCCCAAAAATAGTTGATACCATAGACCCCCCACTGTAACTCGTTCTTTTACTTGCTTATAGCACGTTTGACAATCACTGGTTTTCCATAATTTGTTAAGATCTGATTTTTTGGAGTCGATGCTATTTGTAAACGAGGGTAAATTAAATGACACTTTTCCAATCGCATTGAACAAAGCAAGTTTGGGCGTGCAAAAAAGTTGTTTCAACATGCATTCGTCCTGTACATGTCCAAACTCGTGTACCAGCAGTGTGTTGAGACGAACCTAGCTAGTTACAATTTAATCTACTTAAAATTAATTTTGTGAAGTGTTAATTAGTACTTATGTACTTTAGCATTAAGTTAGCATACGATAAGTTGATATTGAAAGATTTAAATAACGGCCTATTTGGGGGTCGATTTTCAAATGCCGTCGCCCCCCATTTTTATGCACTGAATTTATCGACCCCTGAGAGATCGATATCGACCCCAAGGGGTCGATATCGACCACTTTGGAAATCACTGCTCTACATGGTCTTTCCGTATGATAATAGCAATATTCAAGGTTTTGGAAATCCCAATAACCCTCTATAAAACACAATCTACATACATAGGATACAAAAATATCCATATTAATCACTAAGTAATAGTCTGCAAAACGATTCACAAATCACCCTGTATTGGGGCTGTTAAGTTTGAAAAACTGAAAAACTTACATGCTGAGGTCGTACGGTCAGTCCTACGAAATTTTACCGAGACTTAGACGTTCCAACCCTAAGGGACATTTCACACCAAACCCGTCAAGTTCAGTCACGTCCAGTCAAGTCTGACGCTGTAGGATTCGGCAGACTGTGATATCATTGAAATAACCAGCAATTGAAAAATTTTCTTTCAGACCAAACGCTTCACGTCCAGTCCGATCGCGTCGAGTCTTGACATGACTGATCTTGATTCAACCGGTCGAATTTTTGTGCCAGTCTTGTCCAGTTCGTGGTGGATTTTGGTTATTATAACAATACGCCATGCCGTGCATTTATTTGTTATTACAATGAACATGGAACATTTAATCTTATTGGTGCAAAGCAACAATGAAACTTATAATCCCAAACATCGGAATAAGGATTGTATAACTGGTATTTGGAGATAGTTTCTTTGCTGCCTTTTAGTTCTTCCTTTTTTACATTCGACGTAATACTATTAGAGCAAGAACGTCTATCTTTACTAAAAATAAAAGCACAGATTAACCAACTTTCTACGCAAAAGACGCGTTTGGTGTTGACTGGTTAGACTTGACTTAACTTGACTAGACTTGACTGGACATGACGGGTTTGGTGTGAAATAGCCCTAAAACAAGGAGAAATGGACCTTTTGCACATTACACATCGTATTAACATGTAACTTGCGGCTTTACATCACTCCCGATTGATGGCATTTCGTAGAGGTTTTTATCCACATTTTTAAAAACCTCAGCGGGACCGGGGAACGAACTCGCAACTCCTAGATCAGAAGTCAAGACACTTAAACAGCTACCGACGTATACAACTAAAAAAATTTATTGGCATGACTGCAGAGATTTGCAGCAATAGAAATATAATAAAAAATATGTTGTTCTGAATCAAACAACATTAGAGCATTACAAAAAATATGGCTATAGATAAAAATATATTTAGAAAATTTACGCATATTTCGTTTTGAATATCAAATTTTTAAGAAAATTATTTCTAGCCTCAGTTTTTAACAAATAATTTACCTTGAATTCGCCCCATTAAAATTAATTCGTTTTCACGAGTTATCTCGACTAAAGATAGTAGTTTAAGTGGGTGACAAAGATGCAAAAATCTGCGGCAATTGCACTATGCAGTGTGGGGAAGTCCCAATTATTCATAGTTTAGCAACGAAGGAACGATAATTTAAAAGCTGCTGAAATTTAATTCTGATGTAAATATATTTAGTACTTTTTGATATGGTAATTAAATGTGAACTGGAAAACGAAAATGTTGCGTCCCGCTTAGGAGTGATGCGCAATTCGGCAATTGGTGTAAATATTTAGGATGTTCCCGCCAAAATCGGGACCCCTGATAACCCTACGCTGTATGCCAATTCTAACTTGCTTTAGTGTTAAATCACTCTGCAACAGACTACGGGATGCTAACGTTTCAGTAATACCAACTAATGGATGGTGTGGTTAAATTTTTTTAGTAGAATTATTCTTGTTGAGGTCGTACGAGTGTCTCTCGTGTGTCTGCGGCTTTTGGGTTGAATAACATTGAAATATGGAAAACTTATGGTTTAACGTGAACTTCGAGTTGCTTAAATTTTGTAACACGACATACACTTAATAGTACAATAATCAGCATCATTGTGTATTGTCAGTCTATGTCAAATTCGAGATTTGCAGGTTAACTTTTCCGTCACTCCGTGTCAAATGACAAACAAAACCTAACACGTCAGTACTGCCAACCGATTCAGGCTATCCAGAACATGCTGCAATTGGTTTTTTTTAAAATCGCCCTGTACTATAAAAATGGGAAAATGTTAAATGCACTAAGTAGAATTATTAGTAAACACTAAAAAGCTAATCAAAAGAGAGAGAGAGAGAGATTGACATCGATATCCAATTTTCGAGAAACGATTGATCAAATTGTCGAATATTCGGGACGAGATTCCATAGAGAGACCAAATTCTAAATATCGACAGTTCTTCAATAGTACATAATAAAACCCGCATAAAAAGGTAGTAGAATCGGCCTGTTCTCGATCTCGTCTCGAAATTTGAGATCGAGATTGACATTCTTGTTATAATCGAGTTAAGCGAAATTAAGCAAATTATCGAATATTCGATAGCAGATTAACTATTTCTAAACCCGCATAATAATTACATAGAACAGTAATAGGGCTTCATTTTAATTTTTTATAAAACTTTTATAATGTTACCCTAAAATAACCACAGCTTCAATTCGGTACGCACAGCACACATATAAAATTCGAGAATCGGGATTCTCGAGTTCGAGATCGAGCATCGACGCTCGAGAATTTTGAAGATCGATATCGGTATTGGAAAAATATCGTCTGCTCTCGTCTCGCGGCAGTACTAAGAACAAATTTAAATATAGACAGGATACATGGGAACCCCATAACGCAGCGATTATTTCCAGACAGGTCAAAACAGGTTTATCATGTATCACCTGTACTGTGTACCATGTAGTAATCAATTTGTGATTATACTGTGATACCCGTTCAGGCAATTTTGTGTGTGAGCTATTTGAGTTTACGAATTCTCGTTTTTGAACACCTGGGCACACTTGTCGTGACTTAATAAAAATTCGTTGGCGCTCATGGCATCTATCTCTTCTGTTTCTATCGTTAAGCATTTAAAGAACAGCACACCCCGTCTCCATCTGAGCTAGTGGCAGGCAATTGTACCCGAGTGAACAATAAGTAGTTTTCTGAAAGTTTTGCTCGACGAATTAATTGAATTAAATGTAAAATTCGGCCAAAAAATTGCATACCCATATTTGAGAATTAAGTTTATCTTCACATGAAATGAGTAAATAATACGTAGAATATAAGTTGTGAGGTTGGCGTCGTAACACGGTCAAGCTGTAGGAAATGTTTGAATATTTAAAGAAATGACAATCTGTATTTTGTGCTGCACTGTACAATACATATTATCATAGAAAATGTGTTAAAATTAATTTGGTGGAATATAATGTTTTTAGTGGCTAGGAAAAATGTTGGTTCGTTTTGTGATTTATGTGCAAAAAATATTTAAGAAGTGCATTAGATGATTTATGAGTCTTTTTTGTCGATGTAAAAAAATTATGAAACCACCAAATGATAATTTAAAGAATCTTAAAGGCATTAGTGAAGATTTGCAATCAAATATTTAAAAAATCGTCGAGGGACATAATGGATGTAAAAACTGTTAGTAAAAGGGGGCATCGCAATTGAAGAAGAATAAAGACGCTGTAAGTAAACTTAAGGAAGAAGCTGAAAGTAAGTTAGGAAGTAACTACGTTCGAAGTAAATATTCTTAAGAAAAAATTACCCAGGGTTAAAATAGTTGGCTTTTCCGAGAAACTGGCCTATGAAGCAACTGAAGAAAAGATTAAATCTCAGAACAATTACTTAGATTCAACAGATGTCTTCGCGTGAAACTATATAAAGGTAGCAGATAAAACGATATTGTTTATGCGGAAACCAACGCGTATGCCTATTGATTGCTGATAAAAGAAGACAAATTGGGATAGATACAAAACCTATGACGCAGTAGAAGTTACAAGATGTTTTACATGCAACGACTTTAACCATAAAGCATCTAAATGTAGAACAGAAAAATCGTGCCCAAAATGTGCAGGTCGCAATCTTTTAAGCGATTGTAAATTAACAGATGAAGAGCAAAAATGTCTAACTTTTTTATATGCTGTAAATAGACTTAATATGAAAGTGGATGTAAATTATGCAGTTTGGAATAAATAATAAAAAATCTTCGTGCACCCTAACATGTTTTGGTTGAAGTGAATTGCCTTGGTTTGTTTGTTTGTTTTTTAATGGACAAGGTCTACGCATGCAGAGTACCAGGTACCTTAGACACTGACTGCTATAGTCATATGGTCAAAGTCCTACTTAGAATTTTGCCGAGACTAAGGAGTTCCAACCCTAGCAAGGGATCTTTTACATGCTACACATCGTAGTAACATGGGACCTGGTTGTGGTTTAATAATATATCGACAGCATGCCGTCGGGTATTCTTTTTGCAAAATGAGACGTGGTAAAGATATTGTCAATTTGTTTACATCCGGTAATTTCAGTAATAAAATTTCCAAACAAGTGCAATGTGTATACGAAATGTTGAACTATATAAAGATCAATATATCAATAACAGAAAATCCATATTTGGGACAAATTTTAACTATTACACTACCTAATTTAAGAGATTTACTTATATGGGCCAAATGATGTGATTCTGGGCTCGTATATATCGTGCCATATTAAGGGCCTAAAATAAAAGAAAATAAGATGGCTGAAAAAAGCTAATTAGGAAGCTGTATACCACTATTGAAAACTTTGAAATATGAATGCAATTTTATTTTTCGACTCTCTGCTAGTCGTTAAAATCTTCAAATATTAATAAGCAAGAAATGTATGTTAATTTTATTAACCTTAAAGGTGCCGTCGACTCGGTTATGAGGACGTAGGGATAAACTGTGCCATTTTCAAATAGCTAGAAGATCTAAAATGCGCTTATTCGCAACAAAAATGCATGTGGAAAGTAAGACCGATAGAATGGCAAAGTAGTGAAACAGGTGGGACTAAAGGTAAATGATAGAAACACAAAGCTACTGAGAGGAGGTACGAACGAAGAAGAAAGAATCAGAGTAAAATGTCCAGAAATCTACGATGTGGATCGTGATAAACATACGGAGACCTATGGGGAACAAATGTCTTACGCAGAAGTTAGAGACTTTAGTAAATAGATGTCTGAGGATCATATGTAAAATATTCCGACCATAAGATTAAAGATGAAGACAAAATTGAAGTGAACTGGAATGGTGTTCGTGTGGACACTACCCTGTGGAAACCATATCAAACCGCAACTAGACAAGCTGTAGATTACAGTGCAGGAAAACCAAAAATGATATAGAAGAGGAGTGCAGATAAAGAATAACTACCTAATACAAAATGTTATTTGGACTGAAGCAAAGAGAACGGCATTTGATAGAACTGGAAAGAGCTGGTATAGAACGTTGTACAGCACATCGCTATTAATGAAACATCATCCTGGCGGCGTATGCTCTTCCGAAGAAAAAGAATTCAACCACAAATAAAAGCCCTTAATGGTGGTTACAACACGATAGAACGTTCGAATCTTTTAAGTTTCGTGACGACAACATCAGTTTCAAGTACGCCAGCGAGCTTGTTAAGAGCGTTCATTGATTGCAACCTGCCACAAGAGGGGTATCTGTCAAGTGCCATAGAGCAACTGTCTGCAAACAGTTATAGGTGTGCATTCGTCGGCGAGTGCATAATTTGAAGAAGTCACGTCGCCTTCATAAGCTGATCCTCGGAACAACTTCGCCGTCACGATTGTTTGCGATCGCCATTATTAGTTCGCCTTCACCAGAACGTTCGCTGCGTAACAGGTTAACTGTCTCCTAAATTGCAGTAATACTGCACCGTCTTTAACGAATGGGAAACCCTAACTGATTTGTGGTGGAAGATTTTTTAAAAATTTATAAACGATCAACACAAGCTTTAGAAAATGATAGTATTTGCAAATTCCGTGCGCAATAATTGAGAGTCGAAATGATTATTCGATGGGTCGCTGAGAGTTGAATTCGGTAATCTGTTAATCTAGGTACTTGAAATACATAAAAATGACCAGAAATTAGGGACATGCAAATAGGCTACGATTGGTAGTTAGAGGAGGATCGTTTATGCTAACAGAATGGTTCTCCATTGTTGCTCAAATAAAAGAAATTATGAAAGAGTCAAGACAAAAGAGTTCGAGTAAATTTCAATTGAAATTGTGAGACTCGTAAACATGAAGTGAGAATGTTCAAATTGCTGTCAGAAACGCTTATTCAAAATATTAACAACTCGTCATCAAATCCAACAGAAGTATTTTAAACAATCACTTCAAGTGTTAATTTGATTTTAATAACACACAGTTAAAACGTTTATTTAAAATATGACAAGCTAATTATTCCAAATATTAACAATCTCGTGCAAGTATTTACTTGGGCACTAACTGCCGAAGTGTTACTTTCGACGTTGACCATTTTTAGAGATTTACAATTTTTATCGGAATCGCTCAATCGCGACCAACTCAAAATTATATGAAAAGTCTCATGAAACTACATAACTTTGACGAAGACAGCAACGGCTTTGGGGTTAAACGAAAGTAGGAAAATATATAGTATCTGTCACGACAAGTGGATGTAAATTCAATAACTCGAGAACGACATGAATGGTTTCTGAGTCCGTTTAGCCGAGATTGGTTGTTTTCTTTGTTTGTATGTATTTGCCGATTTGTATTCGCGTAACCAGTAATACACGTTAAGCGGTCGCGAACTACGCTGTCAGAGTGGTGTAGTGAAAACACTCGTGGGCTTCCGAGCCTGAGGTCTCGAGTTCAAATCTCGGCACGGGCAAGATTTTTTTAAGTTATCGAAAAATGTATATATTTGGGTTTGTAACATGCAGTACAATATAATACATATCACATTGAAAATCACAATACAAATTCCTTCACTGAACTCACGATGCGACCACAAATGACGACAAGGCCCGCATGTGAACGATGACCAGGGGCACGCTCTCGAGTTTTTATCCCACAGAAGTGGTCAAATTGGCGACGGTCGACGGTACAACTGAGAAGCGTTTGGCCAAAAAAAAGGGGGCATCACCAACACTCAACTTGCTCGCTTTGCGACTTGGAACACTCTTCAAAAACATGCGACATAACGGAACTCACTCTCTAAGACGCCGCCTTTCACGACCAAAGGCGCGGAGGCGGCGAAAAGCCACACTCTAAGAACCGCTTGCAATAACCTAACGGGGTCTGAGACCAACTGCCAACCACTAACCGATTACTCACAAGACAGCACGCCACGAAGCCCAGAAAAACTAGAAGGGGCTATCGCAGCTTGCCCAGACAGACTGAAATCGAGCGAAAACCATTCATACTCTCTCTCTTGCACTCACAGACTCGCGTTTTAAATTCAGTTTAGAAAACACGCTGGTATCCAAGGTCGCAACAGCTGAGAGCGATAACAAGCACACATTTGCAGCAACAGACCGGAGCGAGGGCACAGCTGTGTAATGGCCTGCAGCCCATGCCGCATAAAACTCGATACATACTTAAATTCAAACGGAAAAATATGAAAATCCTATATACACACGGGGTCGTAAATTAGAAAAATAGGCAAATAACCCGTACATTCGTACAATCTAAAAATGTCCTGACAAATTAAACTAGTTTAAAAAGTATTACTATTTTTATTTCAAGAATTTGGGCATGTGCGGGGGTGTAAGTGACAAAAAACGAAAGTTAAATACCTGGTACGAATTGTAAGCGAGTCTTGACAGTTTCCGGACACTGTAGGACCTGGCACATCAAGCAGATGAACCATCAAACGTAACTCAAATTCACCAGCACCGGCCATCTTAAATGCATATTCAAGGCTGAATAACGGTTTCTACATCTATCAGCAGTGGCGTGCGTTTAGGCAATCGCGTAGCACGGTAGGCGAAACATGTTTTCCTTATGTCATTCAATTATTCCGTGGAACTGTGAAGTGTTTGTTGCCAAAAATTGTTAATGACTTTTTTAAGACGCAAAATTCTTAGTAATTAACGTAAGAAGTAAGTTATTTTATCTTTTGTTGTAAACCCCTATGAATATACGAAATAATTACAAAATCGTAGTCTTTGAATAGAAAATTCACAATCTGTATCAATTTTGTTATTTATGAACCCTGAGATACAAAGTTTCACTTATTGAGTGTCATGCTAGACCATCATAGAGTTTTTGTAACGTAAATAAGATGTGCTTATGATATCTTGATTAACGAATCTTCGACCAACTTTTTTTTCTGGGCATTTACAGTTAGATCAGGTACTCGTAAGTATAGCCCATATTTTATATATAACAACAAGTTCTCCAGTATTTATTTTTATGCAGTCACTATCGGTAGATAGAAGTTTTATCAATCAATAGGTGATGAATAGGAATATAAGGGGGATATTCACGGCATTGTGCATCAAAAGTGTACTTATACGGTGTGATTAGAAAGGTAATTAAAAATATACCAAAAAATATACAAATCTACAGGGTGAAACCTATGTGAAAATATAGCTTTCATAATGCCATTTAAGATTATATATACTGAACTGAATCTTCGAGTATATTGCTATTAATCTGTTTTTTAAATTACAAATTGCCCTATTTTGTATTATAATGTCAATAATTACTATTATGGATAGCTCCTGAAAAATCAGGGGTGGATTCTTTTATCCAGTTACTTGATTTCTGAATGATTGATGTTCTAATATTTTAAATCTCATTTGCATACTTCACAATACTTATGTCAACCAACCGTCAAAACAAATTTGAAATTCAAATGACAACTGCCCAAATGGTACACAACAATATTAAAAACACAGTAAGTAATTATTTCTTAATGAATTCACCTTTTATTGTCTTTATTTCATTTCTAGTTTTAATAAGAAATCACCAACCTTTTATTTGGTTGACACAACGTTCCAGATGGCACCTCATTTTGATCTGCGAATCGACCTTTTCAAGCATCTTCCTGCAATGCACTGTTCACCGACAGACAACACGTCCCAACCGTCCAAGAGCAAACTCCAATTTTCTTACAGCATTCGGCAAACAGATAACCTGCAGACATCCACCTGCTACAGCAAACTGCCACTTTCCTGGAATGTTTTTCGTTTCTCCGATGATACTCCTCTGGAAATCTTACTCAGCAACAAACCGCTTGATGTGATCCAATTTGATTAATGAAATATGTAGTGATGGGCTTAGTCGATTGAAAAATAACCGGTTATCGGGTTATTGAAATAACCTGTGTAACTCGGTTTTCGTTCCAAGTATTCGAATGAAAAGTAACCTCATCCTGATACGTACTACGTGCCGTATCTCAGCGACCTGCGAGTGATCGAAATTCTGTAAATAATACGGCACTCATAACCATATGTAAGGCAGATTGTACTGAAAACACCATTTGCCTCTCGCTCTACAGTTTTCTCCCTTGCTTCCTTGCCGGCTGAGGCTCGTGGTTGATCCGTCGTCATATGATATGAACATAAATCAATTTTTTGCCGCCTTTAACCCGGCCGATCGATAAACATAAACGTTTTACCACTGTTTTTTATTGCGATTAGCAAGCAGTCCCGCATATTTCTTCCTTTCTACACTTCTTAATAAATACCTCTTAATTTCCAATACATAACACATAATGTACATATTATGTGTTGGTTATAGATCGGAAGAATGTAGGAACAATCGAGCTAATGCAGAATAGCGAGTCGTAAAACTCATACAAATACAACAATATATTATTAATTATTATTATATTATTATAAATCGCCAGCAATCGAAAACAATAAAGGTGTATCCAAATATATTTCATTCATATCCACAATTACTTATTGCACAAACTCCTTAGAAATCAAATAAAAATCATTTATACAATTATTATAATTAACGATTAACTGAGTTCCTCTGCTATCTGCAAGTTACGATGCCGATGCAGATGACGCTGAACCGCGTAACCGGCAAACCGGCGAAATAGAAACGAATCGAGAGCCAAAATTTATTCGAATGATTATTCAAATAATCATTCGGTTATTAATATCATTCGAATGCAAATCATTCGGTTATGAAAATTGTCCGGTTATGCCCATCACTAGTTCTAACCAAGACCAAGAGTCTTGATCGAGCAGCCTCGCTGGTCGTCGTGACAGTGAATTCGCTAGGAAGTGTATCTGTGCGATCACATTGCTTAATTTCTTTGAGTTTGAAATTGTATGTTCTTCACATTTTTTTTTAAATTAGATTTTCTTACAACTTGGCTTAAATTTACATATCAAAAATGCAATTTCAACTTTTGACAACGTATTTGTTTACTGGTTTTTTGAAATACAATATATTTCATAAATTCCTACATTTCAAGAAGGTGGCATAGACGACGAAGTATTAATTACATGTAGATTATTGAGTCCGTACAAGCAGGTTCTTGTTATCGAGCGAGCTCCGATCACCTCCAAAATTTACCTGTTCATAAAATACCGCGTTAGCATAAATAGTAGGCGGCTGCCGACAGGGTGCAACAAAAAGTTGATTTATCCTGGGACGACCGATGCGGCGGCGCCTGTCCCTTCAAAGGCAAAACCTGTCTTAAATAATGCCCAGATTGGGCCGCACACTAACGGAGGTTTAATGACGAAATCCTGAATGATGGCACTCTTTCCTGAACCGGACAGCAAATTATTTTTCTTGATCTCTGATGCACCCAACTGAGGCCGGTATTACGAGAGATAGAAGCATGGGAAACAAATGAATACGGTAAAATTTAGAAAATTACAAAATAAAATCGCGAATGGGACGCCCTGTGCATGTCAACAGTTAAATAGTGACGTGAAATGAGGAAAATATAATTATATTTTAAACCAACCCTTGAACCTCCAAGTGTTTCCCTTTTTAGATAAAAATGCATTTAAGCCAAGCATCGTAATCTCCAATTCTTATGGTCGGCTTGGTGCCAAGTACACAAGTCATTATCCGACCAAGGAACCACGTTCCAAACATGAGGTTATCTAAATCGAAAAACGTGGCGGCGGGTGGTCTCGGCCCTCTCGATGCACCCTCCTTTTTTCTCGACCAACTGGTTCTATGGAGATTATTAGAACAACAGAGAAACAAGCAGTTTCAGTAAATCTCGCCGTAGAGGTATAATTAATGCCGGGCCTGCAAGAACATTATGTTGTTCTTTATTATTACTAATGGGGACCCACCACCCTCCACCCGTCATTGCCTTCGCGCCAAGGGGCGGCCTTTAGGAAACTTAATAAAGTTGTTTATGGTAATAATCTTTGGAGAAAGGTGTAATTTCGGTCCTTTTCTACAAATGGCTCAATATGTGCCACGTACTTCTCTTCGTGATTTCATTTAATCTAAAATCAGCTTTAAAAAAGTGAAGTGACAATTTGGCACAGCTGTAAAAAAACGAAGGTGTAGAATTTATGTGATTGTGCTGAAATGACAATGTCTGCTTTACACTTTCCGATTTGTTTTGTGAAATAAATTCTGGTCGTTTGTTTATGTCTACTGCGAAATTTCCGGTCTGCATTTTTTGAAACGATAAAAAATAGTGGGCTCTGGCAGCAACAATTGGAAAGTGAGACGTACGCTTACGGACCGGGCCATAAATTTTAGGAATGTCTAAATTTGTATTGTAGAACGCTTAAATGTTACATATGCTGTTGAAGTTAGAAACTAGCCAAGCTTACACTGCATCGGGACTGCTTTTATCACAGAGATAAGAAGGAAACATGTCAGTAGCGCAAGACATGGCTGCAGATTTTGTTGAACCAGAACAGATGTGCCCCCTTGCTCGTGATGGGCTTGAAATAACTGCCGTTCTGATTTTCATGTGTTTAACAAAAAATTAGCGTACACATGATATTCGTAGAGAGGATATTCCCAAATGTACGGTCACTAAATCCATATTAATATAGCAAATAATTGTTTCACTCAAGGAACAGCGCACGTAATATTTTCAAATAAAAGCTCATAAATACTGTTGCCACGAGACGTGACAAGACGAAATTTTCTCCATCTCGATCTCAAAACTTTAACAATTTTATCCAGTGTCGTGGCAAAATGCTATTTGGCATCAGCATTTAGAAGTTCCACGGGTTTCCTCAACCATCCTGAGGTAGCTAAACCGATTACCAGGTTCTAATTTTAATTCTATAAGCAATCTACATGTGACAATTCATTACGTTTTAATAGCCACGTTTTAATTTATTTTGAACGTATAATTTTCATTACCTTTTTACATTATTTTTCTTAACAATGCAAGCGCACGCCACTGCGGTCAAACAAAGTTTCTACTCGGATAAATTTTGTACAGACCGTCAACTTAAAACTGCTGAAAACTCGCAACGTATGTGGTACTAAACGGACTACACGCATGTTTTTGTGATCATGGCTACTTGATAATTGCACGTCTTAATGACAACCAAAAACCTTTGATGGGCATTTTAAGGTAAAGGGTTACTTTTAGGCTTAAGAACTAAGAATACATTATTTTTGTTCTTTTTAATTCTCTTTCAGATAATAACCTAAAATTTCCAAAAAGTTACAGATAACGAAGTTAGAGCTAGAAAAAAGCTTTGAAAGATAGGTAAAGTGCCTCTTACAGTCGAGTCCAATTTATGATTTTTTTTTTAGTTATTGCTGTACATAATAGTAAGTACTAGGGATGTTCCGAATACTTGTATTCGTATTCGTATTCGCGAGTATTCGCTATATTTTCAATATTTGTATTCGTAATCGTATTCGCCAAAATTAACACGAATATTATACGAGTATTTGATATTAAAATTATAGAAATATAGATAAGAATTTTAATAAAAATATAAAACAGGTATTCATACATTAAATAAAACATTTTTTAATATATTAATCATTCTATAACATTAAATAAAAAACAAAACTATTTTCCACACTATTTCTAAAATTTGCAGCGCGTACAAAAACGATGTTGATGTTGATATTTTTCACTCAAGGTCATGTATTCGTATTCGTATTCGCGAATATTCATAAGAGTATTTGTATTCGGAATTCGTATTCGCGAATACGAATGTTTGTAAATTCGGAACATCCCTAGTAAGTACGTATACCCAAACTTCCTACCATTTTTTTAGTGCTGGAATTATATATGTGTATAAGATTGGCTAAAACTACAACAAACTTTTAACCTGCTAACTGAAGAGTATCCTTTATCTAATAAACTTGTCTGTCCGTCCGTCCGGGACGCTGTTTCAGCAGTCAAACCGTAAGAGATAGAGAAAAAAGTTATTAAAGTTATATGTTTGGAATGGTCATGTCAGGTCAGGAACCGAATTTCAGTCTCTAACACTAATTTATTATTATCGTAATTATCCTAATCCGAACTTTTTAGGTTAGATTCTAGGCAAATTCTATCAAGGCGAATGCGACTGGTAGTTTGCTACCAACAATGACGTCATATACGTACATGTGGTGAATACGGGTTCTATTTGCAAAACGGTCTTTTTTGTTTTATTAAATGAGACATTTATCTCACTGGACTGCTAGTTTTTTACTAATACACTCACCGGCACGAAAAACGGAGCACTTGCATTTTTTGATTAGATTTAAAATTGTATCCCTTTGTGATGTTTTATTATTACATTTATTATTATACATTTATTATACATTTAACATTATGACATGTATAATAAATGTATAATAATAAATGTAATAATAAATCATCACAAAGGGATACAATTTTAAATCTAATCAAAAAATGCAAGTGCTCCATTTTTCGTGCCGGTGAGTGTATATATTGCTGTTCGATATTTGACAAGGCATAATAATATTTCTTTAGGAACTTCCTTATTGATAAAGTGAGGGATGCTGTCTTCTGTACATAAATTCAACAGCAAAAAGGGAAATAAATAACTATCGGCTCAATTTCGACACTGTGTATTTAATAAAGTACGGGAAAAAACACGTATATTTACATTCGGTGCTTACAAACAATGTTAAGGATTTCTCTCAATGTCTCTAAGACTTAAACCCTTTTGTATTATGTTAAATACTGTTTACTAACTGACTGTTAATAACTATCAAAATATGCGAGAGATTATCAACTACCAGATCCCAGTCACTCGTGTGTCTCACCCAGAGCCTCAAACAAGTTTTAATTTCCAAACAAAGGCTCCATTCAATTTAGCGGTTGTGCAGATTTTTCTCAAACAATGGGTTTCATTGTTCAATTTTTACCAGTCTTGCACAATTCTCAAACATGTCTGGACAAGTCTGAAGCTCCAGACAATAACATCCAGACAACCATGGCTTCATTGTTCCAATTATTTTTTGGAGTCGTGCAGATTTCTCAAACAATGGACGTCATTGTTCAATTGGTAGACATCCTGCCTCTACAAGTCTCAACAAGTTTTGCATTCCCAGACGATGACTCACATCCTGTTGAGCCTGGGAAAATTTTGATAAGTGTAGGAATAAAACTAGACATTTATCCCCAACATTCATCGTGGAAACCTTGTAAAAATTAGACTTTTAACCCCAAAAATTTATCGTGGGAGCACGTGACCTAGGTGAGGTCAATGACCTTGGCCCCGGCTAGGCCCGTGACCTTGACCCCTGGCTAGACCCGTGACCTTGACCCCTGCTAGGTCAACGACCATGACAAACCTGCGCAAAAACCCCGCGCAGGCCTGCGCAGAAAACCTGTGCAGTGACGCATTTTGCGCCAGAACCCGTCTAACTACACTACTGACACGTTTTTATGTAAATGTTCAGGAGAGAACAATTACGTATATGAATAATACATGAACAAGTACTTCACGGGAAATATCCAAGGAAATGGATTTGACTTGATAAAAGCACACAAAATCGATTTAGCGAAGTGTAAAAAATCGTGCAATAACTATTTCCTGTGTTAAATCTCTAAAACCTAAGTTTGGTAGTTTACACGCGGTATATTTACTACACAGAATTCATCAATACTTACTTTAGCTACTGGAGCAAGGATAGACCTACCACTAAAAGCCGTTGCTTCAGTTTTTAAAATATTCAATTTCGGCTTGTTACTTTTTAGCCACTAAGATGAGTTTTAAATCGCTGTGAATTTTCTGTGTAGCACTACCGATACCACTCGCGGCCGCAGCCACTATTGTGTCATCAATAAATTTATTTTGCAGGGTTTGATGCGAGTGTCAGTTTCATTAATATTTTAAGATTAACTGAAGCGGTGTTAAAATAGGTCGTTGAGCAACGCCCATATGAACTAGTTTTTCTTTTCGGTCACAGAACTTATTTTTTAATTTGTTTCAGTAATTGTGCAGAGTCAGTACCAACACTACTTGTCTGTTACAAATAGCTCAAATCTGTTCGATAATTGCAATGAAAGTGCAGCTGCAATATGTACACGAAATTCACGTCGCGGCTATTTGCAACCTACTATTGTCGACGACACGGGTTCTTGACGTCAGAGCTATTGGGCCTTGTTTATAGTTGGTACTGGCAGCATTGTGAAAATTTTACGTGCATTTTTAGAATTGTCGTTCCCCATACTTCAAAGTTAACGTATTAGAAACGATTTAATTAGTTGATGTTTACTCAAGTCATCGTTTATATGTATTTTCATTGCAACATAGCGAAAACATTTAAAAAAGTAAGAGTATAGTAAACTTCAGGGAGCGTTATTCCATACACATGAATATTGCCTGAGACGCGGCGGATCAGGGCCGCCAAATATCTCTTTCTGAAACCCAGCCATCTGGCACACGTTAACGGCACAATGTGTGATGCTAAATGTAGTTACCATCACGCCTTCGAAGACTACCGTACTTTCCCTATTTGCACAACCGTGATTTCGGTACCCAATTTTTAAAGCGACTACCCACCCAGTCGCCCGCCAGTTGCACGGTGTGACGATTGAACCTCGTACCGTGGCACCGCAACCGATATTTAACGTTTAAAATGTTAGTATTATTCTCAATTTCAATTATCTTTGACCATTTACTTGTTATTAATATACATTTTATAATAATAATAATTATTATTCTTTATTGCTTTGACAGAATACAAAGGCGAAAAAAGAATCATATTTACATATACAAAAGGCGAAGTTCAGATGCCATTTTGTAGTAATGGCTCTGTTCTTCCACCTAACCTTAAAAGTTAATAATAATAGTAAATTCCATACAGCCTACTGTTTTAAAATTGTCCTCAAACGAATAATTCAAAATAATTGCGTAAATCTTGCACCTGTAATAGTCACCATCGCCGAATCCGGTACTTTCACCATTCACATACTTACTATAGGTCACTAGTATTACATAGATCAATATCGGAAATTACATAATCCCAAGTTACTATTTCCTCGTTGTAAAGCATACACGCAAAGGCTTTTAGTGGCGGGTAAAAAATCGCTAACATCAACACGTTCGCCAAGCGAAATGATAGACAATAAAATTACACGTGTTCCAATCCAATAAATTAAGCGCACCTTGGGGCGATCGATATTGGAAATTAATTCGGTGCTATAACGTTACTGATGTCCATTACAGATCGCTATCTCGACGCGAGATAACGGCCAGTCGTTTTTGCCTTTTCTTGTTCTGCGTCGGTGCCACTGTCTGGTATTGGGTTTGATATTTCAGGGACGTTGCGAGGCAAAGATCTTATTTGGTGTCTTCAGATCAATAGCAACCGCTGAACGGCTGAATCACTGTTGCACTAGAAAACGTTTCAGCCGACCTAGGTTAGTTTTGTTGTAAGGTTATCGCTGATTGCTTTTTTCCATATACGTCTGCTCATTTGAGGAAGCTCGACTAGGATATCCTGTTATGAAAATAACTAAATCGACGGTTTGCATTTGTACAGTTTTTAATTTGATTTGTACCATAAATGAGAACTGGTTTTATAGAAAAACATGTATAATGTATAATCGGTAACCTCATTTTACCTTGCGATGTAGAGACTGGCGTTTTATACGTTTTAGCATCTAGCGGTGCAATACTCAACCTGGCCCAGTTTCGGGTTACAAAGTTAGAGCGCGCATTTCGTGCTTGCGTAACAACCATTGTGTAAGGTGTGTGTCTTGGTGATGTGTTGATCTTGTTACTCTATCTCTTAGGTATAGAAAAACATACTACATAGTGGCTTGTGATCGTTAGGATCTGATTGTTGTATATCTTGGAGAGTAGATGGAGTGTGGCCCTTGATTGAGTTTACAAGAAGCGGACATACAAGCACACAAATGAAATGTTGATGTTTTTAGAAGGCTGAAGAAGATCTCAATTTAATATCTAAGTAACATATTTGGCACATTCCATATCCAAGCTGTATAAGGTGCTTGAGGTAGGTTAAGTTATGACTGATTATTTTTGTATTTTGAATAGCACATGTAAATACCAAACGAAGACGGCGCATAGAAAATTGGCAAAAGCGTTACAACAGTAGCTATATGCCTTGCCGAGAAACCTAACTGATCTACGTCATTAGGTTTCTGGAAGTTTATTGACGAAACTGAATGAATTATCGCGCAACCAAAGTAAAATATAGCAGGTAGAAAACTCGGAAAGATTGACAAATCTATATCAGCGGTAAATATTAAATACAAATCAATTTAGATGTTTATATAATTGGAATACAAGTTATTATTGAAATTGGATAGAGTTTTTAGATAAATGTATTTATACAGCCTCCAACAATTAAACAAACGTGACAATAATTATAAGTATTTTCAGACTTTGGCGGTTTTCATAAAATAATTAAAGGAATTGATTTGCAACATGATCGACTTTCAGGCGGCCGGCCCGGGTTCGATTCCCGATGGACTTGAGACGGATTTTAAAAATCGTACGTTCCCCGGCTACCACGCTAACACCTGTGGTAGTCGGTCACCCCTAACAAGGGAACTCTTCCTTCATTTCGACGGGCAAGGGTAGCCACCTACCCGACTTACGAGTTAAGATGGTTCACAGAACCACAATTGTGTAGAATAAACAGGCCACTGGCCCAATATAAGAGGAAGAAGAAGGAGAAGAAGAAGATTTACAATATGGAGAGACAAAGAACACTAATTTTTTGGAAAGTCAATCGGTTCAATGTAAAAAACAATGTGAAGTTATTTAGATGGTCTTGTATGAATGTAATAGTCATAGCAAAATAATACGAAAAAATACACCCAGTTTAAGAAAGAAATCATATTTTGAGACACCTACCATCTCTTAAAAAGTGTATGAGATCGTATTATGAAAAAAGGAGTAGCGGCGTTTGAGAGCCAAAATAAAATGCAACGTTGTATAGATATTGTAATGGTCTTAGGCCCACGACTCGACTTTACTAGCAGTGCAAACTGCAATGCTAAACTTAAATTTCAAATAATAAATGCATTGGTAAAGAGATGCCAGTAATAATAAAGTAATTAAGTAAGGAACGCAAATGGCGAGCTTGTTTTTCACAGGGGTCGAAGGTGACTTGCAAATAAATTAAATAATAGGTTTGTGCATAATGAATAGCCGAACCGAAAGAAATTATTAGACACAAAAAGGTTTGCTATGTTTAAGTAAAAGAAGCTTAGATTTCAATAAAGCTAATCAGTGAAATTGGTGAGGATTCTAAAATGGTAAAGAAGCCAGAATAAGATAACAATACATTGCGAAAGAGCAATCTGAAAAAGCAGGCAGGTGGACATGAGAAAGCAATTAGAAAAGCAGGCAACAGGATATGAAGAAAGCAATTGAGAAGCAAGGAACTCTTAAAATAATTAGTGCATTGAACGGTTGTGAATAGCAGAGCAAATAATATACGTGTTTGTGTGAGTGGCACAAAGAGGCGATTTTAAATATAAGAAACAGACAATAAATTTAGTTTGTAAGAAATTTGAATATTTAAAACTGTTATCAAACTTTTTTCTAGAATGTATTTAAATTAACCAAAACTTATTTCCGTTTATATTGTAACCAGAGCAATAGTTTCTATTTTGTTTTAATAACGGAGGAGAACAAATGAATATTTAAATTAAGCTTGACAGTGTAAATTGTGCTCCACTTTAATTATATTTTTAATGCAATAAATGAGCATTTTTCAAGCCAAAAAGTATACCATTTTGTTGTGTACATATCCGAGATTGGGTGGTACCGTTTGTGAAAGTTTCCGCCACCAAAAAAAATAAAAATTTTACAAGAGCGTCTCTGAGGATTTTCGCCAGCCGATCCAGCTCAAGATTCCGATAAATGCTTCCAGCCAAAATAAGGGTCCAGAGCCAGGGGTCTGCGTTGCGATACTTAGGACGGGACTGCAGGAGTGCGACCGGCAGCTTCAACAGCGAGGAAAGCCGCTCCAGGGCCAGCAACACCCCAGGTACTTGTCTTCGAATATCGGAGGAGCCGCCGTTATAAGGTACCTCAAAATTTACCTAAAATATAAGAGTAAGCGGTCGGATTTCGACGTGCATATTAGAGGACGCCTTACTGAGGAGGATTCGAGCATTTCCACGACCACAGCGAAGGTGCAGTTCGCAAAACAATCGGTTTTCCAAATTTGAGGTTATGCGAAGGTATAACAATTGCGAGCTCGAGTCGGCATCCCTTCTGATGTCACGAAATAAATTAGTGCCTGAAACAAAAGCCGATAATTACCGCCAAAGCGCGAAAATTTGAATAAATATTTTTTCGAATGTTCATGGTTTCACTGTTGTTTAACGTCAAGAACGCAGAATTGTACCCGTGAACCATTTTGTAGGTTTTTTGACCGTATTGCAAACACTAAATGCGGTGAACAGAGCCGTATCAGAAAATTTTGTAATTTATCAATCAACTAGGAACCCACCTGAGTTAAGAAGCTTGTTGTTCTACTTGAGCTAGCGTTTTATTATAATTAATTGCAGGTAAATAAAATATTAAAAGGGCATATAACCATTTATTTTGGGCAGTAAATAAGTACAGCCCACATTTTAACCAGCCGAATGAGGGTGCAAAGATTTAAATCATCCGATTTTTTTTGTTTTAATCATGTGATAAATAAAAAATTTCAGGTTGTTTCAATATGTTTTATTAATGAAGAATAACTAGTTATTTATAACAAGTGACTACATAATACAAAATGTATTCATTAAATACGATGTTACACTCACTGTTGTAATATTTAAATAAAAATACCAATTGACCCGCCTTCTCTGTTCCACTCTGTTACACTATTCTCGATGTTTTTTAAAACGAGCCACCAACCCTTGTAATTCAAGTTTACCCACTTTGCAAATTGCCCTGCATCCAGTTTTTTCCAGGACATTTATCTTTAGGAAGTACCGCCAAATGTCGTCGCCTCCCCCCCTCCCCCCACATTTCGATCTGCAGTAGTTTACTTTACACATTGTACCATTCCATAACACTGCACATTATTGCATACATAATACACACAGCAGAGATATCAATTACGGTTGGTGGTGAAATCCATACCTTTGCTCTCTTTATTGTTTTGCGATAAAAATGGCCAGTACAAGATTTAAAATTGAAACTATGTATGCCTACATTGCCTACTGTACAAGCATCTGACAATTAATAAGTGTTAAACTCAAACATAACAAAAACAATGGACATGGAATTGTGGACGTCGAACGAGTGATCTTTGTTATAGAATTAATTAACGCAATGATATCAGCAAAAAACCTGATTTAAATTTGAAAAATCCCGATTTAAATCGAAAAAATAGATTTTTTTAATTTTTTTATTTAAATCGTGATTTTTTGGCACCCTGAGCCTAATAAATTGATAACAGGCAAAAGTTCGATCACAGTAAAATATTAAACGAAGCATTGTGCATATTGGATTTTGCTCTAACTTACAATTTAATTAATTAAATAATAATATTAGAGACTCAATTAGAGCATTCCATTGCAATATATCCCGTACTCGTTCATATTTTTCTCTACACATCTAATAATAAATAAGAGTTGTTATGTCTGCAATACGTTAGCAGTTTTATCCAAAGGAACATAAAAATATTTGGTAGATTTTGTTTCTGACAAAATTTGGATTTTGACAGCCGTGAATTTTGAGTGAAAAGTAGTGTGCTGAACTTTTTTCGTTCTGTATGATGTTTAAGGATTGGGTCATAACGGCTAATTACAGTGCCGTTGTGGCGCCTCTTGTCGCTTGCGCCCCTAGGCAGGGGTCTACTCGGCCTATACCGAGTTTACAACGCTGGTGTTATAATCTATTGATTATCCATTTAATACATAATGGTATATTATTACACTAGTTTAATAAGAGGGTCTATTGTAGCACGAGCGGGTTTGGGGCACGAGACCGCAGCGAAGAGTGCTCCAATGGAATGAGTGCTGCAATCTCTCTTATTAAACGAGTATAATATACTATTTTATCTACTTTGCAAAAAAATAATCAAAAACTTTGAATTTTGAAATTTCATAAATGTGACAATGACAATCTGTCAATTGTTTGAAACAGTATGCTGTTTCATTGTTTTCATATAATAATAATTATACAAAAGCAGTGCTATAATGGGCTCTTTTATAGCACTGTTTTCGGGGTTAAAATAACCACACTGTGACAGTAAAGTTGATAAATAACTATTGTTATTGTGTTTTCATAAATTGTGGAAATGGTGCCAAACTGCCAACATTTTTCTTGTTCCTTTTTATATTAACATTAAAGAAAATATCTTTGCCGATCGGGACGCACGTTCAACGTACATTGAAACAAAATATGATCTGTCTAATAAGGCTTTCCAAGTTTGGTATACCGACCATAGATCTTTTTGCAACTAAATTAAATGTAAACCTGGCCCTGAATCCTTCATAGTCGATATCATTTACTTTTCCGTAGAAAGGAGATTTTTTTATACATGTGTTCCTTTCTAGCTGGTTACTAAATAATTGCGTAAAATAATCAGGGAAAATGTACAATGAATCATGACGGTACCACACTGGAACACACAACTGTGGTATTCAGTGTTCAAAATATTATTATTATTAACAAATTCCTTAGTTTTTCAACCTAGTAAAACACTTCGGGTTTTTTCAGACGGAGACACCCTCTTTTAAGACATTTTACCCTGGAAGTTGAAGTTTTGTCAGGCAATCGTTTATTCATAGAGGTTTTCCATCAGTACTACTTAGTCCTGTTATGTTTATATCTTCTCTTATTTCAAATACGTTAGCACATTACAATATTTACTTCAAAAATTGGTGGTAATTCTGTCATAGCAAATATAAAAACCCACATAATTACTCGTTGGACTGGTAGATATATAGATATAACTTCTTTTTTAACCGAACAGTTCAATGGCGGTGCCTCGTACTCAACGCTGAATTCTCAACATTCGGCTTTGGCACTAGTTTTTTTTCAGTAGCAGATAAAAATAAAATATGTTTGGAACTTTTTTGAAACTATAAACAGAATAGTCTGCATCTAAGTACCAAACAACATGTCTTTCATCTTGCGTTCTTAACTACTTATCACCTATCTAGCCTTTAATGGAAGTTCCAATTTCAAAGTTAACAGTTAAACTTGTTATATCGCTAGCTTTAATCACAGGTCATTGAATGCAAACGTTGTCAAAAGTACGTTGAACAAAAATATTGCTCGCTTTGATGATAGATTAGAAATCAGAATCTCAGATTTGCTAGAGGGTTCTACTTCTAAACCTTTTAAACCACTTGTGATAATTCCTTAATTCCGGGAAAATCAAAGCTATGTTTAGCCCCAGTGATTGATGTCTATCAAAAACATACTTAGTGTAGTAGACTTAAAGAGACTCGTTACTTGATACAAAAAACCGATGCATCCAACAACCCCACAACGCCTTAGTAAATGGTATCGCGAGACGCCTAAAGTCGGGGTAACTGGCAATCCTTTTAATTGAAACACACTCGGACACGAAGACCAAAGCTACTGAGATTAATAAGAACACTTAAGTAGATACAAATACTTGCATTTATTTTTCTGCCGTTTACAGAAACCTTAAGTTTACGTATTTACATCTTCTTATTAACTAACTTAATTCTAAGTCCCTTCTGACCAAGAAAGCTCGGTGGGCGTTTACAAAGTTCCCAATAACCTATCAGAGCTGGTCTAAATTTTGGACATTTGGCATTACATGCGGACGTGACCGTTCATAATAGTTCTATGAATTTTTACAAGCTTGAGGATTTCTCACAGTGAAATGTGGCCTGTTCGGACCCTTAGTAAATTACCGCTATAAAGATTTAAATTTCTACTAAAAGCATTTGGTCCCAGCTGCAAATAGTTTTTATGATCGAGTTGCAACCGTTGCTTCTTCTAATCTCGTACCGGTCATATACATCACTCAATACTTCGGTTTATGAAGTAAACGCTGCATAAACTTACTCAAATCTTATTCGTGAGATTGGAATATCTCCAGCTTCCCAAGCGAAAGGCACGTTTCTGAACATCCGCTTGTTGTAATTTAAATATGACATTTTCCTACGAATTTTACCTTAAAATATTATACAGATGGCTTACAGCTAACTAAAGTACAGTATATTCCTACATAGTTCATTAAATTAAAGAACGCAAATCGTAACAGTTGCCCCCGGATTAAGATAGTCTTTGGGGTTTAAATCTATCGATTTTTACACCACAAGACGTTCTTCTTTCGCACTTAAGCAATACCAGTCATAAATCTCAGAACTCTATGGTCTCATTATGCTTACCCTAATTTAACTAACCTACGTGAATTAACATCAGTTATCTGTTGTAATTGTCAGTACTACTTTGGTTCTCGGTGACTTAACTAAACAAAATACCTAGATAAGGAATCCACGTTTCCGCATTTCTTTCCCGGTTTATAGAGAACAGTGAAATTTAACATTTGTAAAATTAATGACCACCGCAGTAATCTGCCATTCTTATTGCTCATCTGCCGTAACCAGGTCAAAGGACAGTGATCCGTTTCTACGGTAAAATGGCTCAGAAACAAATAAGGCTTTAATTTTCCGACTGCCCAGACTAAAGCTGCACATTCGAGTTCACTTGCGCTATAAGCTTGCTCCCTATCCGTGAGTTTTTTGCTCAGATACAGCACCGGATGCTCTTCTTGATTAGCATCTCGTTGCGATAAAGTCACCCCCATTCCTCGCTTCGAACAATCGGTTTGTACTATAAATTCACGGGAATAATCTGGAGCTCTCAACACCTTACCGCTCATTAATTCGTCCTTCAATCTTTGGAATGCAACTTCTTTCTGATCATCCCATTCTACTCTTGTTTTCGCATTTTTCCGTAATGCGTCTGTAAGTGGACTAGCTATGTCTGCATAGTTCGGGACGTAATGATTATAATACCCAGTGATCCCGAGAAATGATCGAATATCCCGTTTGGTTTGGGGACGTTGAAACTCCTGTATGGCCGCTACCTTTACCTCCGACGGCTGTCTAAATCCCTGACCTATTTTATGTCCCAGATATATCACCTCGGCTTTTCCCCACTCACACTTCTTAGCCTTTATCGTTAGGCCTGCTTGATGCATTGCCTTGAATACCGCATGTAGATGTTCTAAATGCTCCTCCCAAGTCATCGAATGTACCGCCACATCGTCCAAAAATGGTTCTGCGAAATCGTCCATTCCCTCCAATATGGTGTCCATTAGCCGCTGAAACGAAAATGGAGCAGATTGCAGCCCGAACGCTAACGTCACTGGTGCGAAAACTCCACGATGCGTTATGAAAGCAGCATATTTACTTGCTCTTTCAGTCATCCCTATTTGCCAGTAGGCTCTTACTACATCGATTAAACTCAGGTATCTGGCCTTGCTGCATTTTTCCACACATGCTTCTATATTAGGAACAGGATGTTGCTGTGGCACCGTAATAGCATTTAACGCTCTGTAGTCGATTACAGGCCTTGGATCCTTCCCTTCAGCCTCCACAATCATCATCGGCGATGAATACTCGCTGTTACTGGGCCTAATTACTCCCAATTCTAACATTTTATCGATTTCTTTGTCGATAATCTCGCGTACCCTCTGTGAGTGTGAATACGCTCGAGTTCGTATAATTTTTTCCTCCTTGAGAGCAATATCATGTTCCACTAAGTTGGTTCTTCCGGGTCGATTTGAAAATAACCCTGGAAATTCTTGGATTAATTCCTCCAAGCTTTTCATTTGGGTTTCCGTGAGTTTTCCTACCCCTTTGGCTTGTTTCAACACTTCCGAAGCACTTAAGATTTCGGTGTCTTCTATTTCCAGTTCTGGAAGATCGAGTTCTGCTCCTTCTTCCCCAGGTTGTGTGATTACTATCGCAATGACTTCTGCCTTTTCAAAATAAGGTTTCAACAAATTGACGTGGACAAGAGTTTGTTTACGTTTTCCCGATATTTCTTTAATTATATAATTAGTATCGGAAATTTTCTCCACAATTTCTTTGGGTCCAGTCCATTGCATCTGCAATTTGTTGGTCCTGGCTTGCTGATATAACATAACCTTCTCGCCAACCTCGTAACATGAAGCCTTCGCCTTCAGATCATAATAACCTTTTGACATTGATTAAAGAAGTATAAAGATATGCAACACAACGTTAAAATCTGTACTGCATCTCCTTGCTACCCGCGGCCCCCGCATCAAGCAACTGATTCACAATATCGTGGCGCCGCCGCCGTTTTAGCGCGAAATATCTCAACTTCCTTTCTTTGGCCACGGTGTGTTATCTTTTGTTTAGTTGCACTTTGTGTTATCAGTTAGGCAGTGAACATATATAAACCAATAACAAAGATTACGACGCTAAGCCATTTATAAATGTAACTTTCAATGCTTTGAACGTTCTTTAATAATACGGCACGCGTTGCCAACGATACATATATTAATATCTATTTGTTTCGTAGGTATTTGTATTTTAACGGCGAAATATGGGAAAACTAGATTCACTATCAATTTCCAAAATATTTGGTTTCCCCTGTTCATTTACTTGAGTTCGTATTTTTATTGGAAAAACCCAGGTTAATCGTTCACAATACGAATATTTAGAAAGTAATTTCTCCAATAGTATAAAAACGTCAAAGTTTAAAAAAGAGACAAGTGTAAACAAATAGGAGAAAAACCCATAATATTTTTTTTTATTATTTCGGAAAAAGTTTATAGAAAAGTTCCCCATATGTGAGAAGGTGTGCTTTTTATTTTTTCAATTGCTATTAACAAATAAGTGTTTTTTAATATATTCTTAATTAAAAAAAATATAACTTCGTTATTTATTTAAACCATTGCCTGACATTTGATAACATAAGATTTTGGGGTTCACAGATTACGAATCTGGCCTCAAAATTGGTCTAAAAACAAAAACGGCGTCTACAAAATGGCGTCAAGGGTCTAATTTTTTATTTTTTTTTTTAAATTTTTATTAGATGTGTAGGGGTTTTTGGGGTCGCTGATTACGAATTTGACATTAAAACTCAACTAAAACACAAAATGGCCGATCCAAGATGGCGAAAAAGCGTATTTTTTTTATTCGAACTTTATTTCTTATCTATATAGGGTTTTTTGGGTCGCTGATCTCAAATTGTATGTTAAAAATTATCAAAAATTAAAAATAGCGTCTTTAAAGCGGCAAAATAGCTTTATTTCTGAATTACTCGGTAATTATAAATATAGCATTAAAAGGTTAATTTTTATTCTGTACGATTATTATTATTATTATTTAATAAACATTATATACAAATAAAATTCTAAATTGTTAAATTAACTCAAATTTAAATAGATTAAATAGATTTAAATATAACATACGAATACATACGTTTAAATTCCAACGCCTAAAAATGTGTTTTCTACAACCTCTTTGTAGAATTTCCAAAAGATATTACTGAATTAATAGATTTTTCTGTTTGTGACGGACGGCGGAATGTTATTACATAAAAACAAATGGCAACTTGTTCAACAGTATGGTGCAATTTTAGATAAATTAATTTTATTGTACGTAATTATCGAAAAAGCAAGTGTTTTTGTCGATTATCAGAAACATAGAATAAAATGTGCTGAAAGAGACCGACGTCTAAAAACGAAAACTGCACAGTAGTATGGCGGCACCGAAACTGGAGCAATCCGCGAATTAAACCGCGAATTAATCCGCGATTCCGCGAATTAATTCCGCGGTTTGACCTAATTAATTTCGCGGTTTGCTCTAATTATTCTTCATATGTGCTACTGATTAATCACATATGAAGTTTGATATGTAATTTACATATGTGCTACTGATTAAATTACGCATTAGATTTTTTAATTTGCTTCTGGAATTACGCGTCGGACTTCGGCGGCCATCTTGGATTTCTGGCGGGAATATTTGAAATTTGAATTTTTTCCGAATTTTTCTAAGTTCCCATATTTGAATTTGAATTTCGCGGTTTGTCGGCCATCTTGGTGCGCGCGCACTTCTCACGGCGGTTGTTTTTAAATTTGAATTTTCGCGGAAATATTTGAAATTCAAACTGGTGGATCTATTTCGCTCTTCGAAGCTGCTGTCTCTCTCTTGCATTCACTCGCGGAAATATTTAAATTTAAAAAATCTATTTGCGGCGGACCCGAGTGGGAATCGAACCCTAGTTTTCTGGTTAACAGTCTTAGCACCTTACCGCTGCGCTATCGAGGCGACTTGGAAATATAGGATTTGAACAAGACGTCATTTCGCAGCTGTGCCGTCACACCGTTCGAGTTGAAACAAACTATTTTTCAAACATTTATATTATGAGAATAGGGAATGTTTAACATATTGTGTTTACAAGCAGACACAATTTTAAAAAAAATTATATATGTAACAGCTTTGCTACTAATAATAATTTTATAATTTGCAATATAGTCGTTGTCCCAAGTTTCTGGTTAATTTCCATTCGACCGCGCATAATTTGAAAAGCTATATGAATCTAAATAATTACTTTTATTTTTATATAGCGATACACTCAATCTAGAACTCCCTTCGTTTTTGGTGTTGATGACATCTGCCTTAGAGGCGTTTTTCTAACGGCCCTTTTTTTGGAGTCGTTTCCTTATCCTGGTGAATAGAAATAATTATTTTATATAGCGAAATCATAATTACGCGTCGGCTATTTTTAAATGTTAGCGCTAATATATGAGTGACTCGGCATGTCGTTATGTGTAATTAGAAAAACACGTCATAGTCTCGGGGGTCGCTTTCTATTTCGTCATAGCTAGAAATAATTACTTTATTTTTATAATCTGCTCTTTTATAATATCGCTGCGGAACTTACGAGACGTTCTTTATGTTTACTTTAGAAACCCTTAACCCTTTTCATTTAAATCGCGAAATCCGCATAAATATATTACTATAAAAAATCGCGAAAAGTGTTGAGTAAATAAATGCAACGCATTGTAAAGCCGTAAAACTTTTAGTTATTGTACGTTTACAAGATGGGTCTTTTGACAAAGTGGAAGAACCAAACTATGCTATTGTAAATGTACAGATTTTTCACTGTCAATTTGTATATAACAACTTAATGTAAATTGGTATTTGGAACATTTTAACGAAAACAGCGACTTCTTTCGGCATAAACTGTTTCTTCTCACTACGGAACCCTATTTTATAAGTAAACGTCTGAAATTGTGTCATTATATCGATAAAAACTGCATTTTAGTTTAAAAAATTCCAATATAAATGCAAACGGACGAAAATAAAAACGCAATTAACCACAAAGTAACATAATTTTGAATAAAAAAACACAATTTCGTTGGAAAAATGTTCTGTTTCACTTAAAATTTTACAAAAACTGACATCATGTCACTTGAAATTATACAAAAAACGACATTTTTATCCAATAAGCGATAAAAAAATACGCCGTCTCACATAAATTTTAGAAAATCGACAGCATCTCCCATGAAAATTTATAAAAATCGGCATCTTGTCACATTAAATTCTGTAAAAACGACAAAAACAATATTTTTTCACAACTTTCATTGAAAAATAGTAAAATTTTACGAAAATACGTCTGTGCTGGCGACAAATGAAAATAAATTTGAATAGAAACACGCAAAAATTACGAAAAGACGTATGTGTTGACCCCCCAAAGTAACAAAAATTTGAATACGGAACCCTATTTTATAAGTAAACGTCTGAAATTGTGTCATTATATCGATAAAAACTGCATTTTAGTTTAAAAAATTCCAATATAAATGCAAACGGAGGAAAATAAAAACGCAATTAACCACAAAGTAACATAATTTTGAATAAAAAAACACAGTTTCGTTGGAAAAATGTTCTGTTTCACTTAAAATTTTACAAAAACTGACATCATGTCACTTGAAATTATACAAAAAACGACATTTTTATCCAATAAGCGATAAAAAAATACGCCGTCTCACATAAATTTTAGAAAATCGACAGCATCTCCCATGAAAATTTATAAAAATCGGCATCTTGTCACATTAAATTCTGTAAAAACGACAAAAACAATATTTTTTTCACAACTTTCATTGAAAAATAGTAAAATTTTACGAAAATACGTCTGTGCTGGCGACAAATGAAAATAAATTTGAATAGAAACACGCAAAAATTACGAAAAGACGTATGTGTTGACCCTCCAAAGTAACAAAAATTTGAATAAAATCACACAATCATACAGCATCTCACATAAATTTTCGCAAATATCGACATCATGTCACATAAATTATACAAAAACTGTCATCACGTCACTTGAAATTATACAAAAAACGATATTTTATTCAACACACGATGAAAATTGAACAAAAATCACGCAATTACAAGCCATCTCACATAAATTTTCACAAAAATCGACATCATGTTACATAAACTATGTATAATTTTGCAAATGTTTTACACTTTTTATAAAATGCATCGCTCAAAATTAAAAGAAATAGCAATTTCGTTGAAAAAATCTACTACCACAATCATTTCGATAAACAAAATTCAAAAAATCTTATACTTTTGACGGAAATATATGTATGTTGACCACAAATTAACATAATTTTTAAATAAAAACGCGCAATTCGTTGAAAGAAATATTCTGACACCACCAAAACACGCAATTTCATTGAAAAATATATATATGTTGTCCACAAATTAACATAAAGTTGAATAAAAACACGTAATTTTGTTGAAAAAATGTTCTGGCCCCTTCATTTCACTTAAAATTTTACAAAACTGCCATCATAACACTTGAAATTATACAAAATATATGTATGTTGATCACAAATTAACATAAACCTGAATAAAACACACAATTTCGTTGAAAAATTTGCAAATGTTTTACACTTTTTTATAAAATGTATCGCACAAAATTAAAAGAAATCACAATTTTCTAAATTATATCACGCTATTATGAAATCGTAGATTGATTTTTTGAAATTTTACACTTTGTAACTGTAAAATAACTACAAATACTAATATTTTAGCTTTAGACTTTGTAATTATTGCAGATTCGAGAAAAAAACAAAGCAGAGTGGAAATAAAAAACATAAACACTTTGTAATAAACAAATATATTGTTCTTATTTCTTATAATACTTAATAATATAAATATAAATGTACAGCAGAATGTCTTATTTCTAAAAATTCGCTAGCAATTTACAAAACTGTAGTTTGAGGTGCACGACATTTCAAATTAAAAAGACTGCAAGTAATAAAATCAGAAATTCATTGTGTAATTTTAAAGTTTAAGATGCACCCAATCTAGAATTCCCTTCGTTTTTGGTGTTGATGACATCTGCCTTAGAGGCATTTTTCTAACGACCCTTTTTTGGAGGCGTTTCCTTATCGGCGTTCTTCTGACTGAACCTTTTTGATGTGGACTTGGATGAGTAGATGGTGTTTTTAATTTATATTCTAAATCGGACTCGCAGTTATCAGTTTCCATTTCGGTTTTTCCTGTAGTATCAGTCGGGGTTGGCTTCTTTTGCTGTTTAGGTTTAGCTAGCAGCACATTAGCAACGTTAAGGTCTTTGATGTACTCAGCAAACTGTAGGCGTCCGGGTGGATTAATAGTTTTTCGAGGCCGCAGAGTGTCATGAATTAAATCGACTATGTTAGACGCCTGTAAAATTTCACCCTTTATAGTAACGGTGCCCTTGTGATCCCAGCTCACATCGCTTGAGGTACTCAAAATGCGTAGGAAAACTTCAGCTTTTTTCTTAAAAGTTTTGGGAAGTGTAGATAAAATAACGGCATTTGATAGGCTGTCACTGGTTGTTTCAATAGGTATTTTGATTGGCTGCCGCGCCTGGTTTGTGAAATGAAGGAATCGTTGTAAAACCTGATTGTACTGGATCCATTTATCGTGATCAGTTAATTTGGACTTTAAAACTTTTTGCATTTCGTCATCAAGCTGTGATAATATATTTTTCTCCGCATCATCGCCAGACTTAAGACGTTGGACAAATTCCGGCGATACAATCAACATCTTCCGCTCTTTGTCCATTTTAGTCGAAAAGGAGCTCAGTCGTTTGTTCTAGTAGAGCCGTCGTGAATAAACTAGCTTAAAATCAAGACTTTCATAATAAATATATAAAAAAATATATGACAGGTACGGGAATCGAACCCGTATTCTCTCTCGAGATCAGAACTTGAATCTGAAGCCTTAACCATTCGGCCAACCTGCCTCCCTATATAAACGAGCACTCTCTGCATAATTAAGAAAATATATAGTTTAAATAGCCTTCTGCATGCAATTTCAAACAATATTTCATATAAATTAAGCCATGTACA
>OW679196.1:51373808-51465241 GCA_940337035.1 Agriotes lineatus
GTTCAGTATCGTTTAATGTACGTGAAGCGTAACTAATGGGTTTACCATCTTGTGAAAGAACTGCACCAAGAGCATATTTTGAGGCGTCAGTAGTGAGTTCAAACGGCTTGTTAAAATTTGGGTATTGTAAAATTGGTTCGTTGATTAAAAGGTTTTTACAATAGTCGAAAGAATCTTTAAAATTTTGGGTATGAATAATTTTGTTGTCTTTCTTTAAGCAATAAGTGAGGAATTTAGTGATTTTTGCAAAGTCTTTTATAAATTTTCTATAGTATCCAAAAAGTCCTAAAAATGATTTGATTTCTGTTCTAGTGTTAGGTAATGGGAAATTTTTAATGACTTCTATTTTAGAGGGATCTGGTTTTATTCCGTCAGGTGTTATTATATGGCCTAAATATTTTACATTTTTCTGAAGAAATTCAGATTTGTCGAGTTGAATTTTTAGATTGGTGTCCTTACATTTTTGAAATACGTTTTTAAGTCGCTCGATATGTTGTTGTAATGAAGTCGAATAAACAATAATGTCGTCGAGATATACTAAACATTGATTTGGTGTTAAACCTGTTAAAGCGGTATTTATGGCTCTTTGAAAACTGCTTGGAGCGTTTTTCAAACCAAAAGCCATTCTTTTGAATTGAAATTTTCCATCCTCTGTTGAAAAGGCTGTTTTTTCTCTATCTCGGGGATCCATTTCAATTTGGTGGAAACCGGAGGCTAAGTCGAGAGTTGTAAAATAGTTTGCTCTGCCTAAATTGTCTAAAATTGTCTCTATTCGGGGTAAGGGAAATTTATCGTCGATGGTCTGTTCGTTAAGTTTTCTATAATCGATAACGATTCTCCATTTTTGCTTGCCTGAGGCATCACGTTTCTTTGGGACTACCCAAATTGGAAAATTATATGGTGATTCGCTAGGTTCGATTATATCTTCTTTTAGCATTTTATCAATTTGTTGCTTGACTTCTTGTCGGTATATATGTGGATATCGGTATGTTTTAGTGAAAATCGGGGTGTCTGTTTTCGTTCGTATGCGGTGCTTGGTTAAATTTGTAGTCGATAGAGGAATCTCGGGGGTATAAAATATTTCCTTATAATCTAAACAAAGATTTGTTAATAAAGCTCTTTCTTCTGGATTTAAATGATCTAATCTTAAATTATTTTCTAAATTTTGAAGAAGTATTTGTTTCTGACGAGGGTTTGAATTAAAATGACTATTTATTTGAATTTTTTCCTTTACAGGAGTGTGGTCTTCTAAAATGAGAATTTGTGATATAATTAATGTTTGGGATGTATCCGATGTATTTATTAAACTTGTTTGGAACCAGTTGTTTTTTAATGTAACCATTGCTGAAGGCATTATTATATTTTTGGTAAAATTTAATTTAGGAGCTAATTTATAACCATTTTTTCCTACTGCGGGTAAAGTAACAAATTGTTCTGTTCGCGGTGGTAACGTAATGTGTCTTAAAATGTCCTTAGAGGGTTTAATTTTGGAAAAATTGCACTGATTGCGTTTTTGTTCTTCTTGTTTTAATTTGGAATGGTTGTAGTAGAATGGTACGGTTGTCTTTTCAGTTTGAATATGCATCCATCGATAGTCGATGTTTGCAGGGAGGTTAGCTAGGAGGTCTGTGCCTATTAGTCCTACATATTCTTCGTGAAAATCGAATAAATAGCAAAGATGTGTTCCATCTTCTGAAAATAAATTTTGAATAGGTACTTCTGCTACCAAATTGTGATAAGTAGTTCCATGAGAAGTAGACATTTCGAAAGGATGTTCGTAAATTGAATCGGGGTAATATGTGTGTACAAATTTTGGTGAAAGAATAGTACGTGAACTGCCAGTATCGATTAGTAATTTATCGCCAGTTTGAGGTATAATGATATAGGGTAAATTTGATTCTTTTCTACCGAGGCATTTGACGAAAATTTACGGCTTCGCCGGGGTCTTCTTCGATGTCTGAATCTGATTCGGGTAAAGAGAAAAAGTCTGTGGTTGGGTCTAATTCGTTGAAGTATGTGTGACAATTATTGTCTTCTGTTATTTCAAAGTTTTCGGGAGTTTCCTCATTATAGTAAGGTTGTTGGTCATATTCGGGTTCATATTGTGATTGATTAGCGACATGTTTGTTAAATAATTCTTCGGAATAGAAGTTTCTCGGTTGATTGGATTGTCGAATGTAGTTATTTGGTCTAAAATTGGGTTTATAATTTTTATTTTGGGTGCCTAACTGTTGTGAAGCTGGGCGTTTTTGAATGGTACTAGTTTCCATAGGTACGGGTTTAAAGGTAGGCTTAAAATTTGGCTTTGGTGCAAATGCATTTTGTGTATGTATCACGTTAGATTTTGGATAAGTTGGAAATCTAAAATTTGGAAATGGGTTTTGATTGGTTTGAAATCTAGGGTTTGGTTGAAATTGTGGTGGCTTTTGATAGTTTTGTGAATGATTCGGATAATATTGAGTCTTGAATGGTGTTTTAGATTGATTTTGTGGTGTAAATTTGTTTTGTGGTTGACTAGTATTATTACTAAAAGAGAAATTCTTTCCTTGAAAATAACGAATGTCTAGTTCATCTTTTACAAATGTTAGTGCTTGTTCTAAAGAATTTGGTGCACGACTTCTTATGAAGCTGCCAAGAGGTTCTAATAAACCACTTATGAAAACTTTTAAGGCTAAACTCTTCGAAGTTTGCAATTTATGATCTTTGATTTCTTGAATTTCATTTCCTAAAGATATTTTTGAATTTAGGATGGCTAAAAGGGATCTAATTTTATTGAAAAAGTCGATAGGGGTTTCCTTTTGATTTTGTCTAAGTCTGGAAAGATCCATTTGAATATTTAGTTCGGAACGTTGGTCACCGAAATTATTTATTAAAACTTGTTTCAGTTCTAACCATGAAATATACGTGTGTCCTGTAACAATTTCTAAGGCTGCACCTTTTAAACGGTTGCGAGCAGCAGATAAAGGTAATTTATTGATATAGGCATTGACATCTGGTTGCCAAAATTGATTGAATATGTCCTCTACAGCGCGGATGTATTCGCAAAGTTCGGCGGGGTTGCCGTGAAATGTTGGAATTTCATTTAGCATACTCATATGGAAACCTAAAGGGTATCCATTAAAGACTGGTGCTGGCGGAACAGCTTGATTTAAATTTTGATTCTCATTTGCCATTGTTAAATTTGGTATTAGACGGGGTGGTCTTAAAGTTATTCTATTTTGAGTTAGATTATTTTGAGTTAAGTTATTATTTCGAGTTGTATTTTCGAATTCACTTTCAGATTCGCTTTCAGACGATGTGTCTGTATTAATCATTAACACTATGATTTTAAAAATTCGTTTATGTTAGTAAACAGTGCTTAAGATTAGGGATTCCTAATTGAATTCAGGGTTCCTACGCATGATTGCAAAGTCGGTTGGCGAATATTAAGTATACCTAACGTATACGCCAGTACCTCATCTCGTTTGCAACCACCTGAGCTTATAAATTAAAAATTGTAAAGCTATGTTAGTAGCTGTTTAAAATATTAGTTTAAATTCTCTTGTAACAAAATGATATATGTAACTTTCTTACTTATTCATTGTTGTTGATCTCGATGGATCTAGTTGTTGATCTCGGTGGATCTAGTTGTCGATCTCGGTGGATCTAGTTGTCTTCAATAGACGGAGTTGTTCCCAATGAACTGGATGTCTGCAATAGACAGGGTTGTTCCCAATGAACTGGATTAATCGCGATGATCGGCTTGAAAACTGCAACCAGCGGGCTCGACGCTTCGGCGATGCTTGTCCTATGGTCGGCTCGAGGGTACAGATGCGGTTGTAGATCTTCGGAGGCAGGGATCTTGCAATTAAGGGTTGAAACCCACGGTGCAAATTGGTTTTAATGGTCGAAAACTCTTGAGACCGTTGCAAATATCCGAAAGACTGCGCCAGTTAAGTTTATTTAACGACGATTAGTGTTTTTAAAAAGCATTTATTTATACTTAAAACACTAAACACTTTACAGACGTCGGAGCTCTGCTCCACACACTTGATTCAGGACAGGCTAACCTGAGTGTCGAAACAGAACTGAATGCAAGAAGCATCTTAACACTAAGGAAAACTCTTATCCTAAAGAAATGCAAGCTAGTTTCCGTTCCCACAGGCGTTATCATAAAGTTCTAGGAACAGAGTACAGATCTAGCGGGTTCTAATCTTATCTCTAAGCTAGTAAGCGTTTCTAGTCACGTAACTCGCGGGCGAATGTTTGCGAAGCCAGTACTGTCAAGGTCCGTTACGAAATGTAATTATTAATACTCCACATCTGACTGTATTCATTACATAACGCTTTAATTATTTTAAAAACACTTTACCTGTAACGCAAAAAACAACTAGAATAACTTTACAACTTCACTTCCAGTTCGAAATTGTAGTTTTATAATCTCACTTCACTTTTAGCACATGGGCTAAAAGTAAACAGCTGATTTCTTTAACCACGCTAAACTATAAAACGTCACTTTTAGTGAAACAAGCTAGCGCTAAAAGGCCTACTTTCAGTAGTGGTCGTAGATAAAAGTGCTACAATAGTATAGTGCTATGGTAGAAAATCTGTTTAATAAATTGTGAAATTTCCATAAAACTGTTTTAACCGAATAACTATTAATTAGATAAGTTGTTATTAAAGCCATTAAATAACCGTTTTAATATATTTATTATGCATTGATATATAGATACTTCAACAATTATCGATTAGAAAAATTGCTTCAGCTAAATAATATGAATCCATTGAAATTACCTTAAAAACTTAGGAGTCAAGTGCAAATAAACTAAAAACCGATAAAATAATCATTTATAGCGGTCGGAATCAAGCAACCTCGGAAATTAATTTCACAAAGGTTACTCCAAATCATAAATGAAGCTGCGGTCAGTGTTCGGCGAAGTAGTCGTCCTTTTTGCAGAGATAAATTACCGATTAATCTCGCGTGAATCACATCTTATTTTCTCGAAGAGTCGGTTTTCTTTTTTCGCGAGTGATAGTCGCACATAAGAAATATCCATTGGCTCGGCTTCGGTGGTTTCTAATAATTGGTACGTGCTACTTAGCTATCTGGACTGATCTTTTTGTCCAATGGCAGATTTCTCCGAGTTCGCTATCGTCGGCTAATGATCGAACGAAATTGACATCGGAAACTAGTCCGCTGGGAGACGTTTAAAAACCTGAAGAAATCGCGCCGACCATACTACGTTTTGTAGCGTTGTTTCAATGGGTTAGTTGGATTAAAACATGACAAACCGTGAAGGCGCAGCTGCGCAAATTGCCGGCGACAACTGAAGCACAAAATTAAAGCCTAGATCAAGTTTTTTCCAAATAGAATCTTGCGCGATCTAGATCAGTGGATCAGCGACACATCCGCGTGATCGATTTGCATTTGATCTCTTTTGATGCCATAACCGATACTTGCTGATTATGCGGGGACTCGCAGAACAACATGACGAATTTGTTTACGGCACTTTTTATTGGGTTGTAATTAACCGATTGCATCGACCTCCGCCTTCAAGAAAACACAAACGGTAAAATAACTCAGACATAACAATCTATCAACGATACACTATTGCTTTTTATACTATAGAATCATTGCGTCCGTAAATTGGCATTTGAAATTACGGTTCAATTTTGAAAATATCGAGTTACGCAGCTACGTATTTGTGCATTTTTTCTATCGAACATAGTTCATTTTTAGCTTTTAGGGAAACCTTCAGATCAATTTTATTTTGTAAACAGCACTCTGTCCCCGTAAGAATGCATAGCATGGAAATCTCACAAACAGTATGTCTAATCTTGTTAAAACATTAATTAAAGTTTTATTTTAAAATTATAACGCTATTTTAAAATATTGGTTTAAGAACTGCTGTCAACTCTCAACTGCTGAGGAAATTCATGGAGTCATTAGCAAGAATGTGCTGTAATTGCAACTCAGCATTTTATCTGGCACCTCTGCGCCATCTCATTTCACAATACCTTCAGCATAATGCAATTTCCCACGCCCACATACGAAAGTGGCAGTCTCCCTACAGTCAAGTAGCCACGAAAAATGACAATATCATTCACCCAGTCGATATAAGAACGAACGTGTTTGTTATGAAAAAATGCACAATTCACAGTTATACAGTCAACTAAATATGCAATTTTAACCTAAAAACTGCTGACCTTATGTCATTTTAACCTAAAAACTACTGACATTAGAGTTGTCACAATAAAGCTGTCATTCATTAAATTGCAAAAATGTGTCTTTTTTGTGGTCGTGGGAAAAAGTGTATCATAGGCTCATGTTTAAGTCACTCGGCTTCGCTTCGCCTCGTTTCTCAAATATACTCGAACTATACATTGCACTTTCGCAGCTTGTTATGTAATATACCATTACAGAACAAAATGCAACGTTTTATTTACATTAATTAATTATTAATTGCCCTACTAGGTTAAACAGTTCATTATTCAATGATTTGCGCGTACGATGTAAAATCGTTTTGTATATAATAAATATGTTTTAAAATACACTGTGTTACCTAACTCTGACCATAAAATAAGGAGTAGCAAAGGCTACCGGATTCTCAGCCGGAGCTGGTCGTGGGTCGAACAAAAGACTTAAAGCGTAAGCTGAAACGATGAGTAAATTATGGGCGCCAAGTAGCAGATAACCCAGCACTTTGCTAATCATCAAATAAGACACTACGGAAGGTGCTACTAAGCGATCCTGAAAATTAGAGATAGCGACAAGGACACACAAATCAATTCGCAGGCATAAGTAACGAGTATATATAATTTAATAGAATATTAACATTAATAAAATATTAACAATGCTCGGTAGTATATCACAACAACGACAGATATCACAAACCAGATTTCATATACCAAGATAGTTTATCACAGATTGAACTCACCAGTTTAAATAAATACAGTAGTCGAAGATCGTAGCAATTCGCATGTATGACCAAACGCGTCTCAAATTTAAGCGGTAGTTAAGGTTTTGTTTTGTTTGTCAAGTTAAAATCAACGCTAAACCCTCAGTTGCAAAAATACATAACTGTACTAGTAATCAAATGTACACAAATCCCATTATTACCCAAGATCTTGGTTTATAGGGGCGCAAAATTACCCGAAACACTCTAATTAAATCTCGCCCTAAAGGGGCGTAATTGCTTAAACAACGATCGGACTGATTTCGCTAATTTCTTGCAAAATGGGGCCGCACTAAGCCAAATTCAACCGACTGACAGATCTCTCCACGGAGATCGAGTCTAAAATCGTTCAAATGGGCGTATGCAAGAATTGCTATTACAAACATTTACATAAGGGAAACCTTATCGTCCCTATGCATCTACATTAGACACAGCCTGAACGCTAATGGAAGCTTGAAATGTCAAGTTGCAAATATTAAGATGTTATACAACAAAATAGGTTTACTTTAAACTGCAGGTGAGTTATCACAACATTAAAGTAAGTAAATTTAATCAATTATCAAAATCTGGCCGTAGCCCAAACGCTACAATGAATAATAATTAAACACACATTAAAATGAAGCCTATAACACAGGTTAAGTTGGTCGAGCTCAAAACTGCACAAGAACGCTTAAGAAAATTGCAAAGACAGACCTTGGCTGCACCAGGTGACGAACGTGCTAAATCGGAGGCCTACTGCACGATGTCGAGAAAGCCAGGTGATCCAACGGGCTTTACCGCAGGTAACGTAGAGATCTCGGGCCAGTAAATCTGCTAGCCTGTTTTAGGGACTGGAAATCTCCCAAACTCACAGCCAGCCGACTGCAGCAACTGCCTGGAGAAAGTGCTCTCCAAGAAGGGCCAAATCCATCGACCAAACGCTTCGAAGAGTTTCTGCGCCACCATGAACAAACTCGCCGCTCACCAACAGAGATGCGTTAGTTCATACTATAGGACTGCTTCCTAATCTGAGTGCGTTCACCGCCGGTACCAAAGGGGAATTGAGTGCTTTCACCGCCCGTACCAAAGGGGAGCTAAAAGGGACAACATTCTGCCTTAGAAATATAACCATTAATTGTCAAAATAGCATACCGTTAGGTGTTCTGCTCCAAATCGCCCAAGTAGTTACATGTGCTTGTCAGATGAATTCCGGACAAAAGTCCGTGCTTGAAATGTATCACAACAAAAACGTCGGGGACGTCTCCCGGACAAAAATCACACCAAGATATACATTTTCATGCTAGGATGAGCGTGACAAAACCGAATTACAAATATTCGTGCATCGATTAACCAAAGATGCTTTTCACCACATCCATCTTCTGACAAGTCAAAATGGCTAATGATATTTGACAGCTAGGCCCAGAATTCAAAATTTGCAGAAACATCGCATCTGCAACCCACATAGCACGCATATAACGTGAGGCCTAATCTGCAGTGACTTTACTTGAGGAAATGGGTAACTAAAACTAGGCTATTTAAAGTAAGTTAGATCTAGGATTAGTCCGATATAGGGTAAATAGTTAGAGCGAAATGTGCAAAGTGCCTTGAATTAGGCAAGGATAAGGCAAATCGTTAAATTAATACGAAAAGTGACTTTTGGCCCATAACAACTGCGCCAATAAATTAAGGGAACACTAAAAAAATAGTTGTAAATTCCATTTTTACAAACTGCAAGAAGCGAAAGTGAGTCAACTAGTTAGATTATCATTTATTTAAACAAAAAATAATTAAATTTAATTATTCCTATTTTCTAAATCTAAAGGACAAACAAACATGGCAAAACTGTGCAAAACAACGCTTAGGAACTTTATAATAAACTTCAAAAAATTAAACAGTCAAAGAAAGCTAGTAGCGCGTATGACCTCCGTGAGCTTAGATAACGGCCTGGCACCTTCGAGGCATACTTTCAATCAATCTCCGTATATCTTCTTGAGGTATGTTGGTCCATTCCTCCAAAAGAGCTACCATGAGCTGTTGAAGACTCTCTGGGGCTACAAGTCTGTTCCTGATCCCCCGATCCAACTCGTCCCATAAGTGCTCAATTGGATCCAGGTCTGGGCTAAAAGCGGGCCAGTCCATCACGGAAATTTGGTGTTCTTCCAAGAACCTTCTTGTCTGAGCTGCTACGTGTGGACGGGCATTATCTTGCTGGAACAGAAATCCAGGACCTATACGGGCCGCAGTAGGTACCACATGGTTTGTAAGAATGTCCTCGATGTATCGGGCAGCATTCATTCGTCCAGGTACAGCAACGAGATCTGTACGAATGTTAAAAGCGATACCAGCCCACACCATATCAGATCCTCCTCCAAACTTATCAAACTGCTGAACCAGTTCTTCACGATAGCGTTCCCCTGCACGTGCCCAAACTCGAAGACGACCATCACAACGTGTCAACCTGAATCTTGACTCATCACTGAAAAGCACTGATGACCACTGCTCCATTCCCCAATCTGCATGTTGTTGAGCAAATGCCAACCGGTCTCTTCTGTGATTCTGAGTCAATCGTGGTTTTCGGACTGGCCTTCTTGACCTCAGATTGTTCTCCCGCAACCTTTTTCTTATGGTTTCTGTACTAACCTGGATACCACTGGCTCTTCTGAGGTCATTTTGTAGGTCTCTAGCAGTGGATGTGCGTCGTCTAAGCGCACAATTGCGCACAAATCTGTCTTGCTGTACGGTTGTTGCGCGCTTTCGGCCCTGACCAGGTCTCCTACCATAACTTCCTGTCACTAAGTAACGATTCCAAACCCTGGACACAACAGAAGGGCTCACATTAAGTTCCCTTGCAACTTGACGTAAGGTGTGGCCTTCTTCCATTAATGTTACGGCTCGTGCAACTTGAACTTGACTAAGATAGAGTCCCTGTATATACACTTCACCGCAAAATTAAGGGATCAGAAATAAAAGTGCAATTTTTTTTATCGTTGAAGATATTGTTATGAAACTCATACGCAATAAAGATCGGACTATTAATAAACATTTAATAACATAACTTCGATCATCGGTGGTTAGAGAAAATCTAGACTCGTCGGTGAACAACACTGCTGCCCATTCTTCATATCCCAGTTCAAACGATCATGACCAAATGTTAAACGTAGCCTCTGGTGAAGGGGGGTCAAATTTGGACCGGTTGCAGGACGTCTTGCCTTCATACCAGCATCATGTGGTCTCCTCAATACGGTATCGCAGCTAATGACTGTTCCGGTGGATCGTTGGAGATCATTCTTCAGTGATCGAGCAGTGATGAACCTTTCACGTCTCGCTGTTACGGCCAAATACCGGTCTTCACGCATGGTGGTTTTCTTTTTACGACCTTGGCCCCTGGCATAATTACCTGTCATTCGAAACCGCCGAGACACTCTGCAGATCACTGACTGGGCAACTAAAAGCCTTGCAGCAACTTCTCTCTGAGTATAGCCTTCCTCGAGCAGTGTGACCACTTTAGATACATCTACCTCCGAAAGAGAGTTTCTATGAACATCGGCTGCCATTTATTTTGATTTATATCACTGTACCAATTGTTTAGAACACCCTGACAGACAACCTTTAATTACAAGACTTATGCGATATCTGCAGCATTTGTTATCAAGCAGCATTTTTGTGGTATCTCAAGCTATGAATTTCCCTAAAATATGCACATGTAGCGATAAATAGTGCTATCTTTATTGCCTATGAGCTTCATAACAATATTTTCAACGATAAAAAAAATATTGCACTTTTATTTCTGATCCCTTAATTTTGCGGTGAAGTGTAGTTACAAAAGAGTTGAGACAACGAGGGAATTCATTGTGATTGGTGGATCACGCGCGTCGTATATTTGAATACTCATTGCCTTAGAAACAGTTTCCCATTAATCAAATTTGACAAATTGTTCATTTAAGTCAAAACTTGTCACTTTTATCTAAGTTCCTGAAATGAGGAGTTGCTGCAAAAACAGAGCCGAACAAGGTTTCTATGAAAATACCATCCTAAAAACGAAGAGCTAAGAGCAGCATATCAAAAAGAGTCCATTTTAATAAAACCAGTGGGAAGAAGTACGAGTGGATGACAGAAGGAAATTAAAAGGTGCTGCCTTTTCTACTTTATTTTCATATCATATAACCAGACCTGAAAATGGTATTTTCTTCAATCCTAAAGATGACTTTTCCGCTGAACCTTTATCTGAATCTTGCTTTGAAGACAGAAATAGCAATAAACAGGAAGCTGCTACCCAAACCACGTATGAATTCCTATACCAAAGCAAGGATTGTGTTTTCCATTCAAAATTAGTAACTCCCACCCAAACACGTTATCCTGAGAAAAAAATTAGGTAGGTACACAATGAAAAGAGTAAAAACGAGCACCTCGAAAAGGCTTTCAAAAACATTTTTACTAAAGATCAGTTTGATGCTTTAATATGCAGAAACCATCGTTTTAGGAAATGTTCATATATCTGCTATACGAAATGTGTATACATATTTCAGTTTTTTAACACTTGTTATATATTTCTGATGCAAACAGTACTCTACACTATGTTTTGAGTGCTTTGAAGCAGCAGTAGAAATTTAAATAAAGGTGTTTTAGATAAACGATCTAGTGACTTTCAAACAGTATTTCTGCGCATGCATGCATGATGCATGTTTTGGATCAAATTTGGCGGCTGACGTTTGTGTTTTCTCAACTCTTATCTAACTATATACAGGGTCTCTAGACTAAGATGCCTCATTTTAGTGGTAAACAGCGTAAAGAAATAAAATAATGACGTAGACATTCAATTGTTTCCATTTTCGTTGAATGTACAGCTACTTGATATTGAAAAGATTACTTTGCATTCTGTACTTAAGTTACTTATCTGGCAATACATGTAAAAATAAAGTGCCGAGTTGCATAAAGTAGGCGAATTACTACTTACGAGGCTTTTGTCTAATAGATACATATGAAAGAAAATCCAAAATTCCATTATCTTGAACAGCATTGATGATTTTATTAGTGTTCCCCTAATTTATTGGCGCAGTTATATTAATCTTATTATATTATGGTTATGCTCATTTTAACATCGACGAGAGGGTATGCTATCTAAGCCATAATTTTGGTCGCTGAGGCTGGCAACCATCATTACCACCATCCACAAGAAAAAGATACCGCTGTCTTTGTTTGGACTCCTGGTTCTGATTGTTGCGAAATTAATAGTTATTTATGTACCCAGGGCTTAAGAAGGCGTTTATGACCTGCGGCATGAAAATAAATACAAACGTCGTAAACATATAAAACATGTAAAACCGTTACAGGTTATTGAATTAGCATCGTAAGGGCGAGTTCTTCTTCTAGTGGTACTAACTGTTAGCCAAACTGAGACCTATTAGTCCACTTAAAATGTTATGGGTCTCGTTCAAAGAGGCCGCATTCCAGAGCAAAGGAAAGAATACTACCTATATGAACGTCCCTTATTGCCAGAGGTTCTACTAATCCGACTCCAAAAATTTATGTCACAGTATTGAGAGAGCTACACGTTGACATAAAACATGAATTGAAGTTTATTCGTCCAATCGACTCACCCTACAGATGGTATCATTTGCGAATCCAATTGTGAATAAATGCTTTTGTTACCAAGGCCTGTTAGTAGGCCAGCCACGATCCTGATATTTTTCCCGCTCACTAACAGAAGTTTGGAAGTATTGTCAGAAATAATTCCCCAATAACCAGTTTCGCCTGACGTAGCCTTGGTATCGAAGCCCAGTTGGCACTGGATTGGTTATTTAATCAGTTCTCAACTGGTCTTTATGCAGTAGCATGGGTAATGCCTAATGATGACTCAGGACCAATGAGTGGCCCTTCAGACCCTTCCTGGATGGATAATCAGTTTCTTCATCACTTTATACTTCATTATGGTCTGGTATCCATAAAAATTTGACCCACTTTTTCCGAGTCTATTCAATATCTGGCAGCAACCTATAGTTGATAATGAGCGAGTACAGTGCTCTTGGTGCTGCCCCACTGTCTGTATAAATGGAGCTTGGAGTATGCTGTTTGAAGTTCCTCCTGGGCACATGTTAAGATGGCAAAAATCTCCGCGTGGAACACGGTGGCGTAGTTGCCAGAAGCACCCCCAGAGCCGTCGTGGAAGCAATACACAGCTCCTGTTACGCCTAAATATGACAATCTCTATAGCGTTTTAAAACATTTGCAGTCGAATAAACTAAATATAATGTACAGTTAGTTAGATACTATGTTTGTGCAAGTATTTTGTGCTTGAGTGTTGATAGATATTTTCATTATGTGCATAAGTATTTCTGTATTTCGAGGCAATCACACAAACTTAAATAAGCAGGTATCTCTTGTAGGTAATAATTGTTTGGATACTTCGGTATAATTACAGTTTAATCGAGAAGTTAAGCCGTGGGGGTTTGTTGTATCCACAAAACGCGATAGTGAATTTAATTTTGTTTTATTATGTTATATTCAATAAATTACTTGATCATCTTGAAGAAATATTTTTAAATGTTTAAATGTCATGTCGCAGCTGGCTTTGAAATGTCTTACAGAAGACAGCTATTTAGTTCATTTATTTGGGTATCTAATACCACAGCGAGAAAACAATAGCGAAAGTTATAATTAATTCTACAAGTAATACTTTGATCAATAGCTATTTATGATACAAGTGCTAAAAGTGCCTGTTTAGTGCACGAGACATGAAAATTATGAAACGAAGCCGTAGACTGAGGATATGTCGAGCTTTTTTACAATTATACTCTACTCGTCATTTTATAAATACTAAATTCAAAAAAAATCTCTGTGACTCAATGATTCTATCAAAATTTAATTATTGTGATACTGTGTATGGCCGTTGTGTGGATTTATATGATGCCATGAGGATTAAGAGTACAGAACCTTTTGACATTAGAAAATACGACCATATATCGCTTGAGTTACTTGAGGCGGTTTGAATGAATATGAGTAGAAGGCATAAAGCGTGTTTCTATCACAAAATTTTGTATAAACAGACCCCTCCATATTTATATAATAATAGTATATTATTATATGAGCGATTATGACAGCCATTATTCACGAAGATGACATTTGCGCCACAAGCCGAAGGCGCGTGGCGCAAGTCATCTGAGTGAATAATGGCCATAATCGCGAATATAATACGATATTTTATCTACTCCTATGCAATAGGAGCCTTGTGTTTGTATTTCAGAATTATGACATTTGTGACAGCTGTTAACTTCAAAAGTCATTTAATAATAAGAATGAATTTTGTGATTGGCTACAACCTATTGAATAATGAAAATAGAATTTTCTGATTGGTTGCAATTTGCAAACTATTGAATAATGAAAATAGAATTTTATGATTGGCTGCAAACCGTGAATTATGTATCATAATTCATGACCATTGTGCAGTAGGAGTAGATAAAATCAGTTTTCGTACAGATGTTCATCATCTAAATTTACGCAACCAAGTCTTAAACTCTATCCCTTCCTTCAGCTCTGCGTTTTTTAAACGTTCTGTTAGTTTTGGAATAGTATTAAAAATGTTGAATCAATGTCAGTTATTCCTGAATTATTTAAAATAAAATCCAAACAACTTATTATGGACGGTTAAGGTTTATGTGATTGACCTCAGATGGTTCTCTCTGCTAGTTTTCTATTTTTTTCTTGTATTATTATTATCAATTATTATAGTCTTTTAATTATCAATTATTGATTGTAAATAGTTTTTCGCAGCTAATTGAATTATTTATACTACAAATATTGTACATTTTTACGGTGAGGGGGCAAGAACAGGGTCTTCCTGACCCCTCACCCATTGATGATTATACAATCAATAAAGCATATTATTATATTTTTTTCTACGACCTTAAATTTACTGTTATTAATCTGTAAATATCGATTTGAAAAAGGCTTACATTTTTGATAGTTCTAATTTATGTCATAATAAAAAATGGCAGTGGGTAAGTAGCCGATATCGGTGACTATTTCTGCAGCCGGTAGTTGTCAAAGTTAGTTGTCAAAAGTAATTGTTTATTATAATAATTTTACTTCCTTCATTACATAATGCTTTAATTATTTAATACACTTTACTTCTAACGAATGACGCAACTAGAGCAACTTTATAACCACGCTTTCAGTTGAAAAGACGTAGATTTAAAATTAGCCTATTGGTAAAAGGCATACTTTTAGTAGTGGCGTAGAAAAAAACATATTTTGGTACAATTAATTAATAAATAAAAATAAAAGGTTACCTTATCTTGCCACATCCCGAAACCATAAAAACTGTCTATAATTAGGTTTTAGCAATCCTGGTGTGGAAGAGAGATAGGCATTTCAAAAATAGCCTCGAGATATTTACAAATTATGAACGACGATGAAAAATATGGAGTGCTACTAAATTCCCATTTAACACCACGGTGATTATGAGGGAGGAAATATGGTCCGTATGTACTACGCAAGAAAAAAACTTGGACAATTATTCTTGATAGAGATCTTAGCATAATTTGATTAATTTAAACGAGGCTTTAAACAACTACAAGTTGGCAATTAAGTTAGAATAATCTAACAACTATACATATTAAAGCAGTCACATTCACAACAGACTATATTAACTGTCCCAGGTTTCTTTGTCTTGCATAATACGTTGTGTAATAATAATGTTGTTCCAAATTACGGATTTTTGCTTTAAAACTTTACAAAAACAAAGCCCAGTGGTAACCCCGTTTCCACAGGAAGCCCCTATGCGATCTAACTCTTAGGTCCCGGGTGCTGTAGCTTGAACAAGCGTCCACGTTCGACCAGTAAAGTTAAGCAACGCTCTTTCTGGTCAGAACTTGGATGGGAGTTTGACGGCTGCTTCTCTCGGCGCCTCGTGATACGGCTGTCACGGAAATAGTTGGTCCCGGATGTCATAATAACATAGTCGTTAGTGGGGTTGGAAGTCCCCATAAAATGTACAGCGACGCCTATAATTGGCCTAACGGCTGTTGGCTGAGTACCAAAATAAAAAAGAAGCTACCGCACAAGTAGGTAGAAATCTATCTGCGCTGACGTGATGCCAGAGAAATGAAGCATTGTTTCAAGATGGTATTGAAAATTTACAATTAAAACCGGATTTATAGTTTTCAGAAATTTTGGCAACCTACGATGACATTGCTCGTCACAAAAAAAAACACTAAGCGGGTCGTAAAGTGACACATTGCGCCCTCAAACAAAGGCTATAAAGTGACCAATTCCATCCGGTCGTACATAATAGTTATTTATGTACCAAGAGCGTAAGAAGGCGTTTATGGTCCGCGGCATGAAAATTAGAGGTCAAGGTGTAGCCGCGGGCTTTAACATGGCGAAGACCATAAACGCTAGGTACGCACGAGGTTCATACAGCGTTTTATGTACAGCCCGAAATATTTGCAATTATTAACAATTTACCCTTTTTTATACATTTTGGCAACCTGCGATGTAATTGCTTGTGAAACTACCAAACAAGACTCCGAGCGGGTCGTAAAGTATTTTATAGCCCTTGGGCTGTAAAGTGAGATGCCCTGAAAGATAGGATATAAAGTGACCAATGCCCGGTCGTACATAAACAGATTGAAAATTTGTAAATACATCCTAATATATTCTGCAGTAGTTAATATTACATGGAACAAGATATAGGTAACATTAGTAAAATTAGAAAAAATACACAGTACTATTATCCATTCCTGTGCGTAATAAAATTACCCACAGTTCATGAAACTAGAATTTATTAATTTATTAATGTGCTGCAAATTTATGCGATCTAATGTGGGGCATTTTAGACATAATTAAAATTTTGGAAATAACCTTTCATATGTCTGATTCTTATTACTACGGAAAATATTTATTCTATTGCGAGGTTTTGCACAAACAAAAATCAGCGTCTTTTCTTTGACAGTTACTGCGATTTCCTTCTGACAGTACAAATCGCACCACATAGTCTTAGGGATTGGCAGTCTGCAGGCGCAAAGGCGAGTTCTAATTCGCAGCTGCACCCAGCTAATCGAAGACTTATTTATACTCGTATTTAATTTTCGCGCTTGGTGATAAGTATTTGCATATCGCAATCCTGGGCAAACATCAAATCAAAGTCACGGATAGTAAACATTTCCTCCGCAAACGTTCGTGCAAAAGAGATCGCGTAATTAAAAAAAAGAAACAGGACCACGCGGCCGCGGGCCCGGACCGAGCAATTTGGGTGCAAAAGGAAAAAACGGCCAATGAGGCAACGCTGCAAACCATCTTCAAACAGAGCCACAGTGCGTTCAACTTCAAAATTACGCGCGGTGAAACACGCACCTACTCAGAAAGAAGTTCGAATTGTCTAAGCGAATGGAAGGTTTTTTTCCTGCTGTTGATGACGCTAATGTTAGGACAGCTTATGGGATAATGATAGCTTAAGGACTATGTGAAACCGACACGTTAGCAGATTACAGGATATTTTAAAGAAGTATGGCACTTATGAGCCTTGTCCAGATGTCCAGTATATTGTTATGATGTTATGGTTCATTAAGAGCAGTTTTGGATGAAGATTAAATGTAAAAATAGAATTTGGGAGATCAATACAATCAATTTAGAAAATATTAAAAATAATTTGCTGTTTGAATGAAGTTCATTAACAGAATACGAATTTAAGGCAAATTAAGATGAAAGGGATAACATTTGAGTATTCTGTAGGGGTTTTGAAAATTATAAAGTAAATACATGCTCATATCATATATGACAAATGTAATTTCTATTAAAATAATACGGTGAAGTAGGTAAGACTCAAATAGATTTAATTTATAGATGGCAGGAATAATTAGAACATAATAGTTAAGCAGATTTTGTTACGATTATTAGAATAACAACTCATAGTAAAATAGAATGTACCTATTGATATAATTTTTCGGTCTGAAACAAAATCTACGAGGTGAAAATTAAGAGAATATAAAGAAGATTATTATTAATGAAGTAACAGTTACTGAAGAAAATCGGAAGGTCGTAAAACTAGATAGAAGCAAGCAGAAGAAGCAAGAAGCAAGATTTGAATAATACAATTGATAAGAAGTTACATTGGTTTGGGAATTGTCAAGTGCTGGGTTTGTTGAGGGTGTACTGAGGACACGTGGATCTGTTGACGGAGGATAGCAGAGGGACTGCTGGATTCGAGCTATTCTGTTGGTTACTGACGACAGAGGTTGCTGAAGTTTGGAGCTAAGGAAGAAGGATATTAATTGGGGATCATCTGTAATAACACACTTGCCGTGAAGCTGTCGGAAGGAGGGAGTCTCTGGAAGGTAGCAGTGGCACTAGCAAAGTAGAATGGGGTCTTTCCTGCTAGCAGCCAAGGGTTTGACAAGTTGACAGCTGTTAACAGTAAGCAGTGCATCACAGCAAGACTAACTAGGGGTCCGGGCTGTTGACATCAGGAGGAGTGCTGCCTTGGAGGTGATATTGGAACAGAAAGAGTGAAAGCAGTTCAAGGTGGGTTGTAGTTTTGTCCTATCGACGCTATAGTAAATAAAAGACAATTTAAAAAGTGCAATTAACTATAATCAAGTACTTACCGTATAATATTGACTCAATAAGATATAAATAGAATGAACATTTGTTATATTTGATTGAGATTATTAATAGAACATGGTTTGACGTGAAAGGTGACAGTTAATGTCATTACACAATTCAAAGTCATTGTTAAAATAACATTTAATTAACAAGCAACTAGATAATCGAACCACCCTGAAAGAGTCTCAAGGCGCTATCATTTTTAATAATGAAATAATTTTGATATTCAAAGATATAATTCAATTTATAAATAAGAGCAGCCAGCATAATATGTATACTTGTCATGCAAAACGACGCATCGAAGTACATAAGTATAATCAACTTACAAGTTCTTTAAGAATATTTAACGAGTTGAACATATGAGATGCCTTAGCGCTCGGAATCTGCTTCGAAATTTTTCTGAATACTTTTACGTCGAGTGCACCGGCAACACTAAACTGTCCTACTGTTAACCAAATAATAGAACAGGGTACACAAGACGTAAAAACTGATTTGTATGAGATCGACTGTATGTATTGTCTCTCGTTTGAATACCTGTGGTTGTTGATATTCAAATTTTACTTTGTTCTTCATTAATAAAAAAATGCTACCAGTAAAATTTAAGATCTATACATTTTTTGGCGTTAATCTGCTACCGCACTTGAATACTGTAAAAGTACCTTAAGAAAGAAGTCTCTCCGAAGAAGATATGTTGAGTGTTGGTGTTGGGCGATGGTTCTGCTTCACAGATAATATAGGTGTGGTCGAGAATCCTGTGAACAAGAGAAAAATGCAGGTTTGCTACAACGACCACACAAGGAAATGTTAAAGGAGTTCATAATAGTGTGCGTGCTGATATTCGACTAATTGTGATATCAGTAGCAGCGATTACCGACGTTGCATAAGGTGCAACTAAAACTGAAAATGTCAGTGAAATGTGTAAGCACAATGCTAAATATAAACAAATACATTTGACAGTGCCCCTTCGACCCAATCATGAGGACATTTTGCGTGGTGGATTCGGCCCCACGTTTTCCACACCATATTTTATTGAAAGCAAAAGTAACAGAAGATTGTCAAACTATATTGTTATTTCCTATTTGTCAATCTACCACACGGCAAGGGAGATATTGGCCATTTAGCAGAATCCCTTTGATCTTGTTACGTATAAAAAGCGTTATTAGCGTTAGGATTTATTTTGTGCATAATTTTTAGTCGTGCAAACGTATCCTTATTTGAAGCGTCGCTAGCGTGTAAACTTAGGCTAACTGACTATTCGCTGTTCGCGCTGTCTTGCGCTGATATTTGCCTATCTGCATTACCGGCAAGCTTCATTATGTGTTTTTAAGCCGATCGTTTGTTCCACGTATTTTTAATCGCGTATCTGGTCGTGCAGGCATTTTTTGGTTCGCCTTTTGAGATATGAATAGTCTTGTTGCAACCTGAATAGCGTCCCTTTTCGTAAGTGGCCTTGAATTGGCAAGATGCAGGTAATGGCCGTTCCCTAGAAAAGCCTGCATTCCGCCTACTTTGGGAAGGCGTGCATTTCCACCAGCTTCTTTGAGCATAATTTGATTTTGGGCCACATCGTCTGGTGATCCGCTGGTGACCTCTGTCGTAACCTCAATCTGCGGCAGCATAACTGCAAGAGCCCGTATGGGAGATCTTTAATTTACTCACTGCAGAAGCCCGATCTCTCAGATAAGTAGCGTACGAACTAATAAACAGCTGGAGTAATGATATTCGTAACGCAAGCAATGTAGAAAATTAAAGCTGTTCTTAGCATGTAATTTTACATTTAACTGGTTTAGCCTCTGATTTCTTATTGAATTGTGTTAATCACTAGTATGTTGTTGCTATTTGGAGGTGCGCCTTTCGCTTAATTCATGTTCTGGCATCTCGAGTACTGGCTTGCGTGGAAGAGTATATGTACTGGATATATTCTATGCGACTTCGATGCTAATTAAATATGTTATACTGATAATGTTTTTTATGTGCCTGATTTCGTTACTGCTACCTTCTGTATTTTAGCTATTATTTTATTGTCCGCTGCGATTAAACTGAGTTTATAAATTCTGGACCTATCTGAGTATATTTGTTGTATTTAAAGACTTGTTAGCGCTTATTATATTTGGTATTTACATCATTTAGAGAACTGCACGCCGTCTTCACTGAGTTTAGCTGGCGGGCCCTCAAGTATACTCTCGCAGCGTTGCGATATTTGAAGATATTGAGGATTATTATAGCTGACAATTTCATTGGCTTGATAACTGTAAACACAAAATTCTGTATTTAATGCCGTGTATTAAATTAACAAGGATTCCTTTACACTTATTTGCCATTTTTTTACGTACTTGTTTACTTTTTGTTGTTGAGTTCAAACTAAGTTCAAATAAAAGAATTTAAGATGATTTTTTTTGGCTAATCGGTTATGGTGATTCCCCGATTGTCTTTGTCTCGTTGCAATTCATTCATGTTTTGCCTTAATGTTTAGTTTTAAATGTGTCTGTATTCGTCTCTCGACGGTGTAGGTTAATATAAGGATAGGCGTAACTTGGGAGGGGCAAGGGGGGCAGTGTCCCCCCTCCCCCAATTAGTGCAAGTGCAGCATTTTTTTGCAATTTAGGTTTAAAAATTTTGTTAAGTCTTGATTTTGCCCCCCCCCCCCCAAGTTACGCTCATGAATATAAGTCTAACACAGGTTATGTGTATTCCGACTTGACTGTCTATCGTAATGTATTTATTGCTGCAGCCGTAGTAGTTTGTACGCAACATTTTCTTGTATATTTCTATCACTTATTCGCTGCGGTAGTTGAAAATCATTACGCGAATGATTGTCTAGCAAACCCAGGGCAATATAAATTAATAGTACCGTAGACTATAAAGCTAAGCAAAAAAAAGCATTACAACTTCCAAGATTGGACCGTATCATTGTTGATATAGAAAAGCTTAACGTTTCGCCCACTTTCGTAAGAGCCTCCATCAGGAGTAATAAACAAAAGGGCACAGTACCTCAACGTGTAAACTACGCCAGAATCGAGACTCTTACAAGGGTAATAAGGGATTTTTACAGTATGGACGGCTATCCCCATCTGCATAATAAATATGTTTCGAACCGGATCGTTCGCTGTTCTTCGAAACAATATTACTGCTAATCCCATAATTTTTCATCTCCCAAATTCACTAAATTGAAGGAGATCGTTAACGCTATAACTTTGCATTCTTATCTTGGACACACTGTATAATTTCCTTGTGTACTGGGACAATTAGCTTTCTTGACATTCCGTCCGGAGACTGGTTTGAAAAAGCTCGTAATTCTAATCAGCTTATGAGATTGATAGAAGATCCTTTTAAAGCCATTCCAACATCAACATCACTTTTAACTTTAGAAATTTCACGTACCTCACCTTCAGCACCAAGTTCCTATAAACAGCAATTCATCCGCCCAATTCGCAATTATGTGTGTCATCGTGCCCGTCCATTGTTGCATTGTTTGTCGTGCCGCATTTGAATCGCGGAGCGTTTAATTAAACTGGGTCAGGGTTAGCAGGCTCTTAGCAAAAGCCGCTCAAATGGAAGTGACATCGCGATGCGTATCGAGATTTTATGAACTTTCTTTTGACATCTCGCGCCCGGATCCCGCCGCGAAAATGTACGGCCGTTATGGAGAACGGCGATTCATAATAAATCGGATTCAGAATTTATTGGGGAAAGCGAAAACACCTTTTTCCAACGTTAACTCTGAAAATGACATTCCCGTCACTCAACTTGGAAAAGAAAGTGTTTCAATCACAAGTGATGAAAGTAAACTATTTTCATCACTAGTGGGCGAAATAACAAATAGTATTGTTGACATACTGTTCGTACAATAAAAGGAAAAGCTCAAATCACTTTTCATTTTGACGTTTCTTATTTATTTTAAAACGCATTGTGATAACTGTATCCATCTGCGACCAAGTAGAACTTACTTTGATTTCCTAGTGTTACGGAAAAAATAGTATGTAAAATACGTGTGGCAACAGTCATTGCAAAACACATACGATTAGAGCGCCTGCTATAGCTCGGGCTTCAACTTTCGTACTGGTTTTTTATATTTTAGATATGTCTCTTTTCATATGAACGTTTATTTCATGGTTGGCATGTTTAAAACAAACTGTTTTAAAGAAGTGTTTCAAACGTGTTTAAAACGTGTTTTAAACTGTCTTGTTTTAACATTTTTTCTGAATCTTTAGTCCTAAATGTAATGCAAAATAAAAATAAATTGATAATGTAGATACTATATACCTGTGGAAATTAATAATTCTATAACTACGTTAACCTTCGCTTTCGGGAAAAAGTCTCAAAAGGATGTAGCGAATCAAATTGAGGGGTGTATATTAAACTTATTTTCAGATTTTTGTAGCATTTGTTTTAAATGTTCGTCATCAATATTCTTTTGAAATGATATCCTACGGTTTGTTTTCATTTACTTCGGTATCAGTTTTAATCTGTTTTCAACGGTATGCAATTTTAAATAGGTTACATTAGATAAAATATATTGACAAACGACCTCAAAGTTCATACAGTAAGGATGAATGAAATTAACAGAGTAATTCTAGTTATCTGGGTTTATAACAAAACAATAAGTTACGATCCTTTTTTCACTTTCACAATAATTCCAACATAAACAATAAATGTACAATTATCGGATTTTCTTATAAACCCAGTAACTATCCTTATTATCTGACCTTTACGGTAGTTTTTATTACTTCCTTTTACCCTAAAGAAAGTATTGGATTCACCCCAAAAATTCGATCAACATATCTTTACGTCTTCGAGTCCCCTGGACCCAAAAAACATGCTTTTGTTCATTGGTCTGTCTGTCTGTCTGTCTGTGAACAGAATATCTCAAAAACGAAAAGAGCTATGGCGTTGAAACTTTATATATTATAAGTTTTGTGTACTATGTAGATAAAACAACAAGCTTTTGAAGAAAATCGCATAACCGGAAGTAGGTGTTTACTCTTGTGATTTTTCAGTTTTTTTCGATTTTTTCAAAAGCGGCTCTAACGATTTTTTTCAAACTTTAAATTTTTATTGATGTGAAATAGGTGATTTTCCAGTTGAATACTTCTAAAATGGGTTCCTTTTGTTTTTTTTCTATTTTTTTTATTAATTCACTACACCCCTTTGGAATTATTTTCTGAAAACGAACATTAACTGAGTTGCCGAAATTACGCGCTACTCAACTTCCAACATGTATGTTTTTATAGTATAATAACAAGCTGCGAAAGTGGCGTATATCGTGCGAGTATATTTTAGAAACGAGGCGAAGCGTAGCGGAGCCGAGTGACTTAAAATACGAGCGTACGATACACTTTCGAGCGAGTTATGTACGCTATTTTTCCCACGGCCAGAAAAAATACACATTTTTGCAACTTAATTAATGACAGCTTCACTGTGCAACTGACAAGTCAGCATATTGTCTGTAATTTTTAGGTTAAAATGACATATTTAGCCCACTGTATAACTGTGAATTGTGCATTTTTTCATAACAAACACGTTCGTTATGATGACCAGCTATCGTATGTGGGCGTGTGAAAACGTAGTTACACAGTAGTAGAATTATACATATAAGAAAAAGCATTACAAAAGAAACAAAAAACATTGCTATTCTTCATCCTCAAGTGAAGAGAGGGAGATTTAAAAATACTAACTAGTTTCCGCGCATTTTCGATCCCCAGTCAATTTCTAGTGTCGAGTGAATTAACAAAAAGAAGAAAATAATCGTTCGATTCCAGCTGACCAAGCAACTGCAGTATGTACCGTAGCTGTGTCATTAAACTGAAAGATACAATTAAGGTAGCTCTAATTGCAATCCATCACAGGTTTTACATTATGCAACGAACGACTTTCTGGATTGGACCGTTTTGTTATTGAACTTGAAGAACTCAACGTTTCGCCCACCTTCATACGGGGATTCATCAGGAGTTACATAAAAGAGCACGGTAACTCAGTGTGTGAACTATGCCAGAAGCGAAGCTCTTCTAACGAACGCAGATAAAAAGGTAATTTCAATTTGCTGGCATTCGCCTTCCACTCTCTGTCGAAGATCCTCAATATCTTGAACTGGAGAAGAATACACCACATATTTTAGATGTCCCCATACGTAAACATCGAGAGGATTTAGATCGGGTGACCGTCAGATCACGCTACAGGTACACCACGATCAATCTATCTTTCAGGACATACTATATTTAAAAATTCGCGTGCTGTGTGACTGAAGTGGGCCCGGTGCACCGTCATGCATAAACCACATGTGTCCTCTAGCACCTAGTGGAACAGCTTCCAGCAAACCTTCTTCTTGCCACTGATGTAAATTGTGAAAATTGACGATACCATTTCTTGTAAAGCCCGCTTCATCACTAAAGAGCACAGATGGCAAAAAGAGAATATGCGAGGCGCATGTTTCTAACAGCCATGCAAAATAGGCTTCTTGTTGCGGGAAGTCATTCTCACTAAACCCTGTACTCTTTGCATGTGGTAAGGATAAAGTTAATTTATTTTTAAAATCACACAGTCATATGATCGATACCTTTCGCTAATACCATTCTTCGAGTTGCATCACCTGCATTTTCCTCAACACGGTCCAACACACGTTCTTCCAAGTGCAAAGCTCTTGTAGTTCGTCGTCTGCCGCGATCTCGGACTACCGATTTGAAAGATCCTGTTTCTCTTAATACAGTAGGAAGCCTTTCAAATGTTTTCTCGTTTGGTAAAGGTCGGTTTGGGAAATGGTCTGCGTAGAGTTCTTGCTTCCGCCCTATTACAAAGTGCCAAACGGTACATTAAATGCATGTCGAACATCTCTTCGAAATAATAATCTGGCATTTTTGAACAATTAACTAGAAAACAATACTAATGACTTAACCAACTGTCACGACTGAAAACAAGAAGCACGGATTACGTACTTGATAATGGTCTGAAAAGCTTAAATGCGTGTCACCAGTGATTTTTTTTAAATTCGTTGCTGTAACTCAGTAACAAAGCCTTTTAGGACATATGTTTATATAAAATGTTTTCCTTATTTTTAGTCGTAGAAGCCACCTGTGTATATAGTACGCCCACCATTTTTGTTATACCCTGCATATGTGTAATACGCGACCCGGACAGTAACCAAAAGGGTGGGATAGGCCTTCGGAACCATACATCAACTGCTGGGCGACGCTGGGCGCATTGTTTCCAGTGGCGTGCAGAACGTGGGAACGGACTATAACGTCCCGCGCGGTAGGGTGATGAAAATACACCTATGGTGCTTCGAGTTTACATCTTCGCGTAGGTGCCAAATGCAACCTATCGATAAATGGGTTCAAACGAAGCGTAGAGAATGCGACGCCCATGTGACGAGGATGGACGGAAATCGTATACTTCGAATTTCCAAAGATAACTCACTGAGAGGGAAAAGAGACGTCGTTAGATCTCAAAAATGTTGAAGAAAAAACAAAAGAAATACTTTGGAAAGAACATATATATGCCTATACATGAAGACCGAAGAAGACGTGAAGATTTCCAGAAAAAAGTCTATGACTGTCAATGTTGAACACGTGTACGAAAAAACCAAATAGTCAACTTCCTTCCGGTCTGTTCCGACGTGAATATAGCGTAGCCACACAGCGTGTCCGTTCGCATTTCTGGCAATTTAGTGAGGTTACGGAAGCTACACCGATCTTCCTGGAAATTGCAGCCTCACAAATACAGGAACTAATCTGGGCATTTTTAAAAATAGGCCGAAAACACAGTAAGTGTTTCCTTAAATGGTACATAGGCTGCTGCAATAACTTTAAGTGGCTACTATAAATTCAAATATAGTAATTTATCCTGCTTTAATAAAGCACAGCGTGTGCCCGCTGTACTCGATATTCCCTACGGTAATTGTTAATTAAAATGGTTTTATAGCCGGAGTTACCGTCGTAACAGATAATAGCCTCACTCTGGTATGATAGAATTGCAGTAAAATTATTACGACTGATTTTAAGAAATTTGCCAGGCAACTTTAATGCGATTACGAGACTAGAACAACCGACATATTACAACACAACTGGGTTATTTGTCGATAACATACGATACGTACGAACGAGTGTCAGTGTTAGTGTTGTGTACAGTGTAGTTTTAAGGTGTAAACATAATTATTGCAAAATAATCTAGCTAGTTGATTTACTGAAAATACTATATCGTGATTACTAGAGAGTCGTCATCAGTGAGTAGTAGTGATCGCAAAGGTGCAGCACACTATTTATTCCGAATGTTTGTAAAACAGGATTTGTGCTCACTTCAAAATTGGGATTCGCAAATTTAGCCGGCTGTTAAACCTCGCTGGTTTCTATAAAATTTGCAATGTCCGAAATCAAAGCCAAATTGGATACATTTCACGTTAAAATAAAAAAGATGATTTAATTTGAATCTAAATCAAAAGTATATAAATTAATCAGCCAAAATTCCAAATTTGTCACGTGACGCGTAACATGGTTTGACGTCACGAATAAGTAAATGTTGTGGGGTTACCGCTGAGGAGCAACAAACTAAAGGATTGTAGGTTTTATTTAGTCTCGCCGGAGGCTCGTAACAATATTATCTTACTCTAACACGTTATATCACAATTATATCGCGCTGCCCGACTCATTGCGTTCGAAATTTCAATTCCTCTTGCAGCAGCAAACCACTGTTTGCTACGGTTTTCGTTATTATGGGGTTACTTCGCTAGTATTTTTACAGGTTGGAGGTATACATCAATGCTAGTAAGAATATTTCTGTTCTTCAGACATTTTTACCCTATGGAGCAGCACGCAACACGAGTTACCGTTGTTTGCAGTAGATTCCCTATGTAAACGCGCTTTTTTACTGATGTGACGTCACGGAGCGGCTATGTCATGCCGAGGCGTTTTCGCGCGAGTTTCAGTAAGTTTAATTTAAATAAGTTGGAGTTGGACATTTCACTCGCTGAAGTGAATTAACGCTATTGAAAATTACTGATCTCCCGAATGCAATAAGATTGGAGGCATCTTCAATAGAAAACATGACTACCATATGGTCAAACAATATAAATTGTTACTTGCGCCGTCTTCTACAAGTGAAGTACTTTACATACATTTGATAGTTCGAGTTCATTTTTTTAGATATCTTTATTTTAGAAAGTATGTGTCTATCCTATACACGCTTCATCACAAAACCTACGGATAGAGATTGGCATTTTAGAATTAAAACGTAGAATGTTAAATGAAGCAATATTTGTATACATAGTTAGTAACGACATAAGGCCGTTAGTAAGCATCTAACACACGAGGATAAATTTGTGGCCGAGGCCGTCACGCCGATGCCAATGAATTTATCCAAGTTAGTTAGATGCGATAACGGCCGTATGTCGTTGACTATTCAATTCACCTGTCATCTGTCAAAAAGTGACCAATAAAAATCCAGAATTCTGACGTTTCTTGACGAATCAAAAAAATATCAGTGGATATATCTTCCTAGAAGGTATTCAAGTAACTATTTTAAACAAATGTGATTTTTATTAGAAAAATTCAATATTAGTGTTCTGTTACTATAGAAATTGCGTAGTTTGTTGCTAGATTTACTGAAAACTAATTTGAAAGAGTAGTTTGGTTCATTAATAGTCCCACGAATACCATTCTTAGTGAAAGTTAAGTAGATTATTTTTGCGGTGGTACACTACTCATGTCCATTGCGCTTGGGATTAGGACTCGTGCTATCGCACTCGTCCTAATCGTACCAAAGCGCAATGGACATTCGTAACACCACCACAAAAATAGTTGACATAACTTTGACTACTCATGGTATTATAAGTGAATATTTTTCATAACACCTACAAAAATTGAAATTTTAGAGCAATTTAAATGAAAAATTTAAATAGTATGAGTAACGGGTGTTTAGAAAACTCGTCTAGTCAGAGTCACCTATAGAAAAACATTATGTTTGGTAATACTGAAATGTATTGTTGGTGACCCTGCAAGTCTATGTCAAATTCGATGTTAGCAGGTTAGATTTTGCGTCAGTTTTGACACAGACTAACGCAAAACCTAACCTGCTAACCTCGAATTTGACATAGATTTGTAGGGTCACCAATTATACATTTCAGTATTGCCAATGTTAAAATGTTACTGTTCTGTTATTTCTTAACGACCTCGGCTTTTCAGTTCGATCCCCGTTCCTGGCGAGGTTTTTAAAAATTAAAAATGTAGATGAACACCTCTACAGAATCATTCAAGTGATGTAAAGCCGTTACTATGATGTGTAACATGGAAAAGATCCCTTGCTAGGGTTAAAACTCTTTAGTCTCGGGAAAATTCAAAGTAGGACTTTGACCATACAAATTGGTGTATAACTTAAGTACTACTTGGTACTTTGCATGCTTAGACCTTGTCCACAACAAACAAACAACAGTTTCAGTCATATTGATATATACACTATAGTTTCTTTTTATTTCCCTCGCGTAAAGCAAAGGTAGTACTGTAATCGTGAAAAATGATCTTCAGAAATGTCTTCACATCTTCACGTTTCAGGGTCCTTAAATGCGAAAAACATGTTTTCTCAATTCCATCTGTCTGTCTATCTGTCTGTGCGTTTTCCTGTTGGTGATATAACTCAAAAGCAATTTGTTGGAAGAAGACGATATTTTGCATGCAGATTGTATGTCTACTTGACTCAAAACCGAATAAACTTTTGGTGAAATGTATACAGGGTGAGCACCATTAAATTATAAAATGTTTGTTTTAACTGGAGAATAGATTAAAACTAATAATTTGTATATAGCTCAGGTTTTTACCTTTGATGAAAATTGGAATTAATGAACACAGGGTAAATGTCGTAAAAAGGATAAAACTGTGAAACGATCAGCACGTCATATATAAAGCAGCCGCAAGTGAAAATAAAAGGTTTGCCGTCGTAGCCGAACGGAACTAGCGATCAGGTACGCATGGAATGCTCCCCGGTGCTGAAATCGCGCTGACTTCGAATCATATCGACTTGCATCTTTTTTATTTGCAAATTGATGTAACTCGTATTACCAAGCGTTTCCTTTCATATTTTCAGAATTATTAGGAACGTTAAGATATTTTTACCACTATGAGGTGCGCTCCTATGAGGGAAGTTCCGTATAAACCCTTTTACACACTCGTTCTTCTTTTCCTTTCTCATGTATCATATAAATGGACCAAATACTTTGCTAGATATTTTCTCTTTAATTGCACTGTCGTCGGTCATTTGTTTATTAAAATATTTATTTAATATCTCACTTTTTGTTGGTACAGTCGCGGAAACATAAACCGGGACAAGTCATGTAAGACAATTTTTCACAATTTGAATATTGCAATTTTGCCTTCCTAATTGTTCATGAAATCCTATGTACCACATACCAATGAACCAAAAAGAACTTGTTGATGCAACATAAGCAACTTGGGATAGCACCAACAGTGAATTCATTCAGACAATTTAACTTAGTAAAATTTTAGTGTCCCGCTTTATATTTCCGCAGCTGTACATTATACCATGTGTTCAAAAAGAAATTACATAAGGGTTGGCCATGGAAAGAAAAACTAATGTCAAACGCAAGCTTTAGAGACAGCAAACTTTAGAATTTCGATATCAGATTATAATATAAACTTATGACAACAACAATGACAGTTAATGAATTCTAAAGTTTGCTGTTTACATTATTTTTAATTTCCATGGCCAACCCATATATAATTTCTTTTTGAACACACGGTATTGATTGTTTGTTTGTTAATGGACAAGGTCTAGGCATGCAGAGTACCAGGTACCTTAGACACCGACTGCTTGGGTCATATGGTCAAAGTCCTACTTAGAATTTTGCCGAGACTACGGAGTTCCAACCCTAGCAAGGGATCTTTTACATGCTACACATCGTAGTAACATGGGACCCACGGTTTTACATCACTTCCGAATGATGGCATTCTGTAGAGGCTTTCATCTGCATTTTTTAAATTTTTGAAAACCTCAACGGGACCGGGAATCGAACTCGCGACCCTTAGATCAGTAGTCAGTAGTGCTTACCACTGAGCTACCGACTCCGGCACACGGTATTATACTATATAATTGTATAAAATCTGTAGTCGGCTGTGGGCCACCTTGGTATTTTATAGATATGTTTGTAACCGATCATTGGCAATTGCAGTAGGTTACATAAATAAATAAATAGGTAACAGGTACTACTAACACGGCATGAGGAATCAATACTAGGAGTATATTTAAAGTACGTAGGTACATCAACCAGGAAACAAACAACGAGTAGAAATTACACATGTAATTGCAAATACAGCAAATAGTAATATGAAAATTCGTTATAATAAACGTGGAAAAAAAGATATGGATATCAAAAAATTACGTTTTGCAAAAAAAATTGTAAAGTAACTTATGAAATATACTATCCATTGTGCTTCTTTTAATATGTGTGGGTGGCGTTTTTTCTTTATGCAAGCGTTTTTTAGTATCCCTAACTTTTTTTCACCAGTTTGTAAAACTTTCAGTGGAAAACAAATAGACGTCACTTCATTTCAGATGTTTGCTATCACTTACAACTAATTATAGTTCATATAGTGACAGGTTTGGGATGAATTGTCACTGTGGAAAAAATCCCACCGGTTTTAACCATCTCGAAAGAAACATGACTTATGGTGGTTTTTTTCACTTTTCCATATTTTCAATTATGGATGGTGCAAAGTGAGATGACAACCTTTACTCAATATTAACAAATCCAAGAAACTGAACACTAACATCTCAATAATCCAACACATTATTAGGTATCCACCATTGTACCGCCAGATGCTAGCGCATAAAGCACCAGCCTCGACACCGCAAGGTAAATGAGGTTACAGCTAATACATACTTACAAAATCAAAAATAAATATTCATTCTGAGACAAAAACAACAACACGCAAATACAAAATATTGAAATATATTAAAGAAAATTGAAAAAAATACAAGACGAAGCAAGTCTAGTTCAATCGTTAGGTTAGTATTTAAACATCGCTCTTCACATGTAGTCTTCTGAATGATTCTTAGGATGAAGTAAGTTTACGTTCAGCATTTTATATGCAGCAGCGATACATATTTTTGATTGTATGCAGCTAGAATTTGAAAATGTTCTTTCTATCGAAGCTGACAATCAGATGCATTTAAAAATATGTTCCGCAAAGGACAAAATGTTTGAAATCATTTTAATTTTTTATCTCACCATTTTTCGAGAAACAGTTTTTTTTCTTACAACTTCCCACCATTCAGCAGGAGGCATGTAACTGGTGTGGCGTAGCCTATAAACCAGTGGGTGTTCGAAGTCAATTGTGTGTGTTGCATTAAAAAACGTGAAAAATTTGATTAGTGTACCACGTCGCGCAAAGCAAACTTTCTAAACGTCTAGAACTGATCTGTGGATATCACGTCTATACCACAGAGTAACAAACGTTTTCCTCCATGACACAATTAAAGTATCAAAGTCTTTCATATACACTGTCCAGCGAACTGCAGTTTCTCCAAACAGCGGACATTCCATGTCATTACAGCATGAGGGAGTCGAGCAAGAAGGACACTACGCAAAAAGGGTTGCGATCTTACCCTGTGCGTAATGTGACAGTGCCATTGCAATACCAATAAACTGCTTAAAAATCTTTCGGCTAACAAAGTAAATTCCAGACTCAAAAATATCCGAGACGGACCACCTGCGGAGAAAAGGCGAGCAAAGGAACATTTACGCATTGTACTCCGAAACCCTTCTATCCAGAACAGCTAACAATCAGTATTGTCCTCGAAGAATGTCCCGAGATTGCTCCAAGCAGTCGATCTTTCACAAACCCCTTCTTTATGCGTGAGGAGCAGTATTTAAGACCAGACAGCCTGGCGTTTCAACATGGCGTTTTCAGATATTCCGGCTTGGCTTACTTTAAGCAAGACGATGGCTTTTGGTCAGCTTCCAAAGCCTATTTGCGAGTCAAGATTCCGGCGTTCGTGTATATAATTCTCTATATTCATGTTCTACATATTAACGTATTTGTGTTACATGTATGTACGTATGTGTTCCCAAATAAATAAAATAGATGTTATTGTTATCTACATCGGGTATGCTTTATTAAACTACAAGTAACTCCTCACCGATCGACATAACTTTTCCAAACTGGTAACGGAATTTAAAAGGAACGTTTTTGAAAACGGTGCAAACTTTTCCCAAATTTGATGTTGGTCACATTTGCTGTTTATGTTATCTATAGGTAGATAGATGCATAATATAAAAAAAAGGTTTTATCCAGTGTTTTTTTCCGGTTTAGATTGTTTACTCCGGTTTCGTTCACTGTCCGGGTCAAAATGAAAAAAAAGTGGCTTTTTGCCAACCTTGTATAGGGACCGAAACAATTTGTAGTACTAATCTTTACATTTTTATAGTACTATGGTCGTAGTAAAATTTACTATAAATTGTACTTATCCTGCGATCTACAGCGTGTACAAGATAAGGAGGGCCAGTATGGTGATCTCGTTAATAGTAAGAGATACAAATTTGGTTAAATGGAAAAAAAGTTGCGCAATCAAAGAACTAACAAAATGACGTCTAGTAATTCTCCATATGATTTTCGTTTTTGAATTATCTTTAAAAACCCGAAGTTTTGGAGCTGTAAGCCTATTTTTTTTAATGTAGAGCGAAACTGACAAAACTTCTTTATAGCAACTTTTAATGGACTAAAGATTACGCTATCAATTCTTTTATCCGACGTTACGTTTTCGAGCAACTCCTTCAACCAAATTATTATTAACGAGATTCCCATAGTGGCCCTCCTTATCTTGAAGACACTGTATATATTACCGATTTCGGCTGCTTGGGGACGCATTTTGCATGTCCCGGATGGAAATTTCTAAACTCGCCGACTCATATTGCCAGTAACAACTGTTCCAAGCGGACTTTAAACATTCCTTTATTTTGCAATATTTATGTAAACTCATTGCGCTAGATAGGCCCTTATCGATAGTATTACTTGTGTAGCGAATTTGTTGGATCGTTTAATCGCAATTCTTCATTTAGGGTTTCAAATACTTTCGTTGGATCGTTTCCACAGAGAATTAGCTAAATCAATTTCTTAATATCGGTGTCGTGTGCCTTTCGTACACTTAACTCTTATGTTAGCCGCTGTAGAAAGTATTCTTCCTTCTCCGTTTGTTTTACATCTGCGAGCCCAGCGTAAATTCTAATTCTTCAGTGTGTCGCTTAGCTTAGCGTAAACTGGAGCATCTGTAATTCTGGCATTGGTGTACTCATATTATTCGTGTCACCTGTATGTTACGCTCTCTCTACCTCCGGATGTTATTTGTTTACTATTGTAAATAAACAAATTACTAGTTGCTATTAGCTGATGTTATTTCCTTTCCGTTCTTTGGGTATGCGTTATTGCGTGCAGCCTGTTTTGTCGGTTGTCACTCGCTCCACACAGTTCAACGAAGTCTGAATCGGTAAGTTGTTGTACTGGCGTCCTGGCACTCGACTCATTTTTCTTCTACTATTAGCGAATTAATGCCCACTACCCGCTCTCCAGCATTTTTGAGCTAGTCATCTGAAAATAATAAACGCTATGGCGTTACTATCAGGCATTATACCGTATATACAGGGTGATTTGTAAACAATTTAAATTCACAAAATTGTTCAAAGTGATTGCCATTACGCTGTATGCAGGCCTCACGTCGAATAACAAGCGAATTCTGTGCATTATGCGATTGTTCGGGCATTTAACGAATCTCAGCTGCAGCTCCTTTGATTTATTACGCGCTACTGACTCTCTATTACAACAGAATACACTTTTTATTTTAAAGCACCCCATAAATAAAAATATAACAGAGTTGGGCCTAGTGAATGAGCCGACCATGTCGTTTTCAATGTTAACTTGATGTAAAGCGTTCATACTCTAAATAAATAGTTTTTCCTCATTATCTCAGTAATCCTCTAGAATGGGAAATGGGTATATTATATTTTTTTACTCCAAACTGTATAATTAATAAACTCCCAAAGTTATTTCCACACCTTTTAAAGCACCCAGTATACTACAATATTATAGGGAAGAATGCTACAGGTACCTATGTAATAAACAAAATATATGCATTATTTCGGTGCCAGTTTAGGCACTATTCGGAAATCGTCGTATGATAAGATTCCTTTGAATACAATCTAAGCACATTTATTTGTTGTTTAATTAACAACGATATATCGAATATAAAGTAAGATCAAAAATTGTATTCATCTAGTGTGGCTATGAAATAGTTTCTAATTTATGAATGCAACTATGTTTATATTTAAATGTCAAACTTGATATTTCATTTTTAAGAGATATTATAGTTGCATTCTTAAATTAGGAACTATTCCATGGCCATATTAGAGGAAAATCATTTTTGATCATACTATACTTACAGAACACATTGAATTTGACGTATTGCGAAATACTTGCAATAGTAATGGCAATGAAACATGTACTTTTAGCATTTTCTTAACAATATCTGATACAATTCTGTTTTGTAGGTAATCTAAAAAACTCAAGTTTTCGTATACTATTAAAGAAGTTACTTATTAAAGTACCAGGACCTGAATGTAAAAATAGTTCCCATTCGAGTGGAAGTCTCGCAAGCAATAAAAAAGAAATTTACCTACTTCTGCAAAGCTCAAAACAATGCAATTACATATCGGTACCAACCGAAACAGCCCATTTAGCTATACAAGGCTGCGGCGGTGTAGTTTCGAATAATACGAGCAAGCCAGGTCTCACATGCAATATATTCTTGCGTTACATTTAGTTTTGCATTCAAACTACGATTGTGCGAATTCCCACAAAATACGCAACGTCATACTTTGCGTTCGCAATGAAATTAAAATCGTTTAATTCGAATCGCAATATTTTTGCTGTTTTCCTTAATGGTCCCTGCATCAATGTTTTTGTTGATCTTTTGAAATTTCTTAGGGTTTTCAGAGACTTCCATTTACTTTTTTGGGGTAAGTAATCTGCACCCAGTCATATTTGCTCATTGCCTCTTGAGCTTTCTCTTGCTTGTATCTATCGACTTCCAGAGATTGTGGCGATCTTCTTCAGCCCCTGGACATTTGGTTATTGCTTGATTTTCATACATTTTAAGAGAGTTTTCATCTAGACCAGTGATTCCCAAAGTGGGCGATATCGCCCCTTGAGGGGCGCTGGAACGATCCAGGGGGGCGATAGTAGCCTCGGGTGCATTTGGGGGGCGGTGAATAAAAATAAGGGGGCGGTGAAAGCTTAAAGAAGGAAGAGAAGATAAGACGATTTAGAAAAACCATTCATACATATTTCATCTGTTGCGTAACATAGTGTAACATTATTTTCCAAATAAACACAAAATGCGAGTTACAGATTTATTTATTCCATGAAGACTATTTACCATTATCAAATGTTCTTATTCTTCTTCATACATTTGTTACTTTATTTATTCAGTCTGTTTATTCTCCGTTTCTTTAATTTTACTTTATCACACCCTCTAATACACCATCCAGAAAGTAAATACCATTATAATAAAGGGTTTTTATTATTCAAATTGGCTTTTACTCAACTACAGGTTACAAATTCAGAAAAGATTTGTTTATTTTAACAATATAATTTTCTCTAGCAATAATAATTTATACAAAATTTCTATAGTGTATATTTTATTATAATATTTCATAATTTACCTTTTCAGATAATCATTTGAGTTTGGCTTTCACTTTAGTTATTCCGATTGTCAGTTCATACCTACAAATTAAATTCTAAGCTCTGCTGTTACCAAACAACTATCAACTTATATGCTTAAACCATTTTAATAAACTATTCACAATTTAACAGTAACTGTATCTAATGCAGGGCTGTTCAACTTCAAGGGGCCCAAGAGCCTCTGTAAAAAATTTGAAGGTCGTGAGGGCCGCATCATAAAATGTGTCGTATGCGACTTTGTGAGTGATTTGTAATAAATATAAAACGTGTATATTTCAATACTAATTTTAATTTATTCAAGAAGCTTAGGTTACATTACAAAAAGCATTGAAACATAAAAGAGATATACAGGGTGTTCCCTAAGGTAACCGACAAACTTACACCGTATGTTCTAGAAATTATTCTAAACAAAAAATCCATATTCACTTTAGGTTAATTCCTTTCCGTTCTTAAGATACCGACAAAAGAAAAAATTACATCAATTAATGTAAATTTACGTATAGAGATGTGACGTTTCACCCTCTTACTAAGGGCGTCAAAGATTTACCCCTCGGGTTAAGCTTAAATCGGAGAAATATGTTCACTCAAATATATATTCGATTAGGTAAAACACCCGATAATTACGAAAACAAATATAATGTTTTTAGCTAGTTACAATGATTAATTAAAAATAACTCTGAGCTGCACATTATTTAAAATTAACATGTTCTTCTGGAACGGTATCTGGTTTCGTGGGTCGAGCTGCAACCCAATGCACCGGCGAGTGTTGCGGGTCCCTATTGGTAGTCCGCCGGTACGCATGCCGACTCTTTGGGAAATGGGCTGAGTAGGTCTTTTGTTTCTGCAAACTTGACCTTCCACTCAGCAGTGATTTTAAGCTGTAATTTTCCGGTAAATTTAGCGATTTTAATGGTTAACTGGGGCGGGCGTTAGTGCCTAAATCCTGGTGGTTGTTGGTACCTTACGACGGCTAGGCGTCGTTCTTGAAGCGAACGGGGAGTCAAATCCTGCAGATGGAATTTTTTCGCCTTGAGCCGGAAAAATTATGTTGACATTCCCCCGGAAGGGAATTTCCGGGCTGTGTAATCGAACGTCGAAGTCCAGAAATTCGCCTTTTAATGACCAAAGAAGGGCCCTGTAGGTGAGTTTATGAAGGACGGCTACAGAACTCTAGCCGCTCACAAGCGGGGTAGAGGCTGCGATTGCTGCAGGTTACAGGTTTAAATATTAGTAAAATGAGGTTATGAGGAGTATTTCACTTCTCAGGGGGCCCGGATTTGCGTTTAAAAATTAGGCGGTCGTAAATGGCTTTTAAGCAGTTAGCCCTGCAAGACAGTACAGCGTATTAAAACAGGGTTAAAGCCTCAGGGATTCGATTTTCCAAGAAAGTTTAACAATCAAGGTAAAATCGAAGTCTAGCGGTCTTGTTCTTCCGAAAATTTGAACTTCGCGGGTTGGCAGTACAACACGTCATATCCTTTGAAGCCTGGTCTGGTAAAGGTTGGGGGCCTACTCCGTTAGACAGTTCAGCGTGTCAGACCGGAGGGCCCAGGTAGAAAAGGAGAGGACAGGATCAGGATTGGTGGACTCAAGGGGGAATTCGATCCGTGGGCCGCAAAAATATCCTCGCGGGTCCGCGGGCTACATGTTGGACAGCCCTGATCTAATGTATCATTCATTAAACAATTTTCAAATATTTATGTTGTACTTTTAATGTATAAATCCCCCTTGTACTTTTTATCTGCTAATTAATTTATTCTTTCAAAATAATTTCCTACCTAGAAATACTTTTATAGATAATTATCAGTCTCAAGAAGCTACCACTACAATATTTTTCTGTTTGTTCGCTTAAAGAATGTAGATTTCCAGGGGGCGCTGAGTAATTTTTTTTTATGAAAAGGGGGCGGTAGGTCAAATAAGTTTGGGAACCACTGATCTAGACCTTTGCAGTAACCCTGCCAGTTTATATTCTCCGAGTTTCCATTGATTCCGTTTTCCCGTTGTTCTTAATTCCTATTGATCATTTAATGTTTAGAAATATGCATTAACTGCGCCAATTTACTTTTGTCCTACAATTCATCGACATCCTTGTCACCTTATACACCTTCCCTCTTATTTGTGGGACTTTGACATTGGAAATTTTTCCAATTTCCAGAAGTCTTGCTGTTTTTAAGCAACTCTTTTATATTCTTATCAGTATCAATGTTATTCCTTTGGACGTTCCACGATTGCCAAGTACCTTTTTGTTTTAACTAGATATTGGTATTAATTTGTTTCGTGGATTATACACAGAAGAATCCTGAAGAAAAATCGATAACGGAATGGCAAGCGATGCTGCCGTTCGAGAACAAGGTGTTTCAAAAATGTCTGCCAAAATTTCTAGGACATACAGTACATCAAAAAATAAGTATAGTTTACTCTATAAAACTATTTCTGAAAATGCACTCCCAATGAGCTACAGCCCCTAGAAGAAGACTCTCAAAAATGGTTTATTGGCATTTTCTTCAAAACTGTTACAGGTAACTTAACGAAATTTGGTACAGGGGCGTAGTTTTTTATGAGAAATATTACTAATTTGTTAGAATCTTCATATTTTATTCAGGGGCGTAACTTACAAGGGGGCTGGAATGGTTCAATTACCCTATCTTTTTTGTGCGTGGTTTTATCTAATACATTTATCAAAAATCTCAAAGCTTGATTTATCTTACATAAAAAGAGATATCACCGTACACATTATTCACGAGAAACGTTTTTGACGCAGCTGTTGCTTGGAACTTGAGACTTGCCGAGCCGCAATTTTAATATTTCTCTGACGTAGCAGCCGTGCCATCGACGCTCTGGATAAGCACCCACACATCGCATGCAGAATTGATGCTAGTTTCGCTCGTAGAGCTGTCCATTTTGCTTCCGTTTTCGAGCCGCGAGTCTCATTTGCAAGCCCACAAATCTCGCTTAAATTTGGCGGCGAGCAATCCAATAGTTGCTCAACGCTCTGGGTCTGTTTCCCTCCATTTTCACATCTGCCGAACATTAGGATCACTGTACCCAGCTGAGTTATTTTTCTCAAAGTGCATGCATGTTTTACCGTCAATTTTAAATGCCATATGAACTACCAAAACTAAGATCTTGCGTATGTAAATTGCCGTAAATGTTGTATGTTTTAGCAAGTAGGTTGCATGTTGTGAAATAAGTTTTGAGCATATCACCGTTAGCAGTGCAATAATGCCTTTAGTGCCCTGCACCAGTGCACCCATATTGTTTTAGCCTGTAGAATTTTTCCTCGGGCGAACACATGTGAACTGCTCATCCGCGACATGAAAGTAGGTAAAATTCTTAGGAATTATTTTGATTGCCCTTCGCAGCTGCAGGGCTGACCCGCTTAAATGTATTTTTATGAATATTATCTTAACAGCATTCCGAAGTTTGCCGTGCGATTTAATTTTAGCGCAGTGCAGTGTATTTTAGATCAAATAAGCTAATTATTTCAGAGATCACGAAATAGGTTTCGGAGCTGAGCATTCCCATTGCCGACAAGGTAGTCTTGGTGCGCGACCTTAAATTTAGTGATATCCAACCCCACAGGTAGCGCCTTAAAATATTAACAATTTATCCCCGTTACCGAAGGAATAATTAACTTTAATTATTGCGAGCGATCGCCTTTTCATTTCAATCTACCACCCACTCCCGTCTCAGTGAACAACCGGAATCCTTTAATCTTATTACATTTGAACTGAGATTTATCGGTAACAATTTTATATTGCACATGTTGTGTCGTTATTAATAATTGTCTTCAATTTTTCGCTATTTTGCTTCAACAACTGATTTAGATCTCTCTCGCATTTCTCTGACTTATTTTCGGGAGTTTTATTTCTGTAATATATTTTATTTATAAAGAGTTTACAATATTTTACATGGATTTTTTAAATTCTTCTGGATTCACTTCTCTTTTCCGATAATTCACCTAAGCCCCCATCGTATTCCTCTCCGTTTGTCCTGAAGATTTGTTGGGTGCCTTATGTGTTCAGAGTTCCACAAATGTTACTAAAACGCTTTAGATTTTTATAATCTTACTTTGGTCGGATTTTCATACTTTCTTTCTGTCATATGATTCTCATTTTATTTTCTGTTTCTCACAGGTTTCTGTTTCTCCTTCCAGCTGTTTCCAAACTTCAGATTTTTGCCTAATTTCTTTATATAATGTCATTCTACATCTCTCAACTATATCAGCCTTCCAACTAACTTCTTCAGCGATAGAGAGGTTGCGCCCACAGCTGACTGACGAGTTTTACATGGATATTACGTTGGCAAAGATTGATTATCTGAAAACAATATATATGCTGAGATGTCATAATAACGCAGTTTTGACGTACACACTCAGCACGATGGTCCTTGAAGAACCTTGGCTTCTTCCACAACTGCCTTCCATCTATCTCTGTTTTCTGCTAAAGCAAGTCAAAATACAAGAAAAAAATATGTGATGTCGTTGCACGTTTACTGGTAGTTGCAAAGTGCTTCTTTACAATAATGAATGTTATAAGCTCTTACAACGTTTAGTTTATTTGTATTCTATACAGATGGGTATACATACTCGTTTTAAAAGTGATGAAATTGTTTTTTTTTAATTTTCAGGTATATTATTCTAATAATAATGGTGAGGCACTAACACCTCATGAAGGAGCTTGGCCTGCAAGGCGGAAGGTCAGAGCTTCCGTATCCTCGCTCTCACACCCAGCTGTCGCGTGTCAAATTCATGACACGTGGTGATGTGGTGAGCATCACGCATTAACATCTTATATATCTGAAATTGGAAAGACCGTTGAAATAAACCTGCTCTATGCAATATGAGGCGATATTATTCATTATAGTCTTAGATATAGAGTGTGCACATCTGCTCTAAAGTGTATTGCAAGTCTTTCAGTTTAGAAGACATTCGTTCGTATTTTCTTAACCAAAAATTAATCGTAAGCAGGAATTTTGAATTCTCTATCCTGTGTAATAGAATAGCCATAGCTAGCATTGGATAGAACTAGTGAATTACAAAACATCGATTTGGTTTCAATTGATAAAGCGTCTATGGGGATAAATTAATTTTAGATCCTTAATAATTTTATAATACAATTGGTAATATGTAAGGTCCAGACTGATTTAATAATAAGCATTTTCAAGCAAATACTCAGTGGCGTACGCTGAATATTTCCGAGAAGATCAATATTTAGTAAAGATTGTCGTCGCTAACATCAACTGTTCTTTGACTTTTCAATTTCTAAAGGGGTTTTTATAAATACATTAATGCTTTTTATATCAAAAATGTTTGCAGTGATTTTTTCAAAACAACTATTAAAATAACTCCAAGTTGCCGGTATGTAATAGTTAATAGTGTACAAGTAATTGAATAATTATTCTTTTCTCACTGGCCTGTAATTTATATTTATTTCTGACCCTTATGGATAATAAAGCCCCACTCGCACGCATCTACGGTGCAGTGCATCAAGTATGTGACGGTTGGTTTAATACTATACAATGATAGTCAAGCTTGACCTGGTCAACTGCACAGGTGGAAATGTTTTTCGCAAATTCTGCAGTCATCTCTAGGGATATCCAAATTTTATAAAGTTAAAGTATTGTAAGTTTACATACGTTTTATACGTTGTAATTCAAGTTTGGTTTGAGCAACTTGCAGTTTTCTGAATTTATTGTGTTATCATTAAATCTCTCCGGACCCTAGTAATATGTTTTTCATATCTAAATGTAATACCTACGATAAAACGGAGATCTTTAACTTCGTTTCCAATAGGAATGGAAAGATCATCAATCGTTACTCGAATCTTATCAGTCAATGCAGCTACAAGATCTTTATTCCCAAATAAAACAACAACTGACTTTTGAGGATCAATAATTAAGGAGTGCTGCCGTGATCTCTTACTAATAGCAGTGAGGTCAATGTCGATATCACGTACAGCATCTCTATAATTATCTAGGAAGAAAAAGCGCAAGAGTTGAGAATCGTCGGCAAACATTTTTAACTTACAAGTTTCAACATATTTATAAAAAGTGGATGTGTACATAAGAACGAGTATAGGGCCCAAAGTAGAGCCTTGCGGGACTTCTTTGAAAACTCATAAATAATTAGATGTAGACGTTGATATTTTTACACACTGCATAGGATTTGCCAAATAACTTTGAAATAAAGCAATGGCAAATATTGACAAGCTATCATTTTGCAAAGATAGCCGAACTTTATGATTAATTGTATCGAAAGCCTTACTATAGTCAAGTGGTGTCAGAGACGATACTTTGTTCAAATCAGTAGCCGCTAATATTTCATCTATGACATATAGTAAGGCTGTCGAACAACTTCTGATAAATAGGAAGCCAGAGTGAATGTCAGATATTATCTGATTTTCGTATAAATATTTCCTCAGTTGCAAATTCATCACCTTTTCAAGGACTTTAGACAAAACAAGTAAGATACTAATTGGCCATAAGCCTTAATAACCTTCAGGAGCTTCCAGCTATCTGGAAAAAAATTGTAAGGAAAAATTTATTTTCATCTGGGATGGCTATGGAATAGTTCCTAATTTATGAATGCAGCTACATTCATACTTCAATGTCAAAATTGACATTTGATTTTTTGTGGCATATAGTTGCATTCATAAATTAGGAACTATTCCATAGCCATACTAGATGAAAATAATGTTTGATCATACTATACATACTCACGAATATTGAAGAACCTCATCGAAAATGAAATCGACGTAAATCAAAATAACAGGCAGGCTTTCGAGCTATACGATACACACCAGATATCCAAATAGAGAAATACAAAGAGCCCTAATAGACCTCGAAAAGGCATGCGATAGTGTTATACAAGCACTTCATATAGAACAAAAAAGGAAAGCCTTTATCCCCCACACTTTTTAAAATTTATGAGCCCTCGTGCGGTGGACAAAGAAATGTAAGAATATGTACCTACGAGTAAGAGGTGATGCGCTTTTCAGTTTATACTTCGCCGACGATCAAGTGGTGATTGCAGAAGACCAAGAGGACTTAAGCTATTTGGCGAGAAAATGAAAGGAAGAGCATGACAACGCAAGATTAACAACAAGAATGAAAAATCTGAATACCTATCGGTTGGTACCAATGAACTAGTGCCTCGAAAATTGTCCGCGTTTCCTTTGGACAATGGAAGCGTGTGTATGAGCCCTTATAATATGATATTTTGTTAATTACTTACACTTGTAAAATGATATTGAAAACCGTAGGCTTTTCAAAGGCTATTATCACTTATCACCGTCATCGTAAGGTAGTGCTACTTGCAACGTTTATTTTTAACCCATGTGCTAAAAGTAAACAGCTGGTGTTGAATTTAGAATTTCGAACTGGAAGTGAGGTTATAAAGTTATTCTAGTTACTTCTTTCGTTAGATGTAAAGTGTTTTTTTAAATAATTAAAGCATTATGTAATGAATAAAGTCAAATGTGTACTATTATAATTACCTTTGATAACTAACTTTGATAGCTACCGGTTGCAGAAACAGTCACCTGCGCCGTCAAGGCCATCTCTTTACTATGACATATTATAACTGTCATAAATGCAAACCTTTGTTAAATCGACACTTATGGATCAATAACAGTAAATTTAAGGCCGTAGAAAAAATATTGTGTGCAAAGTCATGCATAAACATCAACTTTTAGCACTTGTTGCACAAATAGCTATTTTCTACGATCGTGTCAAAATTACAACTTTTTGCACAGTTCCAGTGTCAAAAGTGGGTTTTGTAGCACTCTTAATATTAGCGCCCGAATTACGCCTTTTTTGCATGTTGCCATTTGTCGCATGTTTTAATACTATATTAAAACACGCTCTGTCGTAAATTTGAATGTCAACATAACCTAAAATGTCTAACACAATGTGACGGAAAAAGTGTCACCGAACTAAGTTTTTATATTTCTGTTACGATCGTAGAAAAAATAGCGTATGAAACACGTATAGAAGTGCTATTAAAGCACTAGCGACGTTAAAAGCACTCCGCTTTGCGTCGTGCTCTCAAAGTCGTCGCACGTGCTTTAAAGGCGTGCGTATACAATAGTATCATAATATACTATTATTGGGCGACAATCGCTTTAAAAATGTGTCTAACAGTACGTCAGTTTTGAGTTAATAAATGCAAAATCCGGCTTTCTATAAACATACCGGCATGTGACTTTTTTCGTAGAGCGAAAACTGGTCGATTTACTTCGTTGGGAACGCGAATCGGGCGTCTTGGCATTCTTGCACGCCACTGTTGCATCACCGAATTACAAAGTAAAATGTACTCGCACGCTGCATACGCGATCGGTGGCAAATATGCAAGTGCCCTAGTGATCCACTTGGTGGCGAAACGACAGTTTTGCGGTTTTTCTAGAAATTAAACGCAATAAGGGAAAGTCGTAGAAAGCGGCTTCTTTGATCGGATTCGCTTTTACAGCGGTTACGATGTTCAGACAATGGCTATATTTTACTGACAGCAAAACGTTTTAGCGATGTGGTTAAAAGCAGTCGATTGAAGGGTTTATTGCCATGCGGAAGTAAGAGTTTTGACACTTGCGCACTTTCGATCGCAAACAATCGCCGATATTGCCTAAAAATATATACCATGTGCTAAGCTGCGGTTGCGCTGTTGAGATTCTTATTACAGGGATCATTTATAAGCCATTCTTGTTATATATTCGGCTTCCATTAAATAGTGGGCGCAGATCATGACGCGCTATTCTTATCAAAAGCTATTTTATACTCTTTAAACGTTTTATTTAAAAGCGATAAAACTGTGCCAATCAAATATGTGCTACGATAGATCGCTAGTGAAGCACAGAAATCCTGTACGTCTTTAAAAGAGTGTGTACTCCAGGGCCGGACTGGGTGTTTAAACCGGTCCATTTTAAAATATTCCTCTTTTTATAAGACAAACAAACCCAATTATTAGATATAAAAAATAATACTTGTTTTCAGGAAAAATATATATATACCAAAAACATCATTCAGATAATATAAAAATATTAGAAAAACATAAAAAAGATTAGTGCAAATACGTATTGCACATTGGTGTAATTATATATAAAGAAAGAAAGAACAAATTTAGTATTAATATTAAGGCAGAATATCAAATTACCAGTAACTTTTTTATGCTTTTATACTTATATGTCAATTTATGCAAAATATCATCATTTTCAATACGCTGGAACGTTTATTTGGAAGACATTAACATGAAAGCCACCAAATTAGCTCGATACAAATAGATTCTTGCTTTATTTAAATAAAAGTTAATTTAGAAAAGGATCTTTAATATGCAACGTCAGAAATAGAAAGTGTTAATGATGGTCATTTATGTATTAAGAACATAATCAATAGATTATATCAGCGCGACGCGAAGCGGAGAGCTTTAAATTTCCCGAGGGCTATAATCGTGATTATGCACGTGGTACCATTGCGGAAACATAAAGCGGGACACTAAAATTTGCCTTAGTTAAATTGTCTGAATGAACTCATTGTTGATGTTATCCCAAGCTGCTTATATTGCATTAACCAGTTCATTTTGGTTCACTGGCACATGATAGATAGGATTTCATAAACAATTAGGAAGGGAAAAAGGAATATTCAAATAGTGAAAAATGGCGCTATAGGACCTGTCCCGGTTTATGTTTCCGCTTACATAACTCGTGCTACGCACTCGTTTGTAACTTACACACACGGATATTAATGATGCCGTTATCCCACTTGTATAGTAAATAACTATTATCTACTTCAGTTAAATAAGTAACTCATTACGTCACTCATTTAACACCATTTCAGTTAGGTAATAAAGCTCATTACACCACTCAGTTATGTAATGGTTTTATTACGCAACTTAGTTGTGTAATGACTTCATTACCTAACTGAAATACTGTCAAATGAATGACATTATGACATTTGCCTACTAAAATATTTTTGAAAATGACAGATCTGACATTTCTCTTAATGCACTTTTCTCAATTTTAGGCAGTCGTAGATAATATTTTGTACAATACATGTGTGATAATGCATCATTAATATACTTGTGTGCTTACATAACTCGTGCTACGCACTCGTTTGTCCCTTACACACACGTATATTAATGATGCTGTTATCCCACTTGTATAGTAAATAACTATTATCTATTCCAGTGGGATAAGAAACTCATTACGTCACTCATTTGACAATATTTCTGTTAGGTAATGAAGCTCATTACATCACTCAATTATGTAATTAATGGCTTCATTACCTAACTGAGTGATGTACAGGCTTCATTTCATATTTGTAGATCCTTCGAGAGAGGAGAAGTAAGCATAAAAATTCTTCTGAACAACATTGCGGAAATACTTGTCTCATACTTCAAGAAATTATAACATGTTAATAAGTGGTTATGATTATCCAGCAAACCACCGGCCCCCAAAACCACCGGCCCATCGGGCTACCACCCGATCGCCCGGCCCCCCAGTCCGGCTCTGTGTACTACATAATTTTCTATTATTAATAGTTATCTACGTATTAAGGGCGTTATCAATAGATTATAGCACGAAGGAATGCTTAAAGCGCGACGAGAAGCGGAGAGCTTTAAATTTCCCGAGGACTATAATTATTGTGATTAAGCACGTGGTGCATACGTTTATGTTTTATTTTATTTTTTGCACTTCCCGGACTAAAGTTGATACTTTAGTCCCCGTAAACAGGGACTATAGTAGCTCATTTAATCTCTATGGACTAAAGTAAAAATGATACCGTAACCATGGTAAATTTATGTACACACGAGGTTATTAGGTTAGGTTTTGTTTGTCATTTGACACACACTGACGCAAAACTTAACCTGCAAATCTCGAATTTGACATATACTGACAATACACTTCAGTACTGCCAACTGATTCAGGCTATCCAGGACCTTCTGCAATTCAGTTTTTAATAAATTGTAATGGTCAGTTTCCAAATTGACAGATTCCAAATTTTGGAATTATTTGATGATAATGTTCCCAAAAGTGCAAAAAATAGCGTATATACCTCGGGACTAAAGTGCCTAAATCCCTTGAGTGGTTGTTGCCCTCGGGCTTCACCCTCGAGGCATAAACTCCACTCACAGGATTAAATGGTGCACTTAGTCCATCATGATATAATATACTATTGTTCCTAAAAACTGACAAAATTCAAGAATTCAGTATTTTGGTTACAAACCACTGCGTCATCGGTGAGCTGGCGCTGTAAATTTGTTGGTGTTGCTATACTACATTGTTGGTGTTTATTATACTGCTTAGTAACATTATAGGCCCCCGGGATATAAAAGCCATATTACGCCCGCTACCGAAGGCCAATAAACAAGATTATGGTTCCAAAATGAAATAAAAACATATACAAAGCTGTGTATTGCTGTAACCGATTTATGGCTTACTATTACCAGTACATTATTGTTTCTTAATAACTGAAGAATATAAGGCACATTATGGGGTACATAATACCCTGTCGGGCATTATGAGTTACTATGGTACGCGAATGGTCAGAAATGACCAGCGTCTGACCAATCACATACCTCAATTCGTGGATGCAGCAATAGTTGATTATTTAACATAAGCTTTCTTATTCATTATTTAGGTTATTACGAAACTCTAGTACGACATAAAACATTTTATGCACCAAGGGCATTATTTGATGTTTATATCTTCGGGCGACTTTCAAACCCTCGAGCAGGTATAAACATCTTCATAATTCCTTTGGTACATAAATATTTTCTCTGATCGAACGAAAAATTATACCCTTCCAGTACGTTTTTTGTCCGTAAACTGCGTAATTCTGCAATGTCATCATCGTTGATACACAATAACAGTAACAATACAAGAATTATAGTAGTTGTTATGACAAACAGTACGGAAATATAGAAAATGCCAACTAGGATTCCAGTTCTCGGCTCAGCGCTTTATATTAGCGAACACAACCGTTGCACCTTTTATCCTTGTTTACATTGTGGTCGTACAATGACAAGAACAGAAACGTAAGCTCAATAGCTCTTAGTCCAGACAGTGGTTCCGAGAACCGCACTAATCCGAGGACTGAAATCCTAGTTGGCCGGTCTAGGACAAGTGGGCGCAGCCAACTCGGCGTGCCATCTCGGCGCGGCCAACTCGGCGCGAGCCAACTTGGCGCAGGGACAACTGGGCGCAGGGACAACTCGGTGCGGGCCAACTTGGCGCGAAACCTAAGCATACCGGGTCCGGCAATTCTGCGGGGCTGGAAAATATTTCATGAACTACGAGAGTTGCATAAAATTTGCTCATATAAAAGTTGAAGGTACGACAATTTTGCATATTTCTAAAATAGTTTTGGTTATAGAGAGTGGCTAAGAAATTTATTGCAGTTAGCAAGTTTTTTTTGGGAAATTGTACTTGGGTGGCTTAAAGGTGTTGCGCCAAAATGCTAATTATTTTAATATAATTGTGTATGGGTCTTACGTCACCTCTTTTGGAGATATTAACGATTTTTGGCAAAAATGCTGAATTTTGGGCGGCTGCTGTAACAGAAAACAATTGAATGAACGAAAACGTTGCCAAAAATAATTTTTCTGAATTACCTTTTTTAGTGTAAAATAGTATCTCTGAGTATTAATGCTATGCAGCGCGCTCAACACTGTCAAATTTAATAATTTTGAATTGTTTTTACAATAGCACACTATTTTTATATTTATGAGATTTCATCTGATAGTCTTCGTTATGGATCTAAAATCAACCGTTTTTCAGAATTAGATTGAACATAAACAAACAATTTAAGCTTTTTATAACTTTGCTATTTGTAAAAATAAAAGTATCATAAAAGGATAGAAATGGCCCTGTCTAAGCAAGTACAATGTTTCATCTAATCTGCTTTACGAGAAAGCTATAAATCACTTCTTGTAGAAAATATTAAGAGGATAATATTTCTGTGCGAATAAGGATTGACAGCCTGCAGATTCTCATCAGATAAGCAAAGTACTTCCTTTAAAAATTCGCGTTTCAAAATCCTTTCGCTCCCGCTTGTCTCGCGCCCAGTTGGCTCGCGCCGAGTTGGCCCGCGCCGAGTTGTCCCCGCGCCCAGTTGTCCCTGCGCCAAGTTGGCTCGCGCCGAGTTGGCCGCGCCCAGTTGACTGCGCCCACTTGTCCCATTACGTAGTTGGCATTTACTATAACTATTATCATTCTCGTAGTGTTGTTTCTTGTCACCAAGCGAGGACGATAACATACCGAAATCACTTATTTTGCGGATCGAAAATATTCCAGAAAGTTATCGTCTGATCTGAGAAAATAGTTGTTTATGGACGAAAAATGAAATATTTTGGACGGTTTGATGGGTATTGCCGGATGAGGCAACGCTGAGTCCGGTAACAGCAATGAGTCCGAAATATATTTAAAAATACAATAATTACAAGAATAAAAATAAATCGAGTTGTCTTGAATTGTTTCCGTTGTCAGAGTGACATTTTATTAGCAATTACGGAGACATTGTCAGTTAAGTTCATAGATTGAAATGTTAAGGGACGAGGATTCGATGATGTGTAACCCTCCAAATGTGCGGAAAACCGTGGAGATGGCTTCATTAGCGTTGGTGCCACAAAAACCTAAAGACTTTTGATGTTTGCAAAGAATTCTAATTTCTTACCGGCCGAAAAATATTTTTCGTCTTGGGACGAAAATGCCTTAACGAAAAGATTATGTTTTCGTCCAGATATTCGAACCGAAAAACATTCCTTTATGCTGCAATCAACTAAAATAGTATATTGTTATACTCTAATTTAATAAGGGGGCGCGAGTGGGTTTGGGGCACAACGAGTGTAGCGAGGAGTGCTACAACGCCTCTTATAAAAAATTTATATACTTTGCATAAAAAATTAATCAAAAACTTTGAAAATTAGCATTTCATAAATGTGACAATCTGTCAGTTGTCTAAAACAAGGTAAGCATTAAAACAATGTTTTTCATATGAAAATAACAATGCAAAACAGTGTTATAGTGGACTGTCTTGTAGCACTGCTATCGGTGTTATAATAACCATATTGTGACTGTTTGGTATTTAGCTTTTAATCATGTTAGTTTAGTTTATTTCATTCGTAATTCTTAATACAAGTAAATAGCTGTACATAAATTTAGTGTAGTTTGTAATTCTACCTAGCGGTAAGTGTACCCACTATTGGTGGAACGTCGAGTTATGGGGCTTACTGTCCCCTCTCCTGCCACCCCTAAATGTTGGGTCAGTGGCCCACATAGCAAGAGATGAACCTAAGACGAGTTGGTGAACGGTCGGTCAACTGATCCCGTTTTTCGTTATTTGTGTAATCGCTCGTGTTTATCGTTTTGTGCTCCTGGAGTCACGGGTCAATCGACGTGCCACCCCACATGAGCCATCCTGTATGTCCCTCCAAGGTAAGTCCCTGTACGAATTTCTACCTTGCGTGGGTATTATCGAGTCTTATGCTCTCCGTTTAGGTAGAATTAATTTAGATATTAATTGCCCTGGAGACAGATACATTTCTGGTCCTTCGAGCCGGATCTAATCAATTGAGATTATCCGTTTTTTGTGTAGTAGAAACGCGTGAAATTTGTCGAATTTTCCAAATTTTGATATCGTTTATTTTCCAAATTCAAAGCTCCAGCGCAGGTACAGCTATTTACGAGTTATTATTGATTTAACTTATTGATTCGTGTATATTGCGTATGTCGTTACGTTTCGCCGTCCCACATATTAATTTTATGCTTAATTTGGTCCGCATCTTTGCATCCATTGTCGCTCGTTCTCGGAATTTCCTAGTTTGGTTGCGCCGGGCATATGGTCAACAAGTGACCATCGTAGAACGGTTGGGTTTTATTGCTTTTGCTTTTATTGCTGTGGTACTGCAGGCGGCTGTCGATCCTCAAAGTTTTGAATTTTGGATATAGCCCTTTGTTGCAGTTTCCGCCGCCGCTTACCAATAAATCATGGCCAATCAGCTTAAAATGAATTTGGCACTCCGCAGTACTTTAATTAATCAATTATTGGAAATTCGTGACCTAGCTTCTTCATCTCAGGAAGAAACCGCGTTACGTCCGTTATTCAAACGGCGACTTGACAGGGCAAAGTCGATTTATGATGAATTTCAACCCTTGCATCGCGCAATTATTCAAAATATATCCACTCAAGCTAATCCGGACCTAGCATCCGAAGAGGCCATTAGGAAACAATTTGATGATGCCTTTAATAGTATTGAAGCTATTTATTTTTCTTTGTTTCCTGATAATGAATCGTCCCCGAGTTTTAGCAATCTTAATGACAATTCTTCGAATCGTAGCTTCAATCATTCTAATAACGCCCGTTTGCCGAAACTGGAACTTCCGATTTATTCCGGAGAGTATAGTCAATGGACCGGTTTTATCGAATTATTTCGAAGTGCAATACATACTAGATCTGATTTGTCTGACATTCAAAAACTGCAATACCTTTTGAGTTGTTTACAAAATGAGCCATTAAATCTTATTAAGTCGTTGCCTTTGTCAGGAGATAATTATAAAATCGCGTACGATACACTCGTCGACCGCTACGATGATAAGCGTAGATTAGCTAATCACTATTGGACATCAATTAATAATTTTCCAAAATTGAAAGCAGAATCCGCGAAAGACCTGCGAAAACTCTTTGACCACGTTAAAGAGAATCGTTTGGCCCTTAAGGCTCTAAACATTGCTAATTCGTTAGAGGACTTTATGTGGTTTAGCATCCTTTTAGATAAGCTTGATACAGATACGCGAAAATTATTTGAATCGGAGATTAGGTCTAAGGCATCGGACATTCCAACGCTAAAACAATTAGAAGATTTTATTGAAAGTCAATGTCGCGTCTTGGAAAGTGTTGATAACTCAGCCAACAAAGGGTTCAAACACCTGTTTGCAAAGCCGTCTACTAAATCGGCGTTCTTAGTAAATAAATCCTCGAATAATAAACTTACTTCAGGTAGCGAAAACACTTCGAAATGTCTGATTTGTCAATTGGCACATACAGTTTATGCGTGCCCTGTGTTTGCGGCAAAAACGCCACACGAGCGATTTGAAATGGTCAAATCGCATCGTCTTTGTTTGAATTGTTTGCGCTTTAACCATATGAGTAATTCTTGTCCATCAAAATCAGTATGTAGAAACTGTCGCAATAAACACCACACGATGCTCCATTTTCCGGCAAGATCCCAAAGTTCGGCGAATGCTGAGGTCGGTGTAACTGTTCCACCCCCCGAGGTGCAAACGAGCCTAACCGCTTGTGCGAGCGTATTGTCGTGCGAATCGGTTTTACTTTCTACGGCTATTGTGGAAATTCAAGACGCTCTCGGTAATTTTCAGAAGTTGCGCTGTCTCATTGATAATTGTTCACAGGGTAGCTTTATCACGCAAAAGGGTTTAAGGCGCTTGGGATTAACACTTACACCATTTAAAACCGTTATTCAGGGTATTGGTTCAGAAACCTCTGAGAAGGCCTTGCTTTCTGCAGGTTTTGCAACATGTTGTCTTCGTCCTTGTTACAGCAATAAGCCGGTGCCTGTATTTAGCATAAAGGCCCATGTAATCCCTCAAATTGCCGGGAATATACCTGCGAGTTCCATCGACCCTTCTAAATGGAATCATATTTCTGGCTTAGTATTAGCTGATCCCGAATTTTATCGGGCCCGTCAAGTAGACTTATTGCTAGGTGCCGATATATATGCACACGTGATTAAACCTGGCGCAATTTTGAGTACGTCCCAAAATGAACCCGCAGCACTTAACACGGTCTTCGGTTGGGTTGTTAATGGATGCGTTGGTCCCGCGTCGAACGCAGTTGCTAAAGCTTATCTGACATCGGTCGAAATTCCAACCCTCGATGACACATTGAAAGCGTTTTGGCGAACAGAAGAACCCCCGCAGATATCTAAGGTCGACGCCGCGGATGCCATTTGCGAGTCGTTATATTCATCTACGGTATCCCGTGATAGTACTGGTCGATATGTCGTTTCGTTGCCGTTCAAGGTGCAAAATCCAAAATTTCCCAATTCGCGCGATATCGCCTTAAGGCGGCTGCAATTGCTCGAAAATCGCCTTATGCACAATCCTTCTTTGAGAAGGGAATACGTCAACTTTATGGACGAATACATTAATACAGGGCATATGGTCCTCGCATCGGCGGATCCTCGTCCCGATAAATGTTATTACATTCCACATCATTGTGTGACGAATTCAAAATTCCGTGTAGTTTTTGATGCCAGCTCGAGAGCTTCAAATGGCTTATCGCTAAATGACACATTGTATTCTGGGCCAAAGTTGCAGCAAGACATAGTCTCTGTGTTATTAAACTTTCGCGCTCATAATGTAGTAATAACTAGCGACATTAAGCACATGTTTCGCCAAATAATCGTCTCGACTACAGACTGTGATTTTCAACGTATTCTATGGCGCTCTTCCATAGATCAGCCTATAAAAGAATATATCTTGAATAGGGTCGCATATGGAGTTACTTCATCGCCGTTTCTTGCAATTAGAACTCTTATTCAATTAGCTGATGACGAGCAACACCGGTTTCCCCAAGCATCTTCTGTCATTCGAAGAGATATCTATGTCGACGATATTGCCACTGGATGTTCCTCCGTGGCTGAGGCCTTAATCCTACAGGATCAACTGATAAAATTGTTGCGTTGTGGCGGATTTGAATTAAGGAAATGGGCTAGTAATTCTCCAGCGTTAACCAACCACCTAGACCCCACGCATCTGGTAGAGAATATGGTATCTTTCGATTCCGGTGAACCTTGCTCCCCTTTGAAGATCCTTGGCTTACAATGGTCCCCATCAAGTGACAGTTTTAGATTCAAGGTTGAACCTATTGATCGTCCCTGTTCCAAAAGGCACATCCTATCGGAAGTCGCAAGGGTCTTCGATCCCATCGGTTTCTTAGCGCCGTTAACGTTCTTTTCGAAGCGGCTTATACAACACTTATGGTGTCTAGGATTAGGATGGGATGAATTGCCTCCCTCGGAAATAATTGATCGTTGGGAATTATATAAGTCGCAATTAGCGGACATAGCTCACATCAAAATTCATCGCCAATTAATTCCTGCGAATTATGTCAACTGTGAGTTGCACGGGTTTTCTGACAGTTCAGAGGCCGGTTTCTCCGCGATAGTGTACCTTAGATTTGTAATCGGTCCGAATGAATCAGTAGTGAGGTTTATGATGGCTAAAACCAAAGTTGCCCCCTTACAACGGCGACCAATTCCTCAATTGGAATTATGTGGGGCGCAATTGCTAGCCAAACTAATTTCTTTTATTTGCTCGTCCTACTCGTCGTTTGTTAGCTTCGCCGCAATTTATGCGTGGACTGATTCTACGATAGTTTTAGCTTGGCTTCATTCGTCTCCGCATCGGTGGAAAACATTTGTTAGCAATCGCGTTAGCTACATTCAAGAACGCGTACCAGCAACTTCTTGGCGCCATGTTCCTTCCGCTGATAATCCCGCGGATTGCGCATCCAGGGGACTTCTTCCTCGGGAATTGCTGAACCACCCCTTATGGTGGAGCGGCCCTTCTTGGCTTTCAAAAAATTCTGACGAATGGCCTACCCTAAAAGATCAAAACTCCTTGGACATGGAATCAGTTTTACGCGAAGAACGCAAACTTGTGTTGATGGCAACAACCGTGAACGATGAGCCATTTGATCCATTTAATTGCGATCAATTATTGTCTCGATTTTCATCGTTACGGAAAATAAAAAGGATCATTTCCTATTGCATGCGGTTCGTGCACAACTGCCGCAACGCTACTACACGGCGATTCGGGTCCATCACTGTAGGTGAACAACAAAGGGCCCTCAATCTATTAATTAAACATGTTCAGCACATATCGTTTCGTGATGATATTCGAAGATTGACTTTAAATCAACAATGCTCCAAGCCAATTAGAACACTCGCTCCATTTCTTGATTGCGAAGGAATTGTCAGGGTGGGCGGTCGTTTAGCTCATGCTAATATTTCCTATGGCAGTAAACACCCTTTTCTATTGCCCAAAAATCATAAGCTGACCGAGCTGATTATAAGTCAATTCCACGAAGATTATTTCCATCCCGGACCTCAGACGTTACTTTATTTATTGAGGCAACAGGTTTGGATAATAGCTGCTAAAAGCGCAATCCGTCGTTGTGTTTCGAAATGCAATCGCTGTTTTCGCGTTAATCCCCAATCGGTCACACCTCCAATGGGGAATCTTCCCGCTACCCGGATTACCCAAATTAAACCATTCGCAGTCGTAGGAGTTGATATGGGTGGCCCATATCACATCAGGTTAGGTAGACGTCGGGGTCTTGCGCCACAAAAGGCTTACATATGTTTGTTTGTATGTTTTGCTACTAAATGCCTGCATCTAGAATTAGTTTCGGAATTATCAACCGATGCATGTCTGGCAGCGTTGCGCAGGTTCGTCGCTCGGCGGGGCCGTTGTTCCTCCATTTTTAGTGATTGCGGAACTAATTTTATCGGTGCCAATCGAAAAATTATTAAATTCATTAAGGACGCGGTCGAGTATGAAAACATTTCCTGGTCATTTAACCCCCCTTCGGCCCCTCACATGGGAGGGGTCTGGGAAGCAGGAATCAAGTCAGTGAAGTCCCATCTGGTTATAGTGATAGGCGATCAAATTCTGACCTACGAGGAATTTCTCACGGTACTCGTACAGATCGAAGCTATTTTAAATTCTCGACCCCTGTGCTCGCTTAGTGCAGACCCCAACGATCTTGCAGTGTTAACACCGGGGCATTTCTTAACTCTCGAACCACTTTCCGCTGTCCCAGACGAAGATCTGACCAATTTAAAAATCAATCGTCTGGATCGATGGCAATTGCTCCAACGCATGCACCAGGATTTTTGGCGGCGATGGCATTCGGAGTATTTACAAACACTCCAACAGCGTTCGAAGTGGTTAAATCCCACCAAAAACCTGGAACCGGGGCTAGTAGTTCTGATTAAAGACAATTCCGCTCCGGCTCTGCAGTGGCGTATCGGCAGGGTGGAAAAGGTGCATCCTGGTATGGATGGAGTGGTGCGAGTAGCCACGGTTAAAACGACCAGTGGTAGCTTTCAGCGCCCGGTGGTTAAATTATGCCCTTTGCCCTCCCAGTAACCATCACCGATCTCGGATAGAAAAATGCATGGCCTTTTTGGTGGGCGGAATGTTTGGTATTTAGCTTTTAATCATGTTAGTTTAGTTTATTTCATTCGTAATTCTTAATACAAGTAAATAGCTGTACATAAATTTAGTGTAGTTTGTAATTCTACCTAGCGGTAAGTGTACCCACTATTGGTGGAACGTCGAGTTATGGGGCTTACTGTCCCCTCTCCTGCCACCCCTAAATGTTGGGTCAGTGGCCCACATAGCAAGAGATGAACCTAAGACGAGTTGGTGAACGGTCGGTCAACTGATCCCGTTTTTCGTTATTTGTGTAATCGCTCGTGTTTATCGTTTTGTGCTCCTGGAGTCACGGGTCAATCGACGTGCCACCCCACATGAGCCATCCTGTATGTCCCTCCAAGGTAAGTCCCTGTACGAATTTCTACCTTGCGTGGGTATTATCGAGTCTTATGCTCTCCGTTTAGGTAGAATTAATTTAGATATTAATTGCCCTGGAGACAGATACAGTGACATCAAAGTAGATAATAGTATATTATACATCAAGGTAGCGAAGCGCAGTATTATAACCTGAGCGCATATTAAATACTGAGCGCGAAGCGCTAAGTATCTAAAGCGCGAAGGTTATAAGACGATTCGCTACCGTGTTGAATATACTATTTTTTGCACTACAAAAACGGCTTAATACCTAAATTCCCAACAAATTTCGAAAATATTTTAACTGTCAACCTGACAATACAGCTCTTTAAAACGTCAAAATTACTTACTTACTTAATCCTTAAGCCTTTCTACCCTTTCGAGTGTAAGGCTGGGTGTTAATTGTTACTGTCTTTTACATGCCTCTCTCCATCGTCTTCTATCCTGCGTCATTATTCTTGTCTCCTCCCACTTAATATCTCTCCTTTCTACTGCATTCTTTACCTCCTCATTCCATGTTTTTCTCGGTCTACCCCTTCCTCTCTCTTTCTTTGTTCTTGCTTCAAATACCCGTCTCGTCGTCCTTTCCTCTCCCACCCTCATTACGTGTTTAAACCATCTCATTTGTCCCTCTTCTATTTTGGATTCTATTGGGTTTATTTCCAGTTTCTCTCTATATACTGTGTTTCTGACTCTGTCCATAATTGTTTTTCCCTCTATCTTCCTTAGGAATCTCATTTAGGTACTGCTTAGCTTGTTTCGTTGATTTTCCGTTGTTGTCCATGATTTTGAGCCGAATATTATTATTGGTACTGCAATTTTTTTATATATTTGTATTTTCGTTTTAGTTGGTATTTCTTTAATTCCTAGGAATGTGTTCTTGCTACTATTAAAGAATCTTCCCGCTGCTCCTCTTCTTTCTTTTATTTCTTCGTCTATTCTTCCCTCGATTCTTCCCTCCTGTGAGAATACTGAGCCTAGATATTTAAGTCTGCATACTTGTTCTAGCTTTTCCCCTTCCAGCTCTATTTCGTGCTTTGTTTCTTCTCTGCTTATTACCATGGTTTTTGTTTTACTACTGTTGATTTTCATTTTTATGTTTTCCAGCTGTCTTTGTATATGTTCTGTATTTTTGTTGAATATTTTTTCATTCTTCGCTATGATTACCATATCATCTGCATAACAAATCTCTAAAACTCTTATATTCTCCATTCTCCAATTTCCTACTTCGTAGTGTTCAGCCTCCTTTCTTGTTTTCTTTATTGCTTCATCCAGCACTAGGGAGAAAAGTAGCGAACTCAGAATACATCCCTGTCTCACTCCTTTTGTTGTTTCAAACTGTATTGATTCTTCATGTCTTGTTCTCACGTAGTTTGTTGTGTTTTGGTCAAAATTAAAATAGTCATATTTGATAACTTAGCAATTTATTAGTTACCACGGTGAAAATTGTTTATTTTACTTTCTCTCCCTTGGTGGAGAAAATCAACTTCACGACCTAAAGATAGGCCAATAACGGTGCGTTCTGAGACTAGTAGTGCAAAATAGTAGATATATTATGCATCAAGTACGTAAAATGGAGTTTTAGGGGAGGAATCGTTTTTACAGACGAGGCGATGAAGGAGCCGAGTCTTTAATGAGAGGAGCCCCTAAAACTATTTGCGTGCGTGATGCATACAAGATTTTTTGGTAACTAGTTGCTAAGTTACCTTTCAGTCCGCTAAAACCCATTAAAGTACTATTCCGCTGGTCCGTTAAAATGACATTTTGCGGACTCAAACGAGCCTGTTAAATTGTCATTTTGCGGAGCGTGTACCAAAAACTAATTACTATATAACTGAAATAACAATATTACCCTTAGTGAGGACTTGACGTCAGCTACGGAAAACTTGGTCATAAGTGATTGCCGATTCGGCGTGCAGCCATTTATTTTGTTCGTGAGTGTACGCTTAAGACATAACATAAATTAAACTTGGGCCAAGCACTCACTCAAATGATTTCCTCTACAGGGAAAATACAAGAAACGTTCAAGGTTGTTTGCTCTTGAATTATTAGAAGCCGCCGAAAAATAACATAGCGTGACGGTAGTTTGCGCTTTTAATTATATGTTTGAGCCATCCGCAAACATTAAAAAAGGCCTCTTGATATGTGTCTACTTCTGGGTTTCGATGCGCACATATGGAAGTTGGTTCAACTCGAAAGCCATTTGCAGAACAGCACTCGCAATTAATTTTGCATTGCACAGTTTGGAAGGCCTTTCAACAGGTTTACAACAGAGTTTCTTCAATAACAAGAGACTTGAAAAATATACTGCCAAGGCTACAGTCTTTCCCAAGAAAATTTACATGCACGTTAACTAATTTCCTAGAAAAGCTTACAGCATTTTCGTGTCTTGCTGCAGCTTGTATTATACAAGGTGATTCATGCCATATCAAGAAGGATGAAAGCGTAGCTAGAGGCAGGGTTCGCCACAGTGGGCCTAGCCCGAAAAAACCCGACGGGTTTTTTCGGGCTGGGCCCACGTGAAAAAACCCGCTCGAAAAACCCACTCAGTTTTTCGGTCCTGGATTCACTGAAAGGGACTAGTAACTGCTGACTTATTGTCCGAGTTCTTGCAACAATTTGATAAAAAAATGAGACAGCAAAAACGGAAAATACTGCTTTTCCTCGACAATGCTGCCTCTCACCCACTTGATATAAGATTGACAAATATCAAAATAAATTTTCTTCCCCCAAATACCGCTGCATTTTGCCAACCGTTAGATCAAGGGATAATCAAAAATTATAAAACTTGGTATCGATCTACAATTTTGAAACATATTTTATCTAGAATGGACTCCGTTGACTCAGCAGAAGAGCTACAAAAATCCATTAATTTATTAGATGTCGTTTACTTTATTAAAAAGGCATGGGAACAAGTGAACCCTACAACCATAAAGAATTGGTTTGAGAAAGAAAGCAGGATTCACATTTTCCGATGTTCCCGAAGTTTCTACAAAATTTGAACCCGATGATGAGTTACCTTTGTCTATTACTTCTGAAAGGTCTAAAATGATACAATAAACTACAACAAATGACGTGAATTTTGAGACGTACTTTGGGATAGATGAAAATTTAGTGTATGAAGATGAAAGTGTTGATATAAATTTTGAGAGTGTGTAATCACAACAAGAAACAGATAGTGAAATTGAGGTTGTAGTACAGCAGTATAACCCTGAAAATGTGATCAAATTAAATAAAGAAGTTTTGTCAATTCTGCAAACAATCAAATCGTTTACCACAGAAAATGGCGATATGAAAGGATATGAATTAACGACCAGTTTAGAGGAGTATTTTAAAAATGTATTACTAAAAAAACAAATTGTGTCAAAAAACAATTATAGACTTTTTTCAACCCTCTTAATCACATGTGTGTTGTAAACTTTTATGTTAATTTAAATGTGTATTTTTTTATCTTTAAGTATACCTGCTCTAATTATTTATTGTATCTACTTTATACATTATGTACTAATAAATTTAATGTACACTAACTTCTGTTGATTATTAGTACAAATTTCTCGTGAACGGAAACCTCCTTTAAGCGAGCAAATTTTCAGCGACCGTGGGTGTCCGCCTAACAGAGAGTATACTGTACATATATCTACAAATTGTGAATTTACGTGCCTTGCAAATGTTCTAGATTAGAATGTCCGACCCCTCAGACGGCGGAATTTTACTGCAGCTTGTTGAAAAAACCGATGAGCCCGAGAAGACGGGAAAAACCCGAAAGAGCCGGAAAAAACCTGAAAAAGCCCGAAAAACCCCCCATGGGCCCAGTGGGTTGGGTTTTTCTGAAAAAAACCCGGGTTTTTTCAAACCCTGAGGACCAAAATAAAGTTTCTTTCTTATAACTTCCGACTAAAAACATAGTTGATAAAAATGTTTTTTTAAATTAAACAAAAAAACATGTTTTTTGTTCACACAAAACCACGTTTTTGTTTAAATCATTGTTTTAAATTCTGGTAATTGTGGTAACCTACTTGTATTTTTTAGTAGGTAGTTCAAGTAATTAGGAAAATTCCCTATGAAACTGAATCACTATTACGAATAAATGCAGTAAACATATTAGTTTCAATTCAACTTTCAGTTACTATTTGCATTTGTGGCGGGATTAGAGCTTACAATTAGGGGTCGCAAACCGGGATCCCGACTTTCAAAAATACCGGGATACCGGACTAAAACGATGCTTCAAAATACCGGGATTGGATTTATGGAAACCGGGATTTTCGAAATTCGCGGTATTTCTTTTTCAAAAAATATAAATCGCTTGCGAACCGACGGAGGACGGATTAGAATGAGCGAATTCCTCGTTGGGAATGGAAATGTCTACGGGTAATAAGATTGAACATCTTGGACCTGAGCATGACGAACCTGAAGACACACTGCCGCTTAAGAGAAAAACTTCAGGATAATACTTCCAGACCAACTGATGGAACATTGACACATTAACATTAGTAAAAATAAAGATGGCTTCATTTGAATATGGCGGTTCAAGAAGAAAATATCTACAAATTGCGTATGATAGGTTAAGGTCTATTTCTCCTACCAGTGTGGAGTCTGAGCGGGTGTTCTCGTCATCAGGTTCCTTTGTAACCATTTGCGCTCAAAATTAAGCGATCAAACATTATACACGTCATTTTTACGTTCTCATTATTTAAATTTGGCCAAACGGTAAGAACACAAATTATTTTAATAAAAAGTTGAGAACATTATTTTTGTTCGTTTGATTAAAGTCTGAAGATAGACATTTGTGTTATTGGTAAAAGCTTATTAAAAATGGAAATGTGATTTTTTTTAATGTTTTTATTTCTTTAATAAATCGTCACCTCTAATTTAGAGGCTCTATTCTCGAATCTAGACGAAAGCTTTTCTAAATATCGAAAATATCGGGATTCCGGTATTCGTAAAACTTCAATATCGAAAATACCGGTTTTGGTAAAAAGTACCGGTATTGCGACCCCTACTTACAATACCAGGATTCCGGGATCCCGAATACCGGGATCCCGGACGAATTTTGTCCGGTATTGAAAACTGGTATTGCTGCAGAAAATACCGGTATTTCGGTATTAACATTTTCCTATAAAAATTACATTTTATAAAAATATTTACTACAGTTAAAGATGAAATATGTGTTATTATGGAACCAATAAATCAAAAATCAAAAATCAAAAATGCTCTAAAAGAGGATCATCACGATAACACATAATATGTGTAAAACAAGTCTATATCAATAGAAACGTAAACAGCTAACAGAATACATGGCAGTTCAGGCACTTCTCAAGCCCGGCGTGGTGCGACGGCGCGCGCGGTATAGTAAACAATACACTCGTACTCCAAAGTTTTTAAGATTTTAGTAAAGGAAATTAATATTTATCAAGAATTTTAATTTATTGGTTTATTGGTTTATTAGTTACACATAAAAAAACTAATTTTGTTATATTTATAGAATTTCTTATTTGTTATATTTTCATCTACTTTATTTATTTATCTACTTATAAACAAGAAAAGATTAAGGCAGTGGACTTCATTTTGTAGTCAATGTTAATTTTAAAAATACATTCTTATTCGTTTTTGTTGATATTATTTTTAAATATGTCATTATAACTACTAGGTAAAAATCTAATAACTAAATTTTCTAATAGTAATACCGGTGTTAATACCGGCATCCCGGTATTAAAAATTTTGAATACCGAATACCGGTATTAAGATTTTGGCCCGGTATTGTGAGCACTAGGCGAGATGCACGATGCCTTTATCCCATTTTTAAGTAAAGCAATATTTTAAAATTTGTTAGGAAGTTTTATTCAAAATTCACCTGAATCATGACTGGAAGGAGGCTAGTGCCCCTTCTGGTCTTATTTAATAAAACAAAAATCATTCAACAATGCGTTAATAGTGGAGTAGATCTGGGTTTGGAAACGAACTCTCTCTTTTTGAAAATTTTTGTTTGGGATTTCATAGAGTCGGGCTCCCTCTTTCAGATGATCTCTATGGGAAGACTACCGGAGGTGCGAAGGGGGGAAAAATTACGGTTCAAAGATATGGGGAAGCGGGTTTTTCGCGAATAACTCGCTGAGTTTCATCCCGATCGGAACAGTTTATCGGAGATGAAATAAAGGACTCACACATACAAACAAAATGAACTTTGGTTGGTCGAAATCGGTCCAGCGGTTCGCGAGATATTGCGTTTTGAAGGTCGAAAAACTGCGCCCGGAATTTCGCCGCGGCGGCAACCCTCCGAGCGCCGTGTTCGCGTTTTTCGCGGGGAAGATATTGACCTAGCGACTTTATATTTTTTTCCCTGTTAGGTAATCACAATCAAAATAGTTTGTCCAAATTTCAAGTTGCTAGGTCAATTAGCAGGGGAGGGGGAGGGACAACAATAAAAAAACTTTGATCGGGGCGAACTTTTTTATTTATTGGCCGGTCTGGGTCATCCAGACGGAAAAATCTTCGTTAATTTTTTTGCTACAAGATGAGTCGGGGGCGACCAAGATTTTCGCGAAAATGGGGAAATGGCTGGCAATTTTCCGATTTCGAAAACTGGATTGTTGATGCAGTGTAGCGTTTTACACCACAATATATGTTGGTATAATTGAATAAATTAAAGAGTGTTGATTTTATAGTTTTAGAGTATATTCACATAATATATACACATAGCACTTAAGAGTAACGTCTGCGTTGTTGGATGGTTATCGTTGAGATGATTCTGTGATAATACTTACAAACTAAGTTAAAATTTGGTAGGCTATCTGCAAGTCCCGTGGGGGTGTTGCAATAGCCAATGAAACGTTCGGTCACTTTTGGCGTGGAAACCTAAGATTTTGCGATTCCCACGAGCACGTGCACTGTCGGCAAAGGTTTTATTGGGGGTGCAAAGTGCCATAGCCTCTTAGAGTAATAAAGTAATAAACCTAAGAACTGCATTGAACGTGCTTATGAATAATTTTGGCAAACTGCACAAAACCGTGAGAACATTTTGAATTTAACTGAAACGTTGCAAACTACAAAAATACATCTATTTAATTAATATTAAAACTAGAGTCCAACATTCTCCCCCCTATTGAAAAGTTGGTTTTCAATTGATTAGTGTTCTAGTCACTTGCACTGTCACTTATGGGGAAAACACAGACACTTGATATTGGGCGCTTGATTTCGCCGCTTGATGTGTGAATGGTGACCACGCGATTGATGCCATCCTTCCCTGGATGGAGTTGAATGATTCTTCCCATTGTCCACTCTAGAGGTTGTGAATTTTTATCCTTGATGAGCACTAATTGCCCTAGCTGTGGATTGGGGCCAGAAGATTTTCTCCATTTTGAGCGTCCCTGTAATAGCGTGATGTATTCCTGGCTCCACCGTTTCCAGAAGTGTTGTTTCAGCTGCTGGATTCGTTGCCACTGGTTTAGACGTCCAGTCATTGTATTGGTTATATCCGGATGCGGAATTTGGCTTGATGAGTCCCCAATTAGGAAATGGTTTGGTGTTAGAACGGACAAATCGTTTGGATCGTTGGACAAAGGAATTAAAGGTCTGGAATTGATTATGCCTTCGATTTGAATCAAAACAGTATTAAAAAGTTCAAAAGTTAAATTCGAATCGCCTAGGATACGTTTGAGATGATTTTTTACTAACTTGACAGATGATTCCCATAATCCACCAAAGTTGGGAGCTCTTGGCGGATTAAAATGCCATTGAATGCTCTTATTTGTTAGTGTGTTGATGATTTTGTTTCCGTTAAGCTCTGACTGAAATAATGCCGATAAGGTTTTTAATTGATTATTGGCACCTATGAAATTTGTGCCGTTGTCCGAGTATAAATCGGTAACCGTGCCCCTTCGCGCTATAAACCTGTCAAGGGCTGCCAAAAAGGCTTCTGTAGTTAGATTGCTCACAAGTTCAATATGAACTGCTTTTGTTGCCATACAAATGAAAATTGCAATATAAGCTTTGACTAATCTTGAGCGTCGACTCGTGTTTTCTTTGATAAAAAAATGGCCGGCGTAATCAACACCAGTTTTGATGAAAGGCTTACCTGGGCTAATACGACAACTCGGCAAATCACCCATTATTGGGGTATATGATTTCGGGTTAGCGCGAAAACAAGGAATGCACTGTTTGACACAAGTTTTTGTTATAGATTTGCCAGAAATTGGCCAATATTTTCGTCTCACCGAAGCAAGCGTTGTGGCTATGCCTGCATGTAATAGTTGCTTGTGTTCGTTACAAATAATTAATTTGGTTAATGTGCTTTTGCTGGGCAAAATAATCGGATGAATTTGATTAAAAGAATAATTTGAATTTTTGATTCGCCCACCAACGCGAATTATCTTGTTTTCATCCAAAAATGGATTTAAATATAACAATTTGCTTGATGGTTTTATGGGTTTACCTTTTAATAAGTACACGTATTCGTCTTGAAATTCGATTGGCTGTATGGTTTTGATCAGGGCTGTTTCTGCATTTTCTAATTCCCTTGTTGTTAAATGACCAGTTAATTTGGCCTGATTAGTTTTGTGTGCTAGACAGTTAAATTTAAATCTTAATAAAAGAGCTGCGATTCGCTTTAATGTGACATAAGATGAATATCTTTCGATTAATGAATTGTTTGTTTCAGTAGTGATTAAAGCAATATTTTTGAAGATACGTGCTTCTGGAATGTCTATTTCAGTATTCGTTATTTGTGTAGGCCAATGGTTAGAAGATTTGTTTAACCACAATGGACCATTCCACCACAGATTGCATGATTTTAATTGTTTCGGATTTATTCCACGTGAAATAATGTCTGCAGGGTTGTCCTGCGTGGGCACATAGTTCCATTTAGCGTTGGGCAAGAGGTTTTGTATTTCTGTGACGCGGTTTGCCACAAATTGTTTCCATCGGCTTGGAGATGCAGCTATCCATGATAACGTTATCATTGAATCGCTCAATAACATTCGCGATTGATTTTTACATTTAAAGAGGTTTTGACCTTTTTTGCTAAATTTGCAAGTAGTAAAGCACCGCAAAGTTCCAAACGAGGTATTGAAATTGTTTTCAATGGCGCAACACGTGATTTTGCGCAAATTAATTGCACGACAGTCTGATTGGAGTTGTTTGTAGACTTGATGTAAATACACGCTCCCATGGCTGATCCCGAAGCATCAGAGAAACCATGCATCTCGATTAGTTTTGGATTATTGCATAAAACATGTCGCGGAATTGAAATTTGATTTAACTCGTCCAATTGTGATTTGAATTCTGCCCATTGCGTGTAAAGATTTGACGGTATTGATTCGTCCCATGATAAGTTTAGTTGCCACAGCCGTTGCAAAATTATTTTTGCTGTGACAACACATGGACCCACTAATCCGAGAGGATCGAATATCTGTGCAATTTCCGATAGAATTGAGCGTTTTGAAATGCGTGATTTTGAATTGAGTTGAATCGAAAATTGCAATGAGTCTGTTTTGTTATTCCATTGAATGCCAAGCGTTTTAGATATGGCTTGGTTGTCTAGGCTAGCGAGATTGATTGGTGTTTGATGATCTGATTGTTGAATTGACCTGTCATTAGAGACCCACTTTCTGAGTGTGAAACCTGCGGTATTGAGAATTTCCGTTGTTTCTCTTTGAATTTGTTTGATTTGTGTTAATGTTTCACCACCAGATAAAAGATCATCAACGAAAAAATCGTTTTGAATAATCGAGCTTATAAATGGGTGTGAATTTTTAGTTTCGATTGATAATTGATTTAATGTTCGAATTGCTAAAAATGGTGCGCTAGCTGTACCATACGTTACTGTGTTTAGAGTGAATGTCTGAACTGGGTCATCTGGGTTGGATCGCCATAAAATATTTTGATATTGCCTTTGGCTCGGTGCAATTAGGATCTGCCTGTACATTTTTTTGATGTCTGCTTTAATTACAAACTTGTGCTGCCGAAAACGAATTAGGATTGATAGCAAATCATTCTGTAATGCTGGGCCGACAAATTGAACATCATTTAACGATTTACCTGATGAAGACTTGGATGACCCATTAAAGACGACCCGGAGCTTTGTGGTTATGTGATCGTCGCGGATTACAGCATGGTGAGGTAAATAATAACAGTTTGCGATTTGATTGGTAGCTGCTTTGGACATGTGACCTAGGCTAAGGTATTCATCCATGAATTCGGCGTATTGTTGTTTTAACGATTGATTTTTTAAGAGTTTGCGTTCTAATGAATAAAAACAGCTTAATGCTGTCGAATAGGAATCACCCAGTTCATTTGGATTTTCTTTAAAGGGAATGGAGACTGTGAATCGTCCCGTTTCATCTCGAGTGGTCGTTTGTTGGAAATAGTTTTCGCATAAAACGTCTTCCTTTGACTGATTATTAGACTCGTTTACGCATGATTCGAGGGTCCAAAATTTCTCCAATTGCGTTTGAACTTGTTTGTTTATAGAGCAATTGCTTATGATTTTGTTTGGAAAGACTGGATGTGTAAGAGGACCAGAGATGATCCAGCCTAGTTTGGTTTTTTGAATGATTGGCTGATTGGAGCCGCAATTTATTGCTCCGACACATAGTAAATTCCAGAAAAGATCTGCACCGATTAAAACATCTATATCTGATGATTTATTAAAATCTGGGTCAGCAAGCTTAATGTTTTCTGGGATATTTAATTGATTTCGATTAAAAGAGACTGTTGGAAGATTTTCCGTGATTTTGTCTAGAACTAAACAACTGATGTTTGATTGAAAATTAATGTGTTTTGATTTAATTGTGACAATGGGCCGGTGTTTGATCCTGCATGATGCTTGATTAATTCCGACTAGCAGCGAATTCGTCGCTAGTGGTTGAAGATTAAGCTTTTTGAATAAATTGCTAGTGATCATACTGCATTGCGATCCAGGGTCTAATAATGCACGGCAATTTGACCACGTTCCGCGTGAATTTCTAATTTCAACGATTGCAGTGGCTAAAATGACTTGGGCGGTGTTGAAATTAGAATGGTATGCTGCTACATGTGTTTCTGGGTTCGTTAAGTTCGAATTTGTTTGTTGATGTGTTTGAATTTCAGTTGTAGCTTGATTACTGTTGCCGAAATGAAGGAGAGTGTGGTGCATCTTATTTGCAAGTGCGACATGGAATTGACTTGCAATCTTTGGTAAAGTGGTTAGCTCTTAAACAATTAGTGCATCTTTTTGAATTTTTAATATAGTTGAATCTATCTTCAACCGGTAGACTGATGAACGATTGACAGTAATAGATTTTGTGAGCTTCTTGACAATATGGGCAGCTTTGATTTACTATGCCCGCAGCACAATTAAAATTGATTTGTTTCGTGAATTTATTGTGAGAAGCTTTGGAGGGTTGGTTTGAATATTCTTTTGACGAAGTATCAGGTTGAATTTTGTGTGATAGCTTTGCACGTTTTATAAGAAAATTACAAAAAACTTCAGGTGTGGGAATTTCAATTGAGATAGATTCTTTTTCCCAATCGCGTTTTGCATCTGTGTCTAACTTCTTTGAAAGCAAGAGAATTAATACTCTATTTAATAGGTTACTGATTGAGCTGTCTAACACTTTGATGGATTCTAAGTGATTCGATATGTCGTCTGCAAATTGACGAATGCTGTTTGATTCCGTTTTGGAGATTTAACATCTAAAAGCCCTTGAATATGCTCTAATATAGTGCCCTCTTTGTCGTCAAACCTATCGCATAATCTATTCCAAGCAATTGTGTAATTTTGGTCAGTGACAGAAATTGATCTAATTACTCTAGCAGCATCACCGATTAATGAACCTTTTAAATATTGAAATTTGTCTACAAATGAAAGTGATTCATTGGAATGAATGAGTGATTTGAAAAGATCGCGATAATTTGCCCAATCAGTTTGCCTTCCATCAAACGTGTTTAATTTCAACTCAGGTAGCTTAAGTTTAGGTGTCTGAAAGTTAGCATTAAAACTGGCAACAGAAGTAGCACGTATTGTTTCGCTTTGTGATATTAATTGTTTAGCAATAGATAGCGCTTTATAATAAATTAACTCGAAATGCTCTCGCTCATTGGCTTCGGTCGTTAGATCGGTTAAAGGGACAAGTTCCTCGATTTCGCATTGAATTTCGTTAAATTTATTAATTAAAGGTTTAGCATCATCATATCGCATTTGGATATCTAAGGAAACATTATCTTCACTTACAGAAGCAATGAACGTTTGAAATCGTTCTAAGTTTGCAACTATTACTAGGCGTCGGCGTTTTAATTTATCTAAAGCATTGGCATCTGTTAAACTCATTTTGATTCAAATCCGGCAAGTGAGGTAAACACAAAATAAAGGATTGTTTTGGGGACTTACCGCTGTGGTTATATTGTTAAGATGACTTGGTGGACTCCTCGTGAACTCGTGGGGGGCCTTAGGTGCGCTGTAGGCTGACCGCTTCCGCTGCCGATTCTGAGGTTGGTCGCTTGAATGGATTTACTTCACAATTTTTGCCCGAATTTGTTGTATTAATTGTTTAAACTGTATCCGGCTCGAAGGACCACATGGATTGTTGATGCAGTGTAGCGTTTTACACCACAATATATGTTGGTATAATTGAATAAATTAAAGAGTGTTGATTTTATAGTTTTAGAGTATATTCACATAATATATACACATAGCACTTAAAGAGTAACGTCTGCGTTGTTGGATGGTTATCGTTGAGATGATTCTGTGATAATACTTACAAACTAAGTTAAAATTTGGTAGGCTATCTGCAAGTCCCGTGGGGGTGTTGCAATAGCCAATGAAACGTTCGGTCACTTTTGGCGTGGAAACCTAAGATTTTGCGATTCCCACGAGCACGTGCACTGTCGGCAAAGGTTTTATTGGGGGTGCAAAGTGCCATAGCCTCTTAGAGTAATAAAGTAATAAACCTAAGAACTGCATTGAACGTGCTTATGAATAATTTTGGCAAACTGCACAAAACCGTGAGAACATTTTGAATTTAACTGAAACGTTGCAAACTACAAAAATACATCTATTTAATTAATATTAAAACTAGAGTCCAACAAAAACCTTATTTCTTCATTTTCGCTATGAAGGAGTGGAGTAGGAGACAATTTTTTTCTGTCACGAGATTGAAAATTTTTTCCCTTGAAAATGAGTCCCCTAAGAATCCGGTAGGATAATTATTAAGAGAGGGAGAGAGGTGAACGCGTTTTGCCCTGTAGAAGGGCAAGGGATAGGGTTAGCGACTTCGGGCAGGGCTCATTCTCAAGGGTAATCAATTCCCTTTCACGGTTTTTTTATCGCGAAGCGCTATCTTAATCAGGAGCTGCACGCGCGCGTGATATGTTTATCAGAAGTTCCCGCTCACCGGTACACGCAGACGAGATGAGCGTGATTATTCCCCTCAGATAATATAAACCAATCCCATCAATCAATTTTCAAAATTTGAACCAATCAGAGTCGAATACAGCGAATATTTTGCACTAGTGCAATACCCGGATATTTGCACAAGTGCAACATCGAGTATTTGCGGAAAGAAGAGCAAACCAGTTAGATACACAAGAATTTTCAGAAAGAAAATTGAAAACTCTTTAAAAATGAATAGTGTGGTATACAAAGCATGACATTTCTTCGGGGAATAGTCTTGCAATATTCCCCGCGTGCATTCTGTATTATTCGAGTATATAGAATGCACTAGGGATATAACTACTGAATATGTATTTGTAAGAGAGTAGAAAGAGGAGAGGGAGCGCTAGGCTCTGCCGCCGGCATCTCGCGCTCGCCGTGATAAGCATATAACTCGCGCGTGCAGCCCCTGATCAAGATAGCGCTTCAAGATAAAAAAAACCATGAAAGGGAATTTATTACCCTTGAGAATGAGCCCTGTTCAAAGTCGCTAGCCCTATCCCTTGCCCTTCTACAGGGAAAAACGCGTTCACCTCTCTTCCTCCCTTAATAATTGTCCTACCGGATTCTTAAGGGGCCCATTTTCAAAGGAAAAAAATTGCAATCTGGTGACAGAAAAAAATTGTCTTCTACTCCACTCCTTCATCGCGAAAATGAAGAAATAAGGTTTTCGAAATCGGACAATTGCCCGCCATTTTCCCATTTTCGCGAAAATCTTGGTCACTCCCAACTCATCTGGTAGCGAAAAAATTAACTAATATTTTCCAATTTGGATGATCCGGATCGGCCAATAAATAAAAAAGTTCGCCCCGATAAAAGTTTTTTTATTGTTTTCCCTCCCCCTCCCTTCCTAATTGACCTAGCGACTTGAAATGTGGACAAACTATTTTGATTGTGATTACCTAACAGGGGAAAAAAATATAAAGTCGCTAGGTCAATATCTTCCCCGCGAAAAACGCGAACACGGCCCTCGGAGGGTTCCCGCCGCGGCGAAATTCCGGGCGCAGTTTTTCGACTTTCAAAACGCAATATCTCGCGAACCGCTGGACCGATTTCGACCAACCAAAGTTCATTTTGTTTGTATTTGCGAGCCCTTTATTTCATCTCATATAAACTGTTCGGATCGGGATAAAACTCAGCGAGTTATTCGCGAAAAACCCGATTCCCCATATCTTTGAACCGTAATTTTTCCCCCCTTCGCACCACAGGTAGTCTTCTCATAATGATCATCTTAAAGAGGGACCCCGACTCTATAAAATCACAAACAAACATTTTCGAACAGAGAGAGTTCGTTTTTCGGTTTGTTTTTCGCCAGATCTACTCCACTATAAAGCAAAATTTAGAAAATGTTGCAAACCTGCCGAGTTTTAGTAGTGCGCTTGAAAACGCAAAGATTAAACCACCATGTTATCTAAAGGTATTTATAGAGTCCCTTGCTCCTGTAATGCTGTATATATTGGTGAAACACGACGTTCAGTAAAAGCTCGTATCTCTGAACACCGGAGCTGCCTCAGGTCGGATATCGTTCATTATCAGCTATAGTCGAACACCAACGCGATACTAGCCATAAGATCTATTTCGATAAAACTTCTATTATTTGCAAATCACCATTCATCTGTAGCTGAAAGATTTGCGAAGTCATCGACATTTACAAACATTATCCCCTTCCCTCCATGTGAAAAGTGCAAATTTCTAAACCCAGCCTACCGCCCTCTTCACTCAACAGCGACGACGCCTATAAATGTTACCTTCCTCCTTAAGATAGTTAGAAGAGTTTCGGCTCTGGTGTGATTCACACATTGCTCTTTTGTTTACCTTCTGATGAAGCATCTTATGAAAGTGGGCGAAATGTTGAGTTTTTCTATCTCAATAATGAAATGGTTCAATTCCAGAAGTCTTGGTCTGTGGTGGATTGCAGTTAAGAGCAATCTTAATGACGTAACTTTCAGTTTAGTGATACAGTTACATACTGCAATTGCTTCATCAGCTGGAATCAAACGATTATTTTCTTCTTTTGGGATAATTCACTCAAAACTAAGAAATCAACTAGAGTAAAAATAAACATCGAAGCTAGTTAGTATTATGAAACTCTTAATAAAAACCTCCTTTCACTTGAGTATGTAGAAGAGCAGTGTTTTTTTTGTTTGTAGTGCATTTTCTTATGTACATAATTCTACTACTGTGTAATTATGTTAAAATACATATATACTATCTATAGTACCGATTTAATTTTATTTTTCATTAAAATTAGGACAAACAATTCAGTTTCAAACGCAATTGTTTAAATATAAGGCATTGTTTTAAACATGTTTTAAACATTTGTTTAAAACATTTTTTTTATACATGCCACTACTGACTAAAACCCAATAACAAGAAAGTTAGAGCAAGTTGAAGTTAAACCAATTAAAGAGCATTTGTTTCGAACCATGGTAGTAATGTAGGTTTTAAATTCAAATTGGGTTTATTTGAGAGTTAATTAAACAATGTTTAGTTAAAAAATATATAAAAAAGTAACAAAAACTACGGCTATTTAAAATTTCCTTAGAATGCTAGATAGTGGGCATAAAATGGATTTTATGGCTCTAAAGCCTATAAAGTTGTTAAGCAGAATAACAAGCACCAACAATGTAGTACAACACCAACAATCTGTATAGAAACCACACCACTGGCGCAGTCTATAGCCAAAATACTGAATCCTTGAATTTGGTCCATTTTCAGAACCAAAATGAAATAAAATGTTGTATGTACCATGTGTCTAATCACGATTATAACTCTTGGGAAATTTAAAGCTCTCCGTTTCGCATTGCGCTTTAAACATTCCCTCGTGCTAATCTATTGATTATGCCCTTAATACATAAATAACTATTAAATAGCCGTAACTTTAGTTATCACATTTTTATTAATTTTGTAACTAGACATTTTAATTAACTCTCAAATATTCCCAACTTGAATTGAAACATAAATTACTACCATATTTTGTGACATTTGGAAACATTTATAGGTTGCATTAAAACATAACTCCTCAGATGAATTGATGGTTCAGCTCAATTACAAATTTTAAATTTAAATCTTACCTTGTGACTACACAGCAGCTGCTTTAACGGAAAATATCCTAATGGGGCAGTCTAAGGACCACACGAAATTCTTCTGGGGTGCCAATTCAAGTTCCTTAAAATTCAAGCCACGGATATCTAAAAATAATAAGAAAATTGTGAGGAAACCAACGACAATTTTTGGAGTAAATGAGATGATCCAGACAATTTGCCTCCGCCAAGCCCATTTAGAGAACACCACCAGCATATTAAATACAAATTATATGAAATGGCCATCTCAAATATGACTAAACGAGCTGCGTAGAATATTAACTTTGGGCATCTGCAGTTACCGGATTACCCTAATAACTAATAAGTTATTACTCAACTATACAACATTTGAATATTTATATAAATCTGCAATTATATGAATTACGCAATATAAATAGAAAAATTTAAAAGAATCATATATTATTACCCAGGAGATTTAGAAATTCCTTCAAGGTGCTTTTATTGCGTTCGGTGCAAGCAATAATCAGTTCTTTTGTATTTTGATGCCCCAAGAAGCATGATATAGCATCTATCAGGCAGGGAAACAAGGAGGAGTCGTAAATCACATCAGCCGCTAGCAGTAGGTCTGGCTTTGTAAATTCACAACTTTTCTTAGTTATAGCCTCCCAAGGGAGTCTTAACACTTCTATTGTATTTGAAAATGCACACTCTTCAGATGATAGGTTCTGCAAGTCCAGATTATCAGAATTAATCCCCCAATCAACTGGCTTATTAATGTTCAGTTCAATGTTTGAACGCAAAACTCTTAAAACCGAGTCGTGGCAATCTGTAAGGTAGATTTTCTTAGGCTTGCAAGCTAAGGCAATGGCTAATCCTGTTAGGCCAACTCCCGAGCCTAGTTCCAAAAGGGTTTTGTCCTTAACCAAGTCGCTGTGTGCTAAACACCACTCTGAAAGTGCAATCGACGCTTGCCAGCTGCAAAGCCCAGTTGTCCCTTCCGAAATAATGTTGGGATTTTCTTTCAAACTAACGATCTTTCCGCCTTCCAGCAAATAATGCTTGTAACACTCAGACGGGTCAGCTAACGCCACCACACGCCCAAACGCGTCATATACACAATCGCTCACGTCAGATCCCTGCTGCTCCAGCCGGTTTATAACGAATTTGAGAAACTCTTTCTGGTAGCCGATTTTCACGGGGTATTTCAACACTGCCTCTAGATTAACGGTACACGAGACTAAAATTTCCTGATCTGCCGCATCAAATTTATCAAATACATTCTAAAACACAAGGCCTCGTTATTGAAGGGTTGAGGTTAGGATTCACAACTTACCAACCAATCGATTTTACGAACTGGCACACAGCACAGGAACTGTTTTTGTACAAACTTCACTTGGCTGTTCACGTTACCATTACACATTTCTCAAGAGGTGAATTTTAAATCGTTAAAACAGCGATTTAAAATTTTAGTACGGTTCGATTTGACAGCTGCGACGCCCGCGACATCGATGGACAAACTGACGAAGTATTGGCAGCAATGATTTTCATATCGAAGTAAGCTGCAGATGCCTACTATAAAACTGAAATTTAAAATTGAATTTTCAAATTACCTACCAGATTTTTTTATACGTAGCATATCAGTATCGTATTTCGCCTAAGTAATAATAATAACTACCCCTGTGGGTTGGGGTTAGAATAGACCCACAGTATCCCTGCTTGTCGTAAGAAGCGACTAAAAAGGTTGGGCGCGGAGCTAACTACCCCATGGGTGTAAAAACCCTTTCCCCTTAAAAAAAGTCAAGTTGCGAAGTCTAAACAGCAGCCTCGGAACGACGGACTGATCTCACGGAGACGACAAAAGCTACGAAATATGGACTGGATTTTAGGTACCTACTTAGAATGTGTTAAGCGTAATACAGGCCTGGCGCCCTGAGGAATGTAGTGGACGAGGTGGGTAGATACAATATAGACATAGGTAACCACCTTACAAAAAATAAGATGGCCAGGTAAAGAAGTTCTTAAGATAAAAAAATATACTCTATTCTATAGAGGCAATAAGAGAGGACGCCATGTACTAGGAACTGGATTTCTGGTAAACAATAATATAAATTAGTAAACCAAGTGTGTGACTTCAAGGCTGTTAACGAAAGATTATGTACATTAAAAGTACGAGGCCGTTTCTACAATATATCTTTAATATGAGCACACGCTCCTACAGAAGAAAAAGAGGATATAATAAAAGACCAGTTTTATGCAGAACTAGAGCAGATATATAGGAGTTGTAGCACTAACAATCTGAAAACAGTAATAGCGTAATAGGTGATTTCAGTGGGAAAGGAGGATTGGTTCTCACCGATAATAGGAAAATATAGTTTACCTACAGGAGTAGGGTTACCAACATTGAGTCGATGCTGACACAAAGAAAATAATTTTAGGGGAGGAAAACTGGAGGATAAAATGAATATAAAAAAGATCAAGATGAAATAGCTTTTTACAATTTAAATGTATGATTCTAAAAATTATTTTATATTTTTTAAGTAGTATATAAAATGCGATATTTTTTACCCCTCCCCCCTTCCCACCGGGGATACATTAAATTAAAACAAGACGTCTCGCACACTTTTATCCCTTATTACCTAGCTCAGTGAACGTGAAACTCTCCTAATATCACAGTCAGTGACTTATGAAAAATCACCATCTGCCAGAACAGGAATCTGATTCCCTTTTGTTGTGTTGGTCGCATTAAAACCTAACTTTACACAATGGACAAGAACAGCCGACTTGTTTACAGTATTTATTGATTTAAAGACAAATAAAAACACATAAAAGACACAAAGAAGACACATTTAAAAACGCAAAAGAAATAAAACAAAATTAAATTAAATTTTCAACCAACCTACGTGCGATATAGCTTAAGGCTACTTGCTGGCATACTGCACACGTAAAACATCATCAAAAAGAACATGAATTAATTGTTTTTTAAAAGATCGCAAATGTCAAAATGTCTACCAAAAACGCAATGTCAAAATTGCCTGAAGCTAATACTTATTTGAGTCCAACCCTGTTTAAAATGACGTGCAAGCTACACACATATTAGTCGCTGATAAAACACATTCTTTCGCTTTTGAAAAAGGTCGCAGTCAAACGCAAACTTATTACGGTGAGATCAAAAAATCTTACTTGGAACTGGCTGCTGCAGACCCTTGGTATACGTTTCCCAAAATGGACGCTTTAAATGAGTCTTTAAATATAGCACAACGGTTGTACTTACATGCACACACGGAAAATGCGTTTTAGGAATTTACAAACGCGGGCTCGCTGCACTTTAACACTGTTTGCAGCAAACGTTTGCTACCAGGCTCTTTCAGGTCGCTTCGAATTATTCTATATCATCCTGGGCGAATTCAGGTACTATACTTTCGAATCGAACAAATCCATGCAGCTCTCAGAAGAGTATTTGGCGTATTATTTGTAAAATTTATATGAGTTGAGAATCCCCGCATCCCGTGTACATCGTGTTTCTTGCTGCAATCACGAAAACCGAAATTCACAATACACGTTCAGCGTAGAGCCGGTTTAGCGAATATTTGGTTAAATAAAATAAAATACTAATGGCCAGTATTATATACGATGAATAAATCATTAGATAACTATTTGTGGAGTAAATTTACTTCCCCAATAAACTAATAGGCAAATAAACAAAAGCGCATCACAATTTGTTTACTAATGAATAACATGTCATAAGCAGTAACGTTTTGATGTGATTTTGTTTACTTTAACAACGAATTAAAATTAAACTGTACGGATTTATTAGCCGAATAAAGTTATTTTGCATTTATAATACGCTAATCTACGGAATAAATTAATTTATACTCAAAGTAAATTTTATTTAGGATATAAACAGTTTTATAATACCGAGCATAAATCTAATAATAAAACATAAGAAATACAACTTGGCTTCTATATTTAGGAATAAAAACAAACGTTATCGTTTTATATTCCATAAAATAAAACTTGTAAAATCCATCTTACAAGTTACGTAAGCTCTTATGAAACTATATTTCTCTGAAAAAAATGATGATTTCCTACAACCATATTTTTTGTCTCTTTGGGCACTTTCTACCAACCACTTCCGCTGTGGAGCTTTTACAAAGAAGTACATTTTTTCGCAATGCATGTTTGTATGAACTTTTATACATAGTTACCCCGAAGAATTTTATTGAAAACCCGAAGCCCGAAGAAGGATTGTCAAACCCGAAGTCTTCGGGTCAAAATGACAGTGTTGGCAACCCTATACACGAGATCTGTAACGACAATGGACTACGATTAGTTGACTTTGCCGCTGAAACAAGTATGATCATTGGGGAAACTCATTTCGTCCACAAGAACATACATAAGATGACATGGGTATCCTTTGATGGGAACACAAAAAACTAGATCGATTATGTATTGATAGACACTAGACATGCAACAAGCCTTATGGATGTTAGAAGCCAGAGAGGGGCGGACTGCTCATCCGATCACTCCCTCGTACGTGCTAGGATAAGATCTAAAATATCTAGGATGTTTGAACGGAAGGGAAAGAAAAAAGAGAAATGGGATGTGAAAAAACTGAAGTCCGAACAGGGACAGCAGGGATATGAAATGGCTGTTACTAGTAAATTGCACGAAAGTAATATCGTCAACCTAGATAAAGATAACATCGATATGCAGTGGTATACCTTGAAAAATGTTATTATTGAAGCTGCACAAGAAGCTATCGGCAAACAGCCAAAACAAAAGTATTAAAAATGGTTCAATGACGAATGCGACGTAGCACTGAAACGGAGGAAACAAGCTAGGAAAGAAGTATTGCAGGTGAGAATAAGACAAAAGATAGAAAAGTACAAAGAGGAAAGGAACAAAACCAGCAAAATACTAAGAAGAAAAAGGGAATATTTATGCAACAGAAAATAAAAGAAATTGAAGAACAGCACCGAAATAACTAAACAAGAAATATGTACAAAACAGTAAATGTTTTTAAAAAAGGTTTCCAACCCCGAAGCAATATATGTATGTACATCTAAAAATGGCGATTTGCTATGTCACAAGCAGCAAATCTTAGAAAGGTGTTCATAATGAAGAAAACGCAAACGAGGACGAGCAATTTGACGAAGGTAACATTATACATATCTTGCAACACGAAGATGAAGACAACATTTCACCACCAACATATGCAGAAGTTCAAGATGCAGTCCAAAAGTTACGAGCCAATAAAACCCCGGGTAGTGATGATATCTCTGCAGAACTACTTAAGTATGGAGGCGAAAATTTGGTAATGGAAATACACAAACTGCTAACGAATATATGGAGAAGAGTAGAAATCCACAAGAGTGGAAACAGGAATTATGTGTCCCGTACATAAAAAGAGTGATAAATTAAATAGTAACAACTGTAGAGGTATCTGTCTCTTTAAACACGACTTATAAAGTACTTACACGAATAATTAACCAACGGCTTACCCCAGTCTCAAAGAACATCATCGGCCAGTACCAATCAGGTTTTAGAAGAAACCGGTGAACAGTGGATCAAATCTTTACCATCCGGCAGATCTTAAAGAAATGTTGGGATTATAATATCAGCATCTCTCAACTCTATATAGTGTTATGATATCCGTCTATTAATTGTTATTTTATTTTGGGACTGTATAAATAATTATAAATTCACCCTTGCTTCAACGTTGGGCGACAGTAAATGTTATGATAGCCTCCCTTCCGATTAAGTGCTATTTTGGATGTAAATTTAATTAAGTTAAATTATGGAAAATCTGCAAAACTGATTTGGCTAACCACAACGCAGGCATGACTCAAATATCATTGGATGGGTTTATAAACGGACTTTATCTTATTTGTAAACTCAGTAGTTCGAATGCGCGGTTCTTGGTAGATCAAAAAAATCCTTGATTTGACAAATGACAAAATGTCGCTAGTGGTGACAGAGTATTTGAATGTTTTAAAAGTGAAATTACTGTAAGAAATGCGTCAGGAAATTATTAAAATTTTTGTGCTTGCAACAATTAACACTGTTTTGTTTCAGTGATGACGTAGGAACACCTCGCCTTGCTTGTTTCGTGACGTAAAAGGGACGCCAAAATGTGCATTAGTTTTTGTTCGCTTGTGTTTTCAGCCGAATTCGCACAATCCACGGACGCTACTCGATTTTTGGAAAAACCGTAGCAAATGGGGATTGGGAAAAATGCTAATCTACTCCGGAAAGGTTTGACCTCGCATTCAATGCGTTTCCGCATCTCTACACTTAAATTTGCAGGCTTTATCCTACCTCGTTTGCAGACTTCTAAGCTGCCCGTTGTGATCGCTGCTCGGATATTATGCTGGAGACGGTCCCCTCGCTGCAGATGCTGGCCGTGACGTTCTTGCCGTCCTCCCTGACGTAATGCAGTGCAAGCTTCTGGCTCTGGATTCTTACTTTTGCCGGGAACGATTATCGGAAACATCAGCTGAACGGCAGCCGATGTCCTCGGAGAAGCGACTTTTAAAGTTAAGTGCTGCGGCAATCTTCCCAAACACTAGCACATGTACTCTAAGATGAGCACAATAAAAAGCAATTTTTTTTCTTGGTAATATGCTCATTTAATGGTATAAATATTTATTTAAAAGTGGAGCACAAATCTAACAAACTTCATGTAAAAATTAATTCAATTGTTCTCCTTGTTTTTTATGATTCTCTTATGTTAAAGGAAATTAATTTTGGTAAAGAAAGGTTACAAATGGAAGTAAATTTGAGTACTTAAATTATATTTACAATTTTCTTAAAACTACATTATTGTCTTTAATCTTATTTGAATTATATTAATTTAGTCACAAGCCAATCTAAACCCTTTAAAATTTGCTTTGACTTTGCGTACCTTTTTCCAACTATTTTAATCTTTCTCGCATCTCATTATCAATGCATTTACTGTTTTACTTTAGTTTTAAAATTTGCGTCCCATTAAAATTGGTCCGACCTATCAAGATGAAAGTACAAAGTATGAGATGGGTGTGTAAAGTTGGAAACGAATATTCGAGCTCCTTTGACGTCAAAAGAGGAGTTAAACAAGGAGACATTTTATCACCTCTGGTCTTCAACTTAGTTTTGAAAAACATAATACGAAGAGCAAACCTCAACACTGATTTTACAATATATACAAGTAGTTCCCAAGTAATGGCTTATGCTGATGATATTGCCATCCTGGGAAGAAACCAAAGATATGTTAGTGAAAGTTACTTGGAGTTACCTATTTATTTAACTCAATAATCGTGAATGTTCCAAATACTGAGAGCAGTGGAAATCCAGCGTTAAGCATAGGTAATAATATATTTGTACCAGACTGTACTAAGTCACAAAAACAAAATTTTAGGTCGATCTTAAACCTCTAAAGTGGCCCATAACTTACTAATGAGGTAAAAACCATAACCCACTAGTGAGAGAAAAACCATGTCACTCACTACTGTATTGTTGGTAGCACTGTTAAGCTATGTCAAATTTGAGATTTCCAGCTTAAGTTCTACATCAGTCTGTGTCACATAACAAACAAAAGCTAACCTACTAACCTCGAATTTGACATAGACTGACAATAACGTATGTCCCAAAAGTTTTCGGAAAATTTTCAAAATAGACCTACAGTAAATAACGTCCCATACAGTTGTCGTTAAAAACAAATTGTATCAAATTGATTGACGTTTAATATAACATGTCCGTTTTGTAATAAACACAGTTATAAGGTTATGTTGTTGACATGCAAAATAAATAAAAATTATACAAAACTTTTAACCATTACTTTTTTTCCGAAAACTTTTGGGACATACGTTATACTTACCTCAGAACTGCCAAACGTATAATACGAATCACAGGCGATTCTAATTATCATTTAAACAATCTTTTGTGGATAAAACTCTTTCTACAATACGAACGCCATTTGAATTTTGTTGCGATATATTCAATAAGACATGCGGGAAAATCGGATTAAATGTTTATTTAATTCCACGTACATTTGACATAAACCTAAACAACAACCCAAGCCAACTAACTAATACAACATCCTTTTTTCTTAATAAAATTATGAAACTTAACCATAGATTAATAATTAAACATAATCTAGTAAATACTTTGGTTGTTTTCTATTTCGCATTGGTCTATTAACCGATACTTCTGAATCCACTAACTTCTCAGTATTTTCTCTTAAATCATTTTTAGGGATATTATTATCCAAAACTATGTCATCCTGAGAAGTAGCTGTTTCAGAATTCTCAAAACTTTCCAAAATATCAGGGGCATGTACATCAACGTTATGGTCAGTTTTACTACGATAAGGCGCCTGTATCAAATGCCACCTATTTCGACGATAACATCCTTTATCTGTTTTTACAATATACGAAAGTGGTTTTTTGCATATTTCTACCACTTTACCATACTGTTTTATGTCTGAAATCCATACAAAATCACCAATTTTTAACAGTGTCAATTCTTTTGTATTGTGTCTATTATTAAATAATTTTTCTTGTTTATTCTTTCTCTTTAATTCAGTTTGAAAGAATGACTCAGTATGCACAGGCGCATTTAATAAACTTGGTAAAACTGGTAAATTAGTTCTTAATTTCCTTCCCATAATTAGTTCTGCTGGGCTAAAACCACATTCCAGTGGTGTTGAACGATATGCTAAAAGGGCTCGGAATATATCTTTATTCTTTTTTAACAAATTTTTAGCAATTTTAACAGTTGCTTCAACACACCCATTAGATTGTGGAAAATAAGGACTACTAGCTATATGAAAAAAATTATACTCATTTGCAAAGTTTTTAAACCCAGATCTGAACTGAATATCTCCGGAATACCAAACCTACTAAACACTTCTTTACATTTCTCTATGAGAGTGTTTTCAAATCTCTCATTTTGAAAATTTTAAAATAACGCAAATAATAATCGGTAATTATTACATACCAATATTTATGTTTAAAATAATCTATACCTATTTTTAACGAAAACAGCGACTTCTTTCGGCATAAACTGTTTCTTCTCACCACGGAACCTTGTAGGTCTACGAATGCACTGTCCATACTGACGAAATGTTTGAGCATGACTAAATTTTTAAAATTGTTGTTGGGTTTTCGATATAATGTTACAATTTCCACATCGCGTCACATAAAATTCTACAAAAACAGTATTTTTATTCAACTCTCATTGAAAAATCTTCTGCCACAATCATTTCTAGAAGCAAAATTGCAGTAACGTAGACTCGCTGTTGACCACAAATTAACATAAATTTGAAATAAAAACACGCACTTTCGTTGAAAAATTTTCTGTTTCACATCATCTCACTTGAAAATTTATAAAAATCGGCATCTTGTCACATTAAATTCTGCAAAAACGACAAAAAACATTTTTATACAACTTTCATTGAAAAATCTTCTGCCACAATCATTTCTAGAAGCAAAATTGCAGTAACGTAGACTCGCTGTGCATTTTTTTTACAAAATTTCTTATACTTTTCATGAAAATATATGCATGTTGACCACAAATTAACATAAATTTGAAATAAAAACACGCACTTTCGTTGAAAAATGTTCTGTTCCACATCCTCACTTGAAAATTTATAAAAATCGGCATCTTGTCATATTAAATTCTGCAAAAACTGACATCATGTTACTTGAAATTATACAAAAAACGACATTTTTATTTAATACGATGAAAATTTTATAAAAAATATGCAATTACGCATCATCGCACTTAAAAAGTTATCACAAATCGTTTTACAAAACGATTTATAATAAAGAAAATGATGTAAAAACAGTTTTAGAGTTATTTCTAAGCATAATTTTGCAAATGTTTTACACTTTTTTATAAATTGTATCGCTCAAAATTAAAAGAAATCACAATTTTTTAAATTATATCACGTCATTATAAAATCGTTCATTGATTTTTTGAAATTTTACAGTTTGTAACTGTAAAATAAGTTCAAATACTAATATTTTAGCTTTAGATTTTGTAATTATTGCAAATTCGTGAAAAAAACAAAAGCAGAGTAGAAATAAAAAACACAAACACTTTGTAATAAACAAATATATTGTTCTTATTTCGTATAATACTTAATAATATAAAAATAAATGTACAGCTGAATGGCTTATTTTCTAAAAAATCCGCTAGCAATTTACAAAACTGTAGTTTGAGGTGTACAACATTTCAAATTAAAAAGGCTGCAAGTAATAAAATCAGAATTCGTTTACATGGAATCGTAGAACAAATTTCATTGAGGCATTTTAAAGTTTAAGGCGCTCCCAATCCAGAATTCTATTCGTATTTGATGTTGAGGACCTCTGCCTTATTGATGCAGCAAACTTTTCGAAATTACATTTTGCACGTTTCAAGTCGTTGATTTTAATTACTATCAAATCATACATAAGCAATAAATTTGACAGCGCGTCATACGTCACGTAAAGTGTCTCTTCGTCAACAACCTCTATCTGTGGTGGTAGTAGTATTGTCCGATGTTGGGTTTTATTTGAAAACTGCGTTTTATTACTTGGCTTTGTCTTTTTCTTACATGACTTTGTCCTTTTCTTACTTGATTCTGCAATTGTATTGTTTAGAGGCACACAAAAATCACACAATATCCGCTTCTTCTCACGACGGAGCTGCTTGTCCTCGGTCGGGGTGTCCGTTATTACGTCACAGTGCTGCACGGTCTCCTGCACGATCAACCTCAAATCTTCGCTATGTCCGGTTAGCTGTGACAATGGTCCCAGGGTTTCTTCGTTAACTATTATCTGCGGTGATGCTAGCGCTTCCCGGTGTTAGATTTTATTTGAAAGCTGCATTTTCTTACTTAGTTTTGTCTTTTTCTTACTTGATTTCTCAATTGATCTCCTGCTGTAAGGTGCGGTTGCATCCTGACAGTTATTAATTCGTCTAGGGGCCATCTTCAGATGCACCAGGTAACAGAGCACAATCACTTAAAACGAGTTAGTGCGGTATCGGCTTGGACATCTGGTTTTACAAATTTTAAAATAAAAAGAGGTGGAAACATTGCGTGCGCCGCATAGCTGACAGGTTGGCTTTTGTAAAATTCAGCCATGACGAATCACGACATATAATATTAAATGCCAGCTGAAGGTCAAGTCTTTCTATAAATAAATATCAAACCCTGTTTCGAAAATTGCTGGACTCGATTCCCACACCTGCCATATTTTTATATATTTATTATGAAAGTCTTGATTTTAAGTTAGTTTGTTCACGACGGCTCTACAGGTATAAACAGCAGAGCTCCTTTTTCGACTAAAATGGACCAAGCGCAGAAGATGCTGATTGTATCGCCGGAATTTGTCCAGCGCCTTAAGTCTGGTGAGAATACGGAGAACAATATGTAACAGCCTATCAAATGCCGTTATTTTATCTATACTTCCCAAAACTTTTAAGAAAAAAGCTGAAGTTTTCCTAAGCATTTTGACTGCCTCAAACGATGTGAGTTGGGATCACAAGGGCACCGTTACTATAAAGGGTGAAATTTTACCGGCGTCTAACATAGTCGATTTAGTTCACGATACTCTGAGGCCTCGAAAAACTATTAATCCACCTGGACGCCTACAGTTTGTTGATTACATCAAAGACCTTAACGTTGCTAATGTGCTGCTAACTAAACCTAAGCAGCGAAAAGTGTCAGCCCCGACAGGTACTACAGAAACAACCGATATGGAAACTGATAACTGCGAGTCCGATTTAGAATATAAATTAAAAACATCAACTACCCATCCAAGTTCACATCAAAAAGGTGCAGTCAGAAAAACGTTGATTAGGACGCACTTCCAAAAAAGTGCCATTAGGAAAACACCTCTAAGGCAGAGGTCCTCAACATCAAATACGAATGGAATTCTGGATTGAGAGCGCCTTAAACTTTAAAATGCCACAATGAAATTTGTTCTACGATCCCATGTAAACGAATTCTGATTTTATTACTTGCAGCCTTTTTAATTTGAAATGTTGTACACCTCAAACTACAGTTTTGTAAATTGCTAGCGGATTTTTTAGAAAATAAGCCATTCAGCTGTACATTTATTTTTATATTATTAAGTATTATACGAAATAAGAACAATATATTTGTTGATTACAAAGTGTTTGTGTTTTTTATTTCTACTCTGCTTTTGTTTTTTTCACGAATATGCAATAATTACAAAATCTAAAGCTAAAATATTAGTATTTGAAGTTATTTTACAGTTAAAAAGTGTAAAATTTCAAAAAATCAATCTACGATTTCATAATGGCGTGATATAATTTAAAAAATTGTGATTTCTTTCAATTTTGAGCGATACAATTTATAAAAAAGTGTAAAACATTTGCAAAATTATGCTTAGAAATAACTCTAAAACTGTTTTTACATTATTTTCTTTATTATAAATCGTTTTGTAAAACGAATTGTGATAACTTTTTAAGTGCGATGATGCGTAATTGCATATTTTTTATTAAATTTTCATCGTATTGAATAAAAATGTCGTTTTTTGTATAATTTCCAGTGACATGATGTCAGTTTTTGCAGAATTTAATGTGACAAGATGCCGATTTTTATAAATTTTTAAGTGAGATGATGTGGAACAGAAAATTTTTCAACGAAAGTGCGTGTTTTTATTTCAAATTTATGTTAATTTGTGGTCAACATGCATCTATTTTCATCAAAAGTATAAGAAATTTTGTAAAAAATGCACAGCGAGTCTACGTTACTGCAATTTTGCTTCTAGAAATGATTGTGGCAAAAGATTTTTCAATGAGAGTTGAATAAAAATACTGTTTTTGTAGAATTTTATGTGACGCGATGTGGAAATTGTAACATTATATCGAAAACCCAACAACACTTTTAAAAATTTAGTCATGCTCAAACATTTCGTCAGTATGGACAGTGCATTCGTACACCTACAAAGTTCCGTGGTGAGAAGAAACAGTTTATGCCAAAAGAAGTCGCTGTTTTCGTTAAAATGTTCCAAATACCAATTTACATTAAGTTGTTATATACAAATTGACAGTAAAAAATCTGTACATTTACAATAGCATAGTTTGTTTCTTCCACTTTGTCAAAAGACCCATATTGTAAACGCTCAATAACTAAAAGTTTTACGGCTTTACAATGCGTTGCATTTATTTACTCAACACTTTTCGCGATTTTTTATAGTAATATATTTACGCGGATTTCGTGATTTAAAATAATTATTCACATGTGGCTAGGGTTCAAATCTGACTAGGGGCAGACGTAAAAAGCTTTTTTAAATTAAATAAATGTGAGCGAGAAAGAACAACTGTGATGAGTGAGACGGAAGACTTCGGCGTGACGTAATCAAATCCAAAAAATGGCACAGGGTAATTATAAAAACTCAAGTACGAAATAAAATAATGTCTATTTATTTTAAAAGCGACAAAAATCATATGAAACAAATCGTTAGAAAATCGCAAAACGCTTATGCATATATTTTTTAAAACACGTCTAATATTACAAAGTGTTTGCGTTTTTATTTTCGTCCGTTTGCATTTATACAGGGATTTTTAAAACTAAAATACAGTTTTGATCGATATAATAACACAATTTCAGGCGCTTACTTATAAAATAAAAGCCAAACATGTCAATCTCGGTGTTACAAATTAAAAAGACCGTTGTGCCATCAAACCTGCACGAATTTGTTAGAAATCAAGATGCAGTTTTCTTATAAATCCAGGTTTTGTGCAGCGTCGTGTTCGGACCGCCATTTTATACAAATAAAAGCTTTGATTCGTTCTAGAATTATTCCGTTGTTCGATGGGCAATATTTTAAAAATTCCACTCGTCGCTGTTCGTCACAACATGCTTTGCAAAAACCGTTGCGTTTTCCGTGCAAGTTGTGGCAGGCGTTTTACAACGGTCAAATTTATGAATCATAAAATTATATATACCGCAAATCACGTACACAAAAATAAAATTTGAAAAGGGTTAAGGGTTTTTAAAACTTGCTTTAAAAATGTTATATTTTCATAGAAGTTATAATTGCATAACTGTAAATTTGAAACATAGGTGCAAAAATTAAACCAATATTTACAATTAAATGCATCATACAGCCACATCTATTAAACGGTTTTAAACTGGCCTTTTTGCAAGTACCCTTTTAATAACATACACAATATAACAGAGCTATAATATTACAAAAGGGCTACGATCTGGCGACTAAATTTAAGCGAAAACAACATTTAAAATGTATTATAATATGCTTGCTACGCAAGTGACTATGCTTATTTCCTTTAAACTCGAGCGCCTCGGTAGCTCTGAGTTAAGGACTCTGCCTACCAACACAAAAGTACTCGGTTCGAACTCGACCGGGTGTCCGTGACGAAAAGCTTTTTTAAATTAAATAAATAAATGCGAACGAGAGAGAACATCTGCGAGGAGCGAGATGGACGAACAAAGATGGCCGATACCCCGGGAAATTTAAATTCAAAAAATTGAACTTAGAAAAAATCTGAAAAATTTCCTATAGTAGGTAGGGACAATGGAAATTTAATCAGAAGCTAATGCGTAATTTAATCAGTAGCACATATGTAAATTACATATCAAACTTCATATGTGATTAATCAGATCACACCGCGAAAATTAATTAGGTCAATTCGCTGTTTAATTGGAGCACCTGTCAATCATCCGATTAATTTAATCGAGCCTCGATTAATTTAATTGAACACTTAATCCAATTAGCGGTGCCCTCTTACTACTCACGCAAACACTTTTATTAAGCTTACTATAATCACAACACAGTCTTATACCGCCATATTTCTTACCTACAACCACAATTGGAGAGACCCATTCTGTACGAAAATCAACTGATTCGATAATATCGAGATTAATTAGCTTCTATAATTCTTTCCTTAAATTGTCTAACAATGGTATTGGTACTGAACGAGGTACTGACTGAACATATGGAACTGCATCTTCCTTAAGTTTTATGGACATTTCACCCTTAAATTCCCCAATCTCATTAAAAATTTGAGGATATACTTTTTCAATATCTTTAATATTCAAATTATTATTATTACCGACAAAACTAACCATAGGATCAGGAAAATGTACAATTTGTAAATTTTTTAAAGCATATCTGCCCAAAATTGGTGATTTTAGATTTTTAATTATGTAAATATCAAATCTACCTGAGTTATTCTTGTATTTAATATTACAATTTAGTTTTTCTAAAACATTTAATTGTTTTCCGTCAGGACCAAAAATATTTTGATTACATGTACCTAAAACATTACTTTTTAAGAAATACTGATTAATATTATGTGGAGGAAAACAAACAACATCCGCTCCAGTGTCAACTAAGCATTTAGCTTTGAATTTATCATCTACCGTCACTGTTACATACCAGGCTGGTGTGTTCTGAGAATAATTTAGCTTTTCTAGAAAAAGTCTATCTACCTCGCATTGATCTTCAGAATCCATCTGCTTAATTAATCTGTCTTGTCTCAAACAAAACCTTTCCCAATGACCTCTAGAAGAACATTTTCTACAAACTGATGATCTTGCAGGACATCTTGATCTGTCATGCGGAGAAAACCCACAGTATAAACATCTATGATTTCTATTTGAATTGAATGTAGTTGTATCTGAAGCAATCCTTTCTTTAGATCTTCTTGCAAAACTGCTTTTCTTCTGAGTATATTCTGACACTTTTGTGACGGATAAATCTTCCTTTCTGTCTCTGTCTCCTTGTCTAAGAATTTCATTTTGCTTCATTTGAGTTTCAGCTTGCTTTGCTATCAATATAGCCTTATTTAAAGTAAGATCGCTTAAAAGTTGCAAACTTTCACTAGTCTTGATGTCCAACATGCCTACTACAATTCTGTCTCGAATCAGATCTTCCTTTAAACATTCGTAATCACAATTTTCAGCAAGTGAGTGCAATGATGTTATAAATGTATCTATAGGTTCACCTGGCATCTGATATCTTGAGTTGAATTTGAATCTCTCAAATATAATATTACTTTTAGGTTGAAAATGGTTATTAAACTTGGCAACCACATCTTCAAATTTCTTTGGAAGTGTACCAAATCTTAATAAAATTTCTTCAGACTCACCACCCATTAAATACAACAACAAATCTATTTTTTCTGATTCGGTTTTCACACCAAAACCCGATACAGTTAGATATCGTTGAAATCTTTTCAACCATTGTGGCCATGATTCGGGAGCTTGAAAATTAAAGCAGTCAGGAGCAGCTATGCTTCCAGTGGAACTATTCATAATCTTAGAGCACCGCTGCCACCATGTTGCGATATATTCAATAAAACATGCGGGAAAATCGGATTAAATGTTTATTTAATTCCACGTACATTTGACATAAACCTAAACAACAACCCAAGCCAACTAACTAATACAACAAATTTTACGTTTGCATTATTTGAACTTTTTAGTTGCTATACATTGGTGGGAAAAAGAATGGAGACACCTATTTCTCTCCTATAATTCTGATTGTTTTAAAAATGAAATTTAGCATATACAGGGTGTTTCATTAATAATTGGAAATATTTTAACTGTAGAATTCTGGGCTTAAAATATTAATATTTAACCCAAATCACTTAGATAAAATGTGGCTTGTTACTGAGATATAGGGTGTTTTATTTAAAAATTTAAAAATGATTTTTCCCCATTACTTTAAAACTATTTGACGTATCCGTATCATATTTGGCAGGAAGTTTAGACACTGTAAACCATGCTAAATTATGTTAAATAAACGTTTCTGGCTACTACCAGAGGCGTACCACAGGGGCAAGTGGGTAGTTGACCCTTCCCAAATTCTACGCCACTGGCGGAATTGCCATTTTAACACAATTTTTCGATTCTCCAATACTTTCTATGTAAATAACATACTCTTCCTTCGTCACGATAACGTCAGTATTTTTCGAGATATTTAAAGTTAAACATAAAGTTGAACAGCTATTTTGATTTTAATGTGTATTAATTATGTCGGTGTTTTTTGTCATAAGATTGCATTTATTACGCAAATGAAACTTTAATCCGTATTAACAAAAAAACATAATGTTATTTATTGAAATTTCTTGAAACTAATACATAGATGCATTCAACATAAAAAAAATTTATCCATGTATTCGTTTCAATAAATTTCAATAAATAACATTATATTTTTTTGTTAATACGGATTAAAGTTTCATTTGCGTAATAAATGCAATCTTATGACATAAAACACCAACATAATTAATACACATTAAAATCAAAATAACTGTTCCGCTTTGTTTAAATTTAAATATCTCGAAAAATAATGACGTTATCGTGACGAAGAAAGAGTATGTTATTTACATAGAAAGTATTGGAGAGTCGAAAAATTGTGCTAAAATGGCAATTCCGCCAGTGGCGTAGAATTTGGGAAGGGTCAACCACTCACTTGCCCCTGTGGTACGCCTCTGGTAGTAGTCAGAAACGTTTATTTAACACAATTTAGCATGGTTTACAGTGTCTAAACTTCCTGCCAAATATGATACGGATGCGTCAAATAGTTTTAAAGTAATGGGGAAAATCATTTTTAAATTTTTAAATGGAACACCCTATATCGCAGTAACGAGCCACATTTTATCTAAGTGATTTGGGTTAAATATTAATATTTTGAGCCCAGGATTCTACAGTTAAAATATTTCCAATTATTAATGAAACACCCTGTATATAGTATTTATTTTGCTAACACGCGAAATCAAGGAGATGTTTGTTGAGCCCTTCCTGTGAAACGTAATCATGACTGATTTAGTCCAATCTTTAGGCCATATTCCAGTGGTTCATATTTTATTACATAAGTCCGTCATAAGTGACACGCCTTCCTCATTTCACTGCTTACGTCATCCTTTCCTACAGCTTTGTTAGTATGTAACATTTTAATGGCGTTTTCTACTTCCTCTCTGAGTATTGAAGGTTCCAGTGCCATTAGTTCTATATAGTCGCATTTTGCCTTTTCACGCTCAAGTGTTCTGTTCTTGTATAGCTCTAAGCAGTACAGTCAGTCGGGGTAACTTTGCCCATCAGGTTAACATTGGCCCAAACGTCAAGAATAAATTTTTATATATCCCGCCAATTTACTTTCCTGAATTAAACGCATGTTAACAATTAACATGTTTCTTTA